>OY992876.1:412262484-412862484 GCA_963921405.1 Cepaea hortensis
ATCTGTGCAATTTCAAAGATCTAGTAGTAGATCTTCTTCCACCACTTAATGGTTTTCCTATCATGGATATTATAATATCCAACCATTTGGTCCATTCTGTCGCAGCCATTCATCGCCGTGTTATTTTCATGGAGACCATCTTCGGCTTGCTTTGCGGTTTTCGCAATCCGCTCTCAACAGTTCTAACTACAGACATGGTAGAGACAACAATGCATGGTTTTTTTTTTTAGCTTTATTTAGCCCTTCCACCAAATAATCATTTCATCAATGGACACATTTTCAAATGGGTAAAATGCTTCCTGGATATTCTTCAGAATCATGTCAACAAGAGGATCAATTTATTTTTTTTTTTTTTTTTTGGGGGTACCCTCAGGTTGACATACATGAAACATGGTGTGATAAATATATTATAATTTTCTAATTGATTACTGGGAAACGTAGTGGCAGTGGCATACCAAGGAGTATATAAATATGCACTTGTACACCAATAGTCTTTGATACATGGTCTTGGATCAAGTCCCATAGCAATAATGACAGACGTAAACTTCAGCCATTCGTGCTTCGTTGTCAGACACTCAGCTGTTGACGAACATTCACTGGTTTTTCTTTATCACCACGTGCTAAAACTTTAGACACAACTAAAAATTCTTTCTAAATATTCACTGATAAGGGAATCACTATTGTTTAAAACAGTTATAAACAATAATCTAGCTTGATCTCAAGTCATACTACGTGGACGCAAACTGGTGGGCGTTTCCATTGTGAAAAAACAAATTAACACTACCTTAAAACTGAAAATTCACAAGAATCCAATATTAGAAAACGTTTGACCTCATAAACATGGCGTAGAAATCTTTCGGCTGTACGACTTTTCAGTTTACTGTAACTTAAAATTCCGAAACGGAGCAGAAATATATGAAATAAACCACTGATCATTTTGTGGGACTAAAAGGACGGACTGCCATCAGAGGAAATCCATCGTGTCCCAAGATGAGCTCATGGTAGCGAATGTTCTGAAAACCATGGGCTCAGGGTCGCCTGTGATTTCTTTCACTATTTTTTTTAACACCCTCTTCTTTCATTGTTGCTAAAATCCAGTGTAAGGTTAATCGTTTCTTCTCTTTCTCTACATGCTGGATTTCTGTTGTAATTTCCTGGTTTTTTAAAGTTATGGTTTTTCCGTGGAAATGCTCGCAAAGTGTCTCCGATACAACAGCAAAGAACCACTTGGTTGGGTTCTCATACCTATATAGCTCACCAAGTTCGTCTATCGGTACGCCTCCGGGACCGACCAATACACCTCTCACCAGTTCGGCATCGACCTGGTCGCTCGTGGGCCTCTCAACGAGACCACCAGCGTTTTCGGTAGGTGCTTGGCACCCTCCTCAAAAGAGTCTAGGCCGACGCTTACCGCAGAAACTTGGTTAGTTTTAGTCCCGGGGGTAAACGCAGATAATTGACTGAAATGTCGTCTCTCGATAACACGGCTCACCTGAGTAGAATCCATTTTTGAATTTTACAAAAAATCCTTCTTAGTTTTTCTACGAGCAGTATGAAGATCACCTGCAGGCTTGCTAGGCCAGTGGCGGGTGTAGGACAAAAATCTGACCAAAGGGAGTCCATCCCATAAGGCGAGCCATATCCCTGTTAGCACACTATCTCCGTCATGGTTTCCCAGTCTACACCACGTGGAGGTGGGGTTGACTTGTGTAGTCTGCCGTTCATCGCCAGGGTACTAATTTTCACTTTTCACCCCTCCTGGGAGAGGCTAGCCGATCCTAACCCTGCTGGCTGCAGGGCCAGGCGCAGAAATCTATCCATTAGAGAACTCCTGTTTGCAGACGACTAAGCACTAATAGCCAAATCAGAAGCTGAATTACAAGACCACATGAATAGTCTAAACCAGAGGTGGGCAAACTACGGGCCGCATGCGGCCCGGCAACTGATATTATGCGGCCCTAGAGGGCATTTAGAAATAATTTTTTATTTTTGTTTTTAAGTTATTTTGCTGGATTTTACAGAATTTCATGTATTGTTATGATTGTTTTAACATTTTTGATAAAATTTCTTTCCAATTTTCTATTTTTGTAAACAGTCCTTGACCTTCGCAATGTAATGCTAAATTGCGAACACGTCGATTTTAATAAAGAGACATATTTATCGACATGAAAAAATGTCTTCTTCTTCTTTGTGTTCATCCAGAGTGTTTTTTTTTCAGATGTGATTGCCGTGTGTCTTGAAGGCACCCGTGGGCCGAGACCCGTAGACCAACACATCCGACTTTCAGCGTGCATTGTTAACAGGTTAGCATTCCTGGGGGACTTTCACTTTTGTGGTGCCGTCCGCTGGTCAAGTTAGAACGGCCGAAGACTTCACGATCAGCGCTCAAGGTTAGGCAGGGACAGTCCATGGGCATTATCTGCCATCCAAGGGAGGCTTCCATAGATGCAGAGCCGACACATAGCACCCTGGTGCTCGGCTCACCTAGGTAATCGTCACGTCCTGCTCATGAATGCTTTAATTCCTCAGTTCAATATATTGGGCTTTCGTTCGCCCCGGGCCGTTCCCACACAAACCAGACCGGTCTGTAGATGCTATCCACTCAGCGAGTTTTCGATTCGGACATGTGCTTGTCGTTGTGCCCGGGGACAATATAGTCAGAGCTTTGTCCGGGCACGACGGACATTCGGAAAACTAGCTAGTCAGAGCTGTTCCGGACACGAGGGGCATTAAGAAAACTAGGTAGTCAGAGCTGTTCCTTGAACGAGGGACAATCGGAAACTAGCTAGTCAGAGCTGTTACGAACGTTAAGGACATTCGGAAGACTAGTTAGTCAGAGCTTTTCCGACCACGAAAGACATTTCACTAGGACGTAATTGCGTAGTGCCAGTTTTTATTTTGCCACCCGTCGGCCGGCACTTCCGACTTCGGCGGGCATTTTCTTATGAGGTTAGCCATCCTCGGGTTTCGAGGCACGTTAGACTCTTATTGTTGTCACATCTTAGCTAGTCAAGGTTGAACGGCCAAGGACATCACGGTCAACCCTCAAGGGAAGGCAGGGGCAGACCACGGGTATTCCCCTTTAACCAAGGAGGCTTCCGTAATTGCAGAGCCGGCACATATTGCTCTGAGACTGGGCTCACCCGAGGAATTGCCACGTCCTGCTCATGGCTGCTTTAATTCCCCACTTCCATGTATTGGGCATTTCGCTTGCCACTGGTCGCTCAATCACAAACCAGGAACGGTAAGTCTGCGGACGACATCCACTAGGTAAGCTTTAGCTTCGGACTTCAGACCACGCAATGGATTCGCTAGCCAAGCGTTCCATTTCGTGTTATTGAAACGTTTTTCTACCTTTGACTACACTCTCTTTGAGTATAGATACAGACATTTTTCGTAATCATTTCGTGAGAGACTGGGGCACTTTTTCTACCTTTAGTATTCGCTCACGAGGTAGGCTACATGTGCTGCCGGCTCAACACCTTACCTCCGTGCATCAGTGAGTGAGAAACGGCCAGACACTCTCATCCGTGGATCCCTCATATCCCCCAGCTGAGACCTTCGAACAAGTATCTGAACCGAGCATGTAGCGTGCTCAGCATCTCACCTCCATTTTTCGGTAGGTGTGTATCGGCCCGGCTCTCACATCCAAGGGTTTATGTCTTAGAAGCGTTCAGCCATATCCTTAGACTGGGAGCCTTATAGTATGTGTCCTGACCAAGAATTAGCGGCATCGTGCGCCTGATTTAGACTTAGACTGCTATCCTCAGTCTACCTGCAGAGAAACAGGTTGTGTCTCACTTAGTCTGGCACGTAACCCAAGAGCTGATCGACATGGAGTTGTGCTTCCGTCGGCCTAGCAATTGGGTCACTGGGATCCGCAGCCCCCTCCCCCACCGTGACAAGGTGGAGACACATGGGGGGGGGGGGGTGTAATAAGGATGATTTTATGAAAAACAGATATTTCTCTTGTGAATAAAATGATTTATTTTGCAAGAAAATATTAAATTTAAAAGTCTGTTGCTGTTATAAATTATTTCCACATTTACAATGTTCAAATTAATTCATTTGTTGTAGTAGTCTTTATATATTTCTGAAATTTATTCTAAGTTTACTCATTGTTTTCAGAATACTTTATTTTCACCCACAGCCGGAAGGTTTTGTTTCTGTTCCATTTTAAAGTTTTGCAAAATTCTAACTGTTGAGTCACTGAAAGACACAACCACAGGCCATGATATATTCAATGCTGTTACTAACTGTATTGAAAGAACTGGGTTGGTTTGGAACAAGAGGGCAAGTGTTACAACTGACGGAGCTTGTGCTTTGACTGGAAAAAAAATGTAAGTCTGGTAAAGTTGATAAGTGATAAGATTAAAGCAGAATATCCTGACCACACATTATTACCACTTCACTGTGTGATCTATCAAGAAAGTGTGTGAAACTGTTTTGAATATTAAGCATGTTATTGACCCAGTTGTCAGTATCATCAACCTCATCAGATCAAGAGGACTTAATCACAGACAGTTCAAGGCATTACTTTACGATTTGGAAACTGAACATTCCGATGTCCTGTACCACACCAGTGTTCGATGGCCGAGTCTCGGCAAGGTGTTGAGGCGAGTGTGAGACCTCACAGAAGAAATAGTGATATCCTTGGAGATGAAGGGCATTATGAGTAAAAGTTATTATGCCTTTTTGAAGTACAAACTATCGTTTGTCAAGACGGCAAGGTGCCAATGTGAAGGGCATTGAATGTAACTTTAATACTATCATTGTCAATAAAGAGTGGAAGTTAGGCTTTATGTTTTCCATTGAAATTATGGAAAAGTTAAAAGAACTGAATGTCCAACGTCAGGGCAATGGTGTGTTTGCACCTGAATTGTATAAAGTATGTACATGTAAAATCATTTCAGGCAAAACTCTCACTGTTCTCTAGACAAGCAAGTGAAAAAAGGTTTTGTCACTTCCCTTTGCTGAAAGAAAAAACTATTTCTATTGAAATGACTGGAAAGTACAAAGCCCAATTAAATGAATTGACTGAAGAATTTGGAAGGAGATTCCAAGATTTCAAGAACTTAGACCCACAGTTCAATATTCTCAGTTCCCCTTTTAGTGCAGAAGCTGATACAACCACAGAGAACAAACAGTTGGAGCTGCTTGACTTACAAGCAGATCATGACCTGAAAGAGAAATTCAAGTCAGATGGTTTGCTGGATTTCTATGGATCTTTATCAGAAGAATCATTTCCCAACTGGAAACACTTTGCAGCTAAACTTTTATCATTGTTTGGATCAACATACATTTGCGATCAAACATTTTCTTTCTTGAAGATCAACAAATATAGGAATACGTCTTTATTGGCGGACTGCAACTTGCATTTGCTCCAGATTTCAAGAATATTGTTAACTATTGCAAGCAGTTACAAACATCTCATTAGAAATCAACAATTGTAGTGACAATGTAGTCACTTTGTGTCTAAATTAAAGCCATTGATAAATAAGAATTTAAAAAAAAAATTATTATAATAACAAATTGTAAATATTGTTAACAAATTAGTAACAGTTTTTGTCCTTATTGTAAAATATAATGTATAAGCTGTTGTCCCCCCCCCCCCCCCCTCGCGTTTCCATCCTGTTTCAGGATATTGCGGTCAACATCAGCATCTTTCAGCTGTGTGTTGATTCCTAGGCTAGATTACGCTCATCAGCACACCACGACTTTCAGAGCGACCGGCTCCATACTCTTATAAGTCACGGGCGCTACTCGAACCGCTTCGTCAACCACGAGAGTATTCGGGGTTACGGGGAAAGCTGCTAACTCCTCGGCCAGGGAGACGGCATAATATATAAGTATATAAGTAAAATAACATTGCAATAATTAGTTATTTATACTGTTTAATAACCTATAAATAATTCATACTAACTTATTGTGGTAGGTTTCAGTAAACAAAGTGGACATAATATATATGCGGCCCCCCAATAGCTTTACATTTGTCAATGTGGCCCTTTGCACAAAAAGTTTGCCCACCCTTGGTCTAAACGAAATGTGTAGAGAACATAACATAAAAATTATCACAAGTAAAACAGAGGTAATGACTATAACTAAAGAAGAAAAAGCAACAACGATTCACCTAAACGAACATCCCTTGAAATAAGTAAAGAGTTTCAAGTACCAAGGAAGTATAATATCATCAAATGGCAAATCAAACGCCGAGATCGAAAATAAATGCAATAATGAAAACCAACTTATTGGACACATGACACCAATACTAAAGAACAAACATGTATTAATAACTACAAAGAAAGCACTTTACAACACAATCTTCCTATCAACTCTATGTTACCAATGCCAAACCTGGACAATGACAGAAAAAGAGAGAAGAAAAATCAGAACAGAAATGAGATTCCTAAGAATACTCAATGTTTCAAGAAGAGATAAGATCAGAAATGAAGAAATTACGACTAAAGTGGGGGTTATAGCTGCACTAGATTTTATTAGAAGGCAACAAATCAAATGGTTTGACCATGCAAGTAGGTTACCAACTAACAGTATACCACAACAAGCAATGATGTACAGACCAGAGGGAAGCAGAGGAAGAGGCCGACCACGTAAACGATTGACGCTGGGAATAACAGTCCATGGGAATATCGATACATCAAGCCCGTAAGCGGGCACTCTCACGATTTTTATATTTCACATCGACATCGTAAGGTACAAGTGGAACATGATAAGATGAGATTCACATATGGAAATAGACACAATCAAATGTGCCTTTCAAAAAAAATACTATCTATAATAGATTCGTAGATTCTAGATTGCATGAAAAGTACACTCTTAATTCTTCAATAAAATGTGGCAAATGTGTAACTTGATTATAAAATATAATTATCTAAAGATTAATAAACATTCCTTAAGGTGAAAATAATTATTATTCTCGAGTTTACAATATTTTACTGCAGTATTACCTATTCCATTTCTAATAACAAAAGTAAGGAAATTTATAAGTCAGTTTATGTGAATATACTAGACATACAATTTCCTATTTTAAATTCTTGTAGCCTCCCTTGCAACAATATTAAATGTTTATGTCCCTTCCTAAATGCTTATTTAGGTGATTTTCTTTTAGATATCTTGTAATACCGCAGAATGCTTGACCATGAGCATTAATAAGTGTAGTGATTAATCAAGGCATTACTATCATGTTATTATATTTTAAATATACTCTATGCAAACGTAATTGCACCTGCATTTGGCAGAGAGAGAGAGAGAGAGAGAGAGAGAGAGAGAGAGAGAGAGAGAGAGAGAGAGAGAGAGAGAGAGAAGAGGGAGGGAGAGTGGAGGTGAATATAACTATTTAATTAAAACGAATGAAATTTACAAACATAAATGGCATTTCCACAAAACATAATATTTGTCTACATAAATCACATAAACGTGGACGGCATTTCGCCACTGCGAAAATAAGTGCATGCAGACCTTGACTGTGCCGGTAACTACATTGAAGCGTGACGACTGGATGAGAAGAATAATCAATCAATCAATCAATCATGTGCCATGCCGGAAAGCGTGGGCGGTCATGACTCGCCATTTCACTCGATCACCAGAGTCGTGGATCAGCTCAGTGTTCCTGTCTAATCCATGCCATGTGGCCAAGCCATCCAGGTATTTTCCTCTCAGTCTTCCTCTTGGTCTGTTCCCTTCGATCTTGCCAGTTGTCACTAACTATTCTCCAATCTACAGGAGACAAATGAAAATCGTAAATTGATTAGAGAAATTAGTCGTAGACAGTCAAAATTTTTTGGACATGTTATGAGAAGGAATGGATTGGAGAAGAATAAAAGGATGAAAAAATGAAAGCAATGATGAGAAAATGAAAATCTGAAGAAGAAAAAAATGTTCCTACTTACCTCAGAATCCGAAGATGTGTATTGGAGGGTCTTCTCCGTGACTATATGTTGTATTTTGTGTATGTATTTGTTTATTGATGAAGGCTCGTCGCCGCAACATCCTGTATGTGTCGTAATTCTGTTATGTAAAGCTGCATTACTTTGTGTTATTTTATATTGTTTACATTTTCACAGCTTTACTGCAGTTCCACCAAATTTTATTCTCGAGATTATAACATCTGACTGCAGTATTGACTAATTTATTTCTAAAAAGAATAGTAAAGGGATTTATAAGTCAGTTAATGATATTATAATAAGCTATTATACTAAAGCAAATGGGTATTAAGGGACAAGCGAGAACTCGGGCTCAAAAACAACTGTGTGAGGCAACAGAAAAGACCTCGTGCTGGCTGTGGAATTGTCGGAACCTGAAGTGGGAAGAGACTCGAAACTAGTATGGTTAGAAGCGGTAACTGCATAACACCTAACAGTCTCTCAACCAAGACCTCGAACTTGCAACGTCTCGTGTCTCGTGGTCGCCTTTCCTCCGAGTGAGGGTGGTGAATCTGAGCTGAGCGCAGTCAAATCATGCAAATGACGGCCGAAGTCCAAACTCCACGACAGTAATCGTCCGTAAATCGCACTCACTTGCAGAGACCAAGAGGTGGGTCAAGAAATCAAAGGAATGGTTCCTAAATCAATCAATCAATCAATCATTCAATCAATCAATCAATCAATCAATCAAAGGAAGAACCGGCTTCCTAGTAGTGTGCGGCGCCATGAACGGGGCACGAAGAAGTAACATGACAACGGAGATATATGGAGGCGATTGAGGCCCTGACTGTGGAGGAAGCAGGCTCCCCGCGACCACTGAGTGCTAAGGGGCAAGCACAAGTTGCACAGATTCTCCTCTCTGAGGGAGGGAGGCTTGAAAGTGGACATGCTAACAGCGAAGGGACAAACACAACAACAGGGACAACGCATTTGACCGAACGTCTCCACGGCAGGGGAACGAAATCCACTGCCTTTTCTTCACAGCTCTTGCAGTCCTGGTTGCGTCACAGGTGACTGCACCTTTGCGTAATGATGTCCCCCCCCCCCCCCACACACACACACACATATCCTTTACAGGGCATCGCTGTCAACATCAGCATCTTTCAGCTGATTGTAGATTTCTTGGCAAGATTACGCTCAGTAGTTTGCCATTGCTTTCTGAGTTACCGGCTCACATACCCCATAAGTTACCGAGCGAGAAGCGCTACACATTCTCGCGCACGTCACGTTACTTGCAAGAGTAAACGGAATTACAGAGAAAGTCGTCTAACTCCTAGACCAGGGAGTCCGGAAATTATGTTGAGAAATAAAGGGACAATGTATGTATAAAAATAAACTGGTTTCAAGTTATCATATTTAGTTATTTTTCTACAGCGATTTGTAACTTATTTATTAACTTACCCTCATATATATATATATATATATATATATATATATATATATATATATATATATATATATATATATATATATATATATATATATATATATATATAATGTGCCTTGTCGGAAAGCGTGGGCGGTCATGACTCGCCATTTCACTCTATTACCAGAGTCGTGGATCAGCTCAGTTTTCCTGTCTCGACCATGCCATGTGGCCAAGCCATCCAGGTATTTTATTCTCGGTCTTCCCCTTGGCCAGTTCCCTTCGATCTTGCCAGTTGTCACTAAGTTCTCCAATCCATTTCTTCTCATAACATGTCCACAAAATTTTGACTGTCTACGTCTAATTTCTCTAATCAATTTACGATGTTCATTTGTCTCCTGTAGTACTCGGTCATTGGTTTTCCTTTCTGTCCATGGTATTCTTTGCATTTTCCTCAGAAACCACATTTCTGCAGCCATCAGATGTTTTTCAGCTCATTGTCCAAGTTTCACGTCCATACAAAAGAACAGGCCCTCCTTTTGCTGTTATGTTGACATAGTGGGGTATGGTTTGTCCTTCTTTAGGATTTACCAAAGCTCCCCATTTCCCTGCTGAGTTTATAACTCTTTCACTACCAAACAAAAACTGGGCTGTGACCAAACAGAAATTTATGGCAGAAAATTGGAACTAGGGGTGTGTTACAATAATGCTTTTAAAATGGTTAAGATGGTAGCAGATCTATTGTATTACATATCAAATTAAAGAGGATTGCACAAGGAACATGACAGTGTTAATAATTAATTGATAGGTTACAAATATTATGACAATAATGAGAGGTTTAATAATAACAACTGAAATTAAAGAGGTAGAAATTATTTAAAAAACTGCACTTATAAGGTGTTTTCTACACTCCTATACTGCTAATCATGTTTAATTTACTGAATAATCAAACAAACACCACTTGTCTTCAAGAGTATAAACAGTATTGCTCATTAAAGTAACCTAAAAAGAAGTTTTGGTGCATTTTCTGAACCATGTATTTTTCACACAAAATGACAAAAAATAATGGCTGAAATCTTGAAGGTGGGGTCTGTCACAGTAAAGTTATGAAAATGGTTAAAATTGTAGCAGAAATGTTGTATTATATATCAAAATAAAGGGGATTGCACAAGGAATATGTTGGTAAGGAGAATTTCTGCTTTAGGTTGTAAATAAAATAAAAATAATAATATAATTTGTAAAATAATTGGACAAAAGTAGGTAAAAATAATGTAAACATTGCACTTACCAAGGGGGCGTTGTTATCCAATATCCTGATCACTGCTAATCCTGTTGAATTTACTGCACAAACAACACTTTTCTAAACTATAAATACAATTGCTCCGAATCAATCATCCGAAAAGAAGTTTTGCCGCAGATTCTGAATCATGTATTTTTCTTTTTTCAGACAAAAATTAGGAAAACACTTGGCAGATTTACATTTAATTGTCATGTCTGTTTGTTTTTATTTACTATATGTGGCAGTCTATTTGTGATAGGCTGCAAAGCAAACTTTGGCGCACAAGTCTGGTCTATTAGTGCAGCCGGAGCAAACAAAAGATGATATGTGTCGTTTAGTTCGAGTGCTGCAAAAAACACAGTCTCTATTGACACCGACAAATTCTATTAAATGCTTTGGTCATGTAAATCTTTCGGCATAATTTCCTGCAACAGACTGAAATTCTTCGGCAGGCAGAGTGTCAAACTTTCAGGAATACTCTGAGCTACTTCGCGATGAGCACTTTCCTTTACTTGAAATCCTTCTATAACAATTTTTATCCTCCTTTCTCTGTTTGCCATATGGAATGTAGGATGTGAGCATTGATCTGTGCAATTTCAAAGATCTAGTAGTAGATCTTCTTCCACCACTTAATGGTTTTCCTATCATGGATATTATAATATCCAACCATTTGGTCCATTCTGTCGCAGCCATTCATCGCCGTGTTATTTTCATGGAGACCATCTTCGGCTTGCTTTGCGGTTTTCGCAATCCGCTCTCAACAGTTCTAACTACAGACATGGTAGAGACAACAATGCATGGTTTTTTTTTTAGCTTTATTTAGCCCTTCCACCAAATAATCATTTCATCAATGGACACATTTTCAAATGGGTAAAATGCTTCCTGGATATTCTTCAGAATCATGTCAACAAGAGGATCAATTTTTTTTTTTTTTTTTTTTTTTTTTTTTTTGGGGTACCCTCAGGTTGACATACATGAAACATGGTGTGATAAATATATTATAATTTTCTAATTGATTACTGGGAAACGTAGTGGCAGTGGCATACCAAGGAGTATATAAATGTGCACTTGTACACCAATAGTCTTTGATACATGGTCTTGGATCAAGTCCCATAGCAATAATGACAGACGTAAACTTCAGCCATTCGTGCTTCGTTGTCAGACACTCAGCTGTTGACGAACATTCACTGGTTTTTCTTTATCACCACGTGCTAAAACTTTAGACACAACTAAAAATTCTTTCTAAATATTCACTGATAAGGGAATCACTATTGTTTAAAACAGTTATAAACAATAATCTAGCTTGATCTCAAGTCATACTACGTGGACGCAAACTGGTGGGCGTTTCCATTGTGAAAAAACAAATTAACACTACCTTAAAACTGAAAATTCACAAGAATCCAATATTAGAAAACGTTTGACCTCATAAACATGGCGTAGAAATCTTTCGGCTGTACGACTTTTCAGTTTACTGTAACTTAAAATTCCGAAACGGAGCAGAAATATATGAAATAAACCACTGATCATTTTGTGGGACTAAAAGGACGGACTGCCATCAGAGGAAATCCATCGTGTCCCAAGATGAGCTCATGGTAGCGAATGTTCTGAAAACCATGGGCTCAGGGTCGCCTGTGATTTCTTTCACTATTTTTTTTAACACCCTCTTCTTTCATTGTTGCTAAAATCCAGTGTAAGGTTAATCGTTTCTTCTCTTTCTCTACATGCTGGATTTCTGTTGTAATTTCCTGGTTTTTTAAAGTTATGGTTTTTCCGTGGAAATGCTCGCAAAGTGTCTCCGATACAACAGCAAAGAACCACTTGGTTGGGTTCTCATACCTATATAGCTCACCAAGTTCGTCTATCGGTACGCCTCCGGGACCGACCAATACACCTCTCACCAGTTCGGCATCGACCTGGTCGCTCGTGGGCCTCTCAACGAGACCACCAGCGTTTTCGGTAGGTGCTTGGCACCCTCCTCAAAAGAGTCTAGGCCGACGCTTACCGCAGAAACTTGGTTAGTTTTAGTCCCGGGGGTAAACGCAGATAATTGACTGAAATGTCGTCTCTCGATAACACGGCTCACCTGAGTAGAATCCATTTTTGAATTTTACAAAAAATCCTTCTTAGTTTTTCTACGAGCAGTATGAAGATCACCTGCAGGCTTGCTAGGCCAGTGGCGGGTGTAGGACAAAAATCTGACCAAAGGGAGTCCATCCCATAAGGCGAGCCATATCCCTGTTAGCACACTATCTCCGTCATGGTTTCCCAGTCTACACCACGTGGAGGTGGGGTTGACTTGTGTAGTCTGCCGTTCATCGCCAGGGTACTAATTTTCACTTTTCACCCCTCCTGGGAGAGGCTAGCCGATCCTAACCCTGCTGGCTGCAGGGCCAGGCGCAGAAATCTATCCATTAGAGAACTCCTGTTTGCAGACGACTAAGCACTAATAGCCAAATCAGAAGCTGAATTACAAGACCACATGAATAGTCTAAACCAGAGGTGGGCAAACTACGGGCCGCATGCGGCCCGGCAACTGATATTATGCGGCCCTAGAGGGCATTTAGAAATAATTTTTTATTTTTGTTTTTAAGTTATTTTGCTGGATTTTACAGAATTTCATGTATTGTTATGATTGTTTTAACATTTTTGATAAAATTTCTTTCCAATTTTCTATTTTTGTAAACAGTCCTTGACCTTCGCAATGTAATGCTAAATTGCGAACACGTCGATTTTAATAAAGAGACATATTTATCGACATGAAAAAATGTCTTCTTCTTCTTTGTGTTCATCCAGAGTGTTTTTTTTTCAGATGTGATTGCCGTGTGTCTTGAAGGCACCCGTGGGCCGAGACCCGTAGACCAACACATCCGACTTTCAGCGTGCATTGTTAACAGGTTAGCATTCCTGGGGGACTTTCACTTTTGTGGTGCCGTCCGCTGGTCAAGTTAGAACGGCCGAAGACTTCACGATCAGCGCTCAAGGTTAGGCAGGGACAGTCCATGGGCATTATCTGCCATCCAAGGGAGGCTTCCATAGATGCAGAGCCGACACATAGCACCCTGGTGCTCGGCTCACCTAGGTAATCGTCACGTCCTGCTCATGAATGCTTTAATTCCTCAGTTCAATATATTGGGCTTTCGTTCGCCCCGGGCCGTTCCCACACAAACCAGACCGGTCTGTAGATGCTATCCACTCAGCGAGTTTTCGATTCGGACATGTGCTTGTCGTTGTGCCCGGGGACAATATAGTCAGAGCTTTGTCCGGGCACGACGGACATTCGGAAAACTAGCTAGTCAGAGCTGTTCCGGACACGAGGGGCATTAAGAAAACTAGGTAGTCAGAGCTGTTCCTTGAACGAGGGACAATCGGAAACTAGCTAGTCAGAGCTGTTACGAACGTTAAGGACATTCGGAAGACTAGTTAGTCAGAGCTTTTCCGACCACGAAAGACATTTCACTAGGACGTAATTGCGTAGTGCCAGTTTTTATTTTGCCACCCGTCGGCCGGCACTTCCGACTTCGGCGGGCATTTTCTTATGAGGTTAGCCATCCTCGGGTTTCGAGGCACGTTAGACTCTTATTGTTGTCACATCTTAGCTAGTCAAGGTTGAACGGCCAAGGACATCACGGTCAACCCTCAAGGGAAGGCAGGGGCAGACCACGGGTATTCCCCTTTAACCAAGGAGGCTTCCGTAATTGCAGAGCCGGCACATATTGCTCTGAGACTGGGCTCACCCGAGGAATTGCCACGTCCTGCTCATGGCTGCTTTAATTCCCCACTTCCATGTATTGGGCATTTCGCTTGCCACTGGTCGCTCAATCACAAACCAGGAACGGTAAGTCTGCGGACGACATCCACTAGGTAAGCTTTAGCTTCGGACTTCAGACCACGCAATGGATTCGCTAGCCAAGCGTTCCATTTCGTGTTATTGAAACGTTTTTCTACCTTTGACTACACTCTCTTTGAGTATAGATACAGACATTTTTCGTAATCATTTCGTGAGAGACTGGGGCACTTTTTTTACCTTTAGTATTCGCTCACGAGGTAGGCTACATGTGCTGCCGGCTCAACACCTTACCTCCGTGCATCAGTGAGTGAGAAACGGCCAGACACTCTCATCCGTGGATCCCTCATATCCCCCAGCTGAGACCTTCGAACAAGTATCTGAACCGAGCATGTAGCGTGCTCAGCATCTCACCTCCATTTTTCGGTAGGTGTGTATCGGCCCGGCTCTCACATCCAAGGGTTTATGTCTTAGAAGCGTTCAGCCATATCCTTAGACTGGGAGCCTTATAGTATGTGTCCTGACCAAGAATTAGCGGCATCGTGCGCCTGATTTAGACTTAGACTGCTATCCTCAGTCTACCTGCAGAGAAACAGGTTGTGTCTCACTTAGTCTGGCACGTAACCCAAGAGCTGATCGACATGGAGTTGTGCTTCCGTCGGCCTAGCAATTGGGTCACTGGGATCCGCAGCCCCCTCCCCCACCGTGACAAGGTGGAGACACATGGGGGGGGGGTGTAATAAGGATGATTTTATGAAAAACAGATATTTCTCTTGTGAATAAAATGATTTATTTTGCAAGAAAATATTAAATTTAAAAGTCTGTTGCTGTTATAAATTATTTCCACATTTACAATGTTCAAATTAATTCATTTGTTGTAGTAGTCTTTATATATTTCTGAAATTTATTCTAAGTTTACTCATTGTTTTCAGAATACTTTATTTTCACCCACAGCCGGAAGGTTTTGTTTCTGTTCCATTTTAAAGTTTTGCAAAATTCTAACTGTTGAGTCACTGAAAGACACAACCACAGGCCATGATATATTCAATGCTGTTACTAACTGTATTGAAAGAACTGGGTTGGTTTGGAACAAGAGGGCAAGTGTTACAACTGACGGAGCTTGTGCTTTGACTGGAAAAAAAATGTAAGTCTGGTAAAGTTGATAAGTGATAAGATTAAAGCAGAATATCCTGACCACACATTATTACCACTTCACTGTGTGATCTATCAAGAAAGTGTGTGAAACTGTTTTGAATATTAAGCATGTTATTGACCCAGTTGTCAGTATCATCAACCTCATCAGATCAAGAGGACTTAATCACAGACAGTTCAAGGCATTACTTTACGATTTGGAAACTGAACATTCCGATGTCCTGTACCACACCAGTGTTCGATGGCCGAGTCTCGGCAAGGTGTTGAGGCGAGTGTGAGACCTCACAGAAGAAATAGTGATATCCTTGGAGATGAAGGGCATTATGAGTAAAAGTTATTATGCCTTTTTGAAGTACAAACTATCGTTTGTCAAGACGGCAAGGTGCCAATGTGAAGGGCATTGAATGTAACTTTAATACTATCATTGTCAATAAAGAGTGGAAGTTAGGCTTTATGTTTTCCATTGAAATTATGGAAAAGTTAAAAGAACTGAATGTCCAACGTCAGGGCAATGGTGTGTTTGCACCTGAATTGTATAAAGTATGTACATGTAAAATCATTTCAGGCAAAACTCTCACTGTTCTCTAGACAAGCAAGTGAAAAAAGGTTTTGTCACTTCCCTTTGCTGAAAGAAAAAACTATTTCTATTGAAATGACTGGAAAGTACAAAGCCCAATTAAATGAATTGACTGAAGAATTTGGAAGGAGATTCCAAGATTTCAAGAACTTAGACCCACAGTTCAATATTCTCAGTTCCCCTTTTAGTGCAGAAGCTGATACAACCACAGAGAACAAACAGTTGGAGCTGCTTGACTTACAAGCAGATCATGACCTGAAAGAGAAATTCAAGTCAGATGGTTTGCTGGATTTCTATGGATCTTTATCAGAAGAATCATTTCCCAACTGGAAACACTTTGCAGCTAAACTTTTATCATTGTTTGGATCAACATACATTTGCGATCAAACATTTTCTTTCTTGAAGATCAACAAATATAGGAATACGTCTTTATTGGCGGACTGCAACTTGCATTTGCTCCAGATTTCAAGAATATTGTTAACTATTGCAAGCAGTTACAAACATCTCATTAGAAATCAACAATTGTAGTGACAATGTAGTCACTTTGTGTCTAAATTAAAGCCATTGATAAATAAGAATTTAAAAAAAAATTATTATAATAACAAATTGTAAATATTGTTAACAAATTAGTAACAGTTTTTGTCCTTATTGTAAAATATAATGTATAAGCTGTTGTCCCCCCCCCCCCCTCGCGTTTCCATCCTGTTTCAGGATATTGCGGTCAACATCAGCATCTTTCAGCTGTGTGTTGATTCCTAGGCTAGATTACGCTCATCAGCACACCACGACTTTCAGAGCGACCGGCTCCATACTCTTATAAGTCACGGGCGCTACTCGAACCGCTTCGTCAACCACGAGAGTATTCGGGGTTACGGGGAAAGCTGCTAACCCCTCGGCCAGGGAGACGGCATAATATATAAGTATATAAGTAAAATAACATTGCAATAATTAGTTATTTATACTGTTTAATAACCTATAAATAATTCATACTAACTTATTGTGGTAGGTTTCAGTAAACAAAGTGGACATAATATATATGCGGCCCCCCAATAGCTTTACATTTGTCAATGTGGCCCTTTGCACAAAAAGTTTGCCCACCCTTGGTCTAAACGAAATGTGTAGAGAACATAACATAAAAATTATCACAAGTAAAACAGAGGTAATGACTATAACTAAAGAAGAAAAAGCAACAACGATTCACCTAAACGAACATCCCTTGAAACAAGTAAAGAGTTTCAAGTACCAAGGAAGTATAATATCATCAAATGGCAAATCAAACGCCGAGATCGAAAATAAATGCAATAAGGAAAACCAACTTATTGGACACATGACACCAATACTAAAGAACAAACATGTATTAATAACTACAAAGAAAGCACTTTACAACACAATCTTCCTATCAACTCTATGTTACCAATGCCAAACCTGGACAATGACAGAAAAAGAGAGAAGAAAAATCAGAACAGAAATGAGATTCCTAAGAATACTCAATGTTTCAAGAAGAGATAAGATCAGAAATGAAGAAATTAAAGTGGGGGTTATAGCTGCACTAGATTTTATTAGAAGGCAACAAATCAAATGGTTTGACCATGCAAGTAGGTTACCAACTAACAGTATACCACAACAAGCAATGATGTACAGACCAGAGGGAAGCAGAGGAAGAGGCCGACCACGTAAACGATTGACGCTGGGAATAACAGTCCATGGGAATATCGATACATCAAGCCCGTAAGCGGGCACTCTCACGATTTTTATATTTCACATCGACATCGTAAGGTACAAGTGGAACATGATAAGATGAGATTCACATATGGAAATAGACACAATCAAATGTGCTTTTCAAAAAAATTTTTTTTTTTTTTTTTTTTTATTTTTATTTTTTTTATTTAGGGGTTGGCGGTAATCCCAGACTAGCTGGTTCCCCGCCTCCCCTGTTTTTGGCGTGGACCCTTAGTCCCACTGTGAGCTATTGCCCACAGTGGTCCACCGGGCCCACATTTAAAGTGATGCTAATGTGAGGTTTTTTTTTTTTTTTTTGATCACCCGGCCCCCGACCAGACCAAGCGCACTACTGGAGGCCAGCAAATACACTTGATCAAAAAAAATACTATCTATAATAGATTCGTAGATTCTAGATTGCATGAAAAGTACACTCTTAATTCTTCAATAAAATGTGGCAAATGTGTAACTTGATTATAAAATATAATTATCTAAAGATTAATAAACATTCCTTAAGGTGAAAATAATTATTATTCTCGAGTTTACAATATTTTACTGCAGTATTACCTATTCCATTTCTAATAACAAAAGTAAGGAAATTTATAAGTCAGTTTATGTGAATATACTAGACATACAATTTCCTATTTTAAATTCTTGTAGCCTCCCTTGCAACAATATTAAATGTTTATGTCCCTTCCTAAATGCTTATTTAGGTGATTTTCTTTTAGATATCTTGTAATACCGCAGAATGCTTGACCATGAGCATTAATAAGTGTAGTGATTAATCAAGGCATTACTATCATGTTATTATATTTTAAATATACTCTATGCAAACGTAATTGCACCTGCATTTGGCAGAGAGAGAGAGAGAGAGAGAGAGAGAGAGAGAGAGAGAGAGAGAGAGAGAGAGAAAGAGGGAGGGAGAGTGGAGGTGAATATAACTATTTAATTAAAACGAATGAAATTTACAAACATAAATGGCATTTCCACAAAACATAATATTTGTCTACATAAATCACATAAACGTGGACGGCATTTCGCCACTGCGAAAATAAGTGCATGCAGACCTTGACTGTGCCGGTAACTACATTGAAGCGTGACGACTGGATGAGAAGAATAATCAATCAATCAATCAATCATGTGCCATGCCGGAAAGCGTGGGCGGTCATGACTCGCCATTTCACTCGAACACCAGAGTCGTGGATCAGCTCAGTGTTCCTGTCTCATCCATGCCATGTGGCCAAGCCATCCAGGTATTTTCCTCTCAGTCTTCCTCTTGGTCTGTTCCCTTCGATCTTGCCAGTTGTCACTAACTATTCTCCAATCTACAGGAGACAAATGAAAATCGTAAATTGATTAGAGAAATTAGTCGTAGACAGTCAAAATTTTTTGGACATGTTATGAGAAGGAATGGATTGGAGAAGAATAAAAGGATTAAAAAATTAAAGCAATGATGAGAAAATGAAAATCTGAAGAAGAAAAAAATGTTCCTACTTACCTCAGAATCCGAAGATGTGTATTGGAGGGTCTTCTCCGTGACTATATGTTGTATTTTGTGTATGTATTTGTTTATTGATGAAGGCTCGTCGCCGCAACATCCTGTATGTGTCGTAATTCTGTTATGTAAAGCTGCATTACTTTGTGTTATTTTATATTGTTTACATTTTCACAGCTTTACTGCAGTTCCACCAAATTTTATTCTCGAGATTATAACATCTGACTGCAGTATTGACTAATTTATTTCTAAAAAGAATAGTAAAGAGATTTATAAGTCAGTTAATGATATTATAATAAGCTATTATACTAAAGCAAATGGGTATTAAGGGACAAGCGAGAACTCGGGCTCAAAAACAACTGTGTGAGGCAACAGAAAAGACCTCGTGCTGGCTGTGGAATTGTCGGAACCTGAAGTGGGAAGAGACTCGAAACTAGTATGGTTAGAAGCGGTAACTGCATAACACCTAACAGTCTCTCAACCAAGACCTCGAACTTGCAACGTCTCGTGTCTCGTGGTCGCCTTTCCTCCGAGTGAGGGTGGTGAAGCTGAGCTGAGCGCAGTCAAATCATGCAAATGACGGCCGAAGTCCAAACTCCACGACAGTAATCGTCCGTAAATCACACTCACTTGCAGAGACCAAGAGGTGGGTCAAGAAATCAAAGGAATGGTTCCTAAATCAATCAATCAATCAATCATTCAATCAATCAATCAATCAATCAATCAATCAATCAAAGGAAGAACCGGCTTCCTAGTAGTGTGCGGCGCCATGAACGGGGCACGAAGAAGTAACATGACAACGGAGATATATGGAGGCGATTGAGGCCCTGGCTGTGGAGGAATCAGGCTCCCCGCGACCACTGAGTGCTAAGGGGCAAGCACAAGTTACACAGATTCTCCTCTCTGAGGGAGGGAGGCTTGAGAGTGGACATGCTAACAGCGAAGGGACAAACACAACAACAGGGACAACGCATTTGACCGAACGTCTCCACGGCAGGGGAACGAAATCCACTGCCTTTTCTTCACAGCTCTTGCAGTCCTGGTTGCGTCACAGTTGACTGCACCTTTGCGTAATGATGTCCCCCCCCCCCCACACACACACACACATATCCTTTACAGGGCATCGCTGTCAACATCAGCATCTTTCATCTGATTGTAGATTTCTTGGCAAGATTACGCTCAGTAGTTTGCCATTGCTTTCTGAGTTACCGGCTCACATACCCCATAAGTTACCGAGCGAGAAGCGCTACACATTCTCGCGCACGTCACGTTACTTGCAAGAGTAAACGGAATTACAGAGAAAGTCGTCTAACTCCTAGACCAGGGAGTCCGGAAATTATGTTGAGAAATAAAGGGACAATGTATGTATAAAAATAAACTGGTTTCAAGTTATCATATTTAGTTATTTTTCTACAGCGATTTGTAACTTACTTATTAACTTACCCTCATATATATATATATATATATATATATATATATATATATATATATATATATATATATATATATATATATATAATGTGCCTTGTCGGAAAGCGTGGGCGGTCATGACTCGCCATTTCACTCTATTACCAGAGTCGTGGATCAGCTCAGATTTCCTGTCTCGACCATGCCATGTGGCCAAGCCATCCAGGTATTTTATTCTCGGTCTTCCCCTTGGCCAGTTCCCTTCGATCTTGCCAGTTGTCACTAAGTTCTCCAATCCATTTCTTCTCATAACATGTCCACAAAATTTTGACTGTCTACGTCTAATTTCTCTAATCAATTTACGATGTTCATTTGTCTCCTGTAGTACTCGGTCATTGGTTTTCCTTTCTGTCCATGGTATTCTTTGCATTTTCCTCAGAAACCACATTTCTGCAGCCATCAGATGTTTTTCAGCTCATTGTCCAAGTTTCACGTCCATACAAAAGAACAGGCCCTCCTTTTGCTGTTATGTTGACATAGTGGGGTATGGTTTGTCCTTCTTTAGGATTTACCAAAGCTCCCCATTTCCCTGCTGAGTTTATAACTCTTTCACTACCAAACAAAAACTGGGCTGTGACCAAACAGAAATTTATGGCAGAAAATTGGAACTAGGGGTGTGTTACAATAATGCTTTTAAAATGGTTAAGATGGTAGCAGATCTATTGTATTACATATCAAATTAAAGAGGATTGCACAAGGAACATGACAGTGTTAATAATTAATTGATAGGTTACAAATATTATGACAATAATGAGAGGTTTAATAATAACAACTGAAATTAAAGAGGTAAAAATTATTTAAAAAACTGCACTTATAAGGTGTTTTCTACACTCCTATACTGCTAATCATGTTTAATTTACTGAATAATCAAACAAACATCACTTGTCTTCAAGAATATAAACAGTATTGCTCATTAAAGTAACCCAAAAAGAAGTTTTGGTGCATTTTCTGAACCATGTATTTTTCACACAAAATGACAAAAAATAATGGCTGAAATCTTGAAGTTGGGGAAATACCACAGTAAAGTTATGAAAATGGTTAAAATTGTAGCAGAAATGTTGTATTATATATCAAAATAAAGGGGATTGCACAAGGAATATGTTGGTAGGAGAATTTCTGCTTTAGGTTGTAAATAAAATAAAAATAATAATATAATTTGTAAAATAATTGGACAAAAGTAGGTAAAAATAATGTAAACATTGCACTTAGAATGTGTTTTCTACACTCCTATACTGCTAATCATGTTTAATTTACTGAATAATCAAACAAACACCACTTGTCTTCAAGAATATAAACAGTATTGCTCATTTAAATCACCCAAAAGGAAGTTTTGGTGCATATTCTGAACCATGTCTTTGTCACAAAAATGAAAAAAAAACTAATGGCCGAAATCTGGAAGTTGGTGTATGTCGCAATAATGTTATGAAAATGGTTAAAATTGTAGCAGAAATGTTGTATTATATATCAAAATAAAGGGGATTGCACAAGGAATATGTTGGTAGGAGAATTTCTGCTTTAGGTTGTAAATAAAATAAAAATAATAATATAATTTGTAAAATAATTGGACAAAAGTAGGTAAAAATAATGTAAACATTGCACTTACCAAGGGGGCGTTGTTATCCAATATCCTGATCACTGCTAATCCTGTTGAATTTACTGCACAAACAACACTTTTCTAAACTATAAATACAATTGCTCCGAATCAATCATCCGAAAAGAAGTTTTGCCGCAGATTCTGAATCATGTATTTTTCTTTTTTTCAGACAAAAATTAGGAAAACACTTGGCAGATTTACATTTAATTGTCATGTCTGTTTGTTTTTATTTACTATATGTGGCAGTCTATTTGTGATAGGCTGCAAAGCAAACTTTGGCGCACAAGTCTGGTCTATTAGTGCAGCCGGAGCAAACAAAAGATGATATGTGTCGTTTAATTCGAGTGCTGCAAAAAACACAGTCTCTATTGACACCGACAAATTCTATTAAATGCTTTGGTCATGTAAATCTTTTGGCATAATTTCCTGCAACAGACTGAAATTCTTCGGCAGGCAGAGTGTCAAACTTTCAGGAATACTCTGAGCTACTTCGCGATGAGCACTTTCCTTTACTTGAAATCCTTCTATAACAATTTTTATCCTCCTTTCTCTGTTTGCCATATGGAATGTAGGATGTGAGCATTGATCTGTGCAATTTCAAAGATCTAGTAGTAGATCTTCTTCCACCACTTAATGGTTTTCCTATCATGAATATTATAATATCCAACCATTTGGTCCATTCTGTCGCAGCCATTCATCGCCGTGTTATTTTCATGGAGACCATCTTCGGCTTGCTTTGCGGTTTTCGCAATCCGCTCTCAAGAGTTCTAACTACAGACATGGTAGAGACAACAATGCATGGTTTTTTTTTTTAGCTTTATTTAGCCCTTCCACCAAATAATCATTTCATCAATGGACACATTTTCAAATGGGTAAAATGCTTCCTGGATATTCTTCAGAATCATGTCAACAAGAGGATCAATTTTTTTTTTTTTTTTTGGGTACCCTCAGGTTGACATACATGAAACATGGTGTGATAAATATATTATAATTTTCTAATTGATTACTGGGAAACGTAGTGGCAGTGGCATACCAAGGAGTATATAAATGTGCACTTGTACACCAGTAGTCTTTGATACATGGTCTTGGATCAAGTCCCATAGCAATAATGACAGACGTAAACTTCAGCCATTCGTGCTTCGTTGTCAGACACTCAGCTGTTGACGAACATTCACTGGTTTTTCTTTATCACCACGTGCTAAAACTTTAGACACAACTAAAAATTCTTTCTAAATATTCACTGATAAGGGAATCACTATTGTTTAAAACAGTTATAAACAATAATCTAGCTTGATCTCAAGTCATACTACGTGGACGCAAACTGGTGGGCGTTTCCATTGTGAAAAAACAAATTAACACTACCTTAAAACTGAAAATTCACAAGAATCCAATATTAGAAAACGTTTGACCTCATAAACATGGCGTAGAAATCTTTCGGCTGTACGACTTTTCAGTTTACTGTAACTTAAAATTCCGAAACGGAGCAGAAATATATGAAATAAACCACTGATCATTTTGTGGGACTAAAAGGACGGACTGCCATCAGAGGAAATCCATCGTGTCCCAAGATGAGCTCATGGTAGCGAATGTTCTGAAAACCATGGGCTCAGGGTCGCCTGTGATTTCTTTCACTATTTTTTTTAACACCCTCTTCTTTCATTGTTGCTAAAATCCAGTGTAAGGTTAATCGTTTCTTCTCTTTCTCTACATGCTGGATTTCTGTTGTAATTTCCTGGTTTTTTAAAGTTATGGTTTTTCCGTGGAAATGCTCGCAAAGTGTCTCCGATACAACAGCAAAGAACCACTTGGTTGGGTTCTCATACCTATATAGCTCACCAAGTTCGTCTATCGGTACGCCTCCGGGACCGACCAATACATCTCTCACCAGTTCGGCATCGACCTGGTCGCTCGTGGGCCTCTCAACGAGACCACCAGCGTTTTCGGTAGGTGCTTGGCACCCTCCTCAAAAGAGTCTAGGCCGACGCTTACCGCAGAAACTTGGTTAGTTTTAGTCCCGGGGGTAAACGCAGATAATTGACTGAAATGTCGTCTCTCGATAACACGGCTCACCTGAGTAGAATCCATTTTTGAATTTTACAAAAATTCCTTCTTAGTTTTTCTACGAGCAGTATGAAGATCACCTGCAGGCTTGCTAGGCCAGTGGCGGGTGTAGGACAAAAATCTGACCAAAGGGAGTCCATCCCATAAGGCGAGCCATATCCCTGTTAGCACACTATCTCGCGTCATGGTTTCCCAGTCTACACCACGTGGAGGTGGGGTTGACTTGTGTAGTCTGCCGTTCATCGCCAGGGTACTAATTTTCACTTTTCACCCCCCCTGGGAGAGGCTAGCCGATCCTAACCCTGCTGGCTGCAGGGCCAGGCGCAGAAATCTATCCATTAGAGAACTCCTGTTTGCAGACGACTAAGCACTAATAGCAAAATCAGAAGCTGAATTACAAGATCACATGAATAGTCTAAACCAGAGGTGGGCAAACTACGGGCCGCATGCGGCCCGGCAACTGATATTATGCGGCCCTAGAGGGCATTTAGAAATAATTTTTTATTTTTGTTTTTAAGTTATTTTGCTGGATTTTACAGAATTTCATGTATTGTTATGATTGTTTTAACATTTTTGATAAAATTTCTTTCCAATTTTCTATTTTTGTAAACAGTCCTTGACCTTCGCAATGTAATGCTAAATTGCGAACACGTCGATTTTAATAAAGAGACATATTTGTCGACATGAAAAAATGTCTTCTTCTTCTTTGTGTTCATCCAGAGTGTTTTTTTTTCCAGATGTGATTGCCGTGTGTCTTGAAGGCACCCGTGGGCCGAGACCCGTAGGCCAACACATCCGACTTTCAGCGTGCATTGTTAACAGGTTAGCATTCCTGGGGGACTTTCACTTTTGTGGTGCCGTCCGCTGGTCAAGTTAGAACGGCCGAAGACTTCACGATCAGCGCTCAAGGTTAGGCAGGGACAGTCCATGGGCATTATCTGCCATCCAAGGGAGGCTTCCATAGATGCAGAGCCGACACATAGCACCCTGGTGCTCGGCTCACCTAGGTAATCGTCACGTCCTGCTCATGAATGCTTTAATTCCTCAGTTCAATATATTGGGCTTTCGTTCGCCCCGGGCCGTTCCCACACAAACCAGACCGGTCTGTAGATGCTATCCACTCAGCGAGTTTTCGATTCGGACATGTGCTTGTCGTTGTGCCCGGGGACAATATAGTCAGAGCTTTGTCCGGGCACGACGGACATTCGGAAAACTAGCTAGTCAGAGCTGTTCCGGACACGAGGGGCATTAAGAAAACTAGGTAGTCAGAGCTGTTCCTAGAACGAGGGACAATCGGAAACTAGCTAGTCAGAGCTGTTACGAACGTTAAGGACATTCGGAAGACTAGTTAGTCAGAGCTTTTCCGACCACGAAAGACATTTCACTAGGACGTAATTGCGTAGTGCCAGTTTTTATTTTGCCACCCGTCGGCCGGCACTTCCGACTTCGGCGGGCATTTTCTTATGAGGTTAGCCATCCTCGGGTTTCGAGGCACGTTAGACTCTTATTGTTGTCACATCTTAGCTAGTCAAGGTTGAACGGCCAAGGACATCACGGTCAACCCTCAAGGGAAGGCAGGGGCAGACCACGGGTATTCCCCTTTAACCAAGGAGGCTTCTGTAATTGCAGAGCCGGCACATATTGCTCTGAGACTGGGCTCACCCGAGGAATTGCCACGTCCTGCTCATGGCTGCTTTAATTCCCCACTTCCATGTATTGGGCATTTCGCTTGCCACTGGTCGCTCAATCACAAACCAGGAACGGTAAGTCTGCGGACGACATCCACTAGGTAAGCTTTAGCTTCGGACTTCAGACCACGCAATGGATTCGCTAGCCAAGCGTTCCATTTCGTGTTATTGAAACGTTTTTCTACCTTTGACTACACTCTCTTTGAGTATAGATACAGACATTTTTCGTAATCATTTCGTGAGAGACTGGGGCACTTTTTCTACCTTTAGTATTCGCTCACGAGGTAGGCTACATGTGCTGCCGGCTCAACACCTTACCTCCGTGCATCAGTGAGTGAGAAACGGCCAGACACTCTCATCCGTGGATCCCTCATATCCCCCAGCTGAGACCTTCGAACAAGTATCTGAACCGAGCATGTAGCGTGCTCAGCATCTCACCTCCATTTTTCGGTAGGTGTGTATCGGCCCGGCTCTCACATCCAAGGGTTTATGTCTTAGAAGCGTTCAGCCATATCCTTAGACTGGGAGCCTTATAGTATGTGTCCTGACCAAGAATTAGCGGCATCGTGCGCCTGATTTAGACTTAGACTGCTATCCTCAGTCTACCTGCAGAGAAACAGGTTGTGTCTCACTTAGTCTGGCACGTAACCCAAGAGCTGATCGACATGGAGTTGTGCTTCCGTCGGCCTAGCAATTGGGTCACTGGGATCCGCAGCCCCCTCCCCCACCGTGACAAGGTGGAGACACATGGGGGGGGGGGGTGTAATAAGGATGATTTTATGAAAAACAGATATTTCTCTTGTGAATAAAATGATTTATTTTGCAAGAAAATATTAAATTTAAAAGTCTGTTGCTGTTATAAATTATTTCCACATTTACAATGTTCAAATTAATTCATTTGTTGTAGTAGTCTTTATATATTTCTGAAATTTATTCTAAGTTTACTCATTGTTTTCAGAATACTTTATTTTCACCCACAGCCGGAAGGTTTTGTTTCTGTTCCATTTTAAAGTTTTGCAAAATTCTAACTGTTGAGTCACTGAAAGACACAACCACAGGCCATGATATATTCAATGCTGTTACTAACTGTATTGAAAGAACTGGGTTGGTTTGGAACAAGAGGGCAAGTGTTACAACTGACGGAGCTTGTGCTTTGACTGGAAAAAAAATGTAAGTCTGGTAAAGTTGATAAGTGATAAGATTAAAGCAGAATATCCTGACCACACATTATTACCACTTCACTGTGTGATCTATCAAGAAAGTGTGTGAAACTGTTTTGAATATTAAGCATGTTATTGACCCAGTTGTCAGTATCATCAACCTCATCAGATCAAGAGGACTTAATCACAGACAGTTCAAGGCATTACTTTACGATTTGGAAACTGAACATTCCGATGTCCTGTACCACACCAGTGTTCGATGGCCGAGTCTCGGCAAGGTGTTGAGGCGAGTGTGAGACCTCACAGAAGAAATAGTGATATCCTTGGAGATGAAGGGCATTATGAGTAAAAGTTATTATGCCTTTTTGAAGTACAAACTATCGTCTGTCAAGACGGCAAGGTGCCAATGTGAAGGGCATTGAATGTAACTTTAATACTATCATTGTCAATAAAGAGTGGAAGTTAGGCTTTATGTTTTCCATTGAAATTATGGAAAAGTTAAAAGAACTGAATGTCCAACGTCAGGGCAATGGTGTGTTTGCACCTGAATTGTATAAAGTATGTACATGTAAAATCATTTCAGGCAAAACTCTCACTGTTCTCTAGACAAGCAAGTGAAAAAAGGTTTTGTCACTTCCCTTTGCTGAAAGAAAAAACTATTTCTATTGAAATGACTGGAAAGTACAAAGCCCAATTAAATGAATTGACTGAAGAATTTGGAAGGAGATTCCAAGATTTCAAGAACTTAGACCCACAGTTCAATATTCTCAGTTCCCCTTTTAGTGCAGAAGCTGATACAACCACAGAGAACAAACAGTTGGAGCTGCTTGACTTACAAGCAGATCATGACCTGAAAGAGAAATTCAAGTCAGATGGTTTGCTGGATTTCTATGGATCTTTATCAGAAGAATCATTTCCCAACTGGAAACACTTTGCAGCTAAACTTTTATCATTGTTTGGATCAACATACATTTGCGATCAAACATTTTCTTTCTTGAAGATCAACAAATATAGGAATACGTCTTTATTGGCGGACTGCAACTTGCATTTGCTCCAGATTTCAAGAATATTGTTAACTATTGCAAGCAGTTACAAACATCTCATTAGAAATCAACAATTGTAGTGACAATGTAGTCACTTTGTGTCTAAATTAAAGCCATTGATAAATAAGAATTTAAAAAAAAATTATTATAATAACAAATTGTAAATATTGTTAACAAATTAGTAACAGTTTTTGTCCTTATTGTAAAATATAATGTATAAGCTGTTGTCCCCCCCCCCCCCCTCGCGTTTCCATCCTGTTTCAGGATATTGCGGTCAACATCAGCATCTTTCAGCTGTGTGTTGATTCCTAGGCTAGATTACGCTCATCAGCACACCACGACTTTCAGAGCGACCGGCTCCATACTCTTATAAGTCACGGGCGCTACTCGAACCGCTTCGTCAACCACGAGAGTATTCGGGGTTACGGGGAAAGCTGCTAACCCCTCGGCCAGGGAGACGGCATAATATATAAGTATATAAGTAAAATAACATTGCAATAATTAGTTATTTATACTGTTTAATAACCTATAAATAATTCATACTAACTTATTGTGGTAGGTTTCAGTAAACAAAGTGGACATAATATATATGCGGCCCCCCAATAGCTTTACATTTGTCAATGTGGCCCTTTGCACAAAAAGTTTGCCCACCCTTGGTCTAAACGAAATGTGTAGAGAACATAACATAAAAATTATCACAAGTAAAACAGAGGTAATGACTATAACTAAAGAAGAAAAAGCAACAACGATTCACCTAAACGAACATCCCTTGAAACAAGTAAAGAGTTTCAAGTACCAAGGAAGTATAATATCATCAAATGGCAAATCAAACGCCGAGATCGAAAATAAATGCAATAAGGAAAACCAACTTATTGGACACATGACACCAATACTAAAGAACAAACATGTATTAATAACTACAAAGAAAGCACTTTACAACACAATCTTCCTATCAACTCTATGTTACCAATGCCAAACCTGGACAATGACAGAAAAAGAGAGAAGAAAAATCAGAACAGAAATGAGATTCCTAAGAATACTCAATGTTTCAAGAAGAGATAAGATCAGAAATGAAGAAATTACGACTAAAGTGGGGGTTATAGCCGCACTAGATTTTATTAGAAGGCAACAAATCAAATGGTTTGACCATGCAAGTAGGTTACCAACTAACAGTATACCACAACAAGCAATGATGTACAGACCAGAGGGAAGCAGAGGAAGAGGCCGACCACGTAAACGATTGACGCTGGGAATAACAGTCCATGGGAATATCGATACATCAAGCCCGTAAGCGGGCACTCTCACGATGTTTATACTTCACATCGACACCGTAACGTACAAGTGGAACATGATAAGATGAGATTCACATATGGAAATAGACACAATCAAATGTGCCTTTCAAAAAAAATACTATCTATAATAGATTCGTAGATTCTAGATTGCATGAAAAGTACACTCTTAACTCTTCAATAAAATGTGGCAAATGTGTAACTTGATTATAAAATATAATTATCTAAAGATTAATAAACATTCCTTAAGGTGAAAATAATTATTATTCTCGAGTTTACAATATTTTACTGCAGTATTACCTATTCCATTTCTAATAACAAAGTAAGGAAATTTATAAGTCAGTTTATGTGAATATACTAGACATACAATTTCCTATTTTAAATTCTTGTAGCCTCCCTTGCAACAATATTAAATGTTTATGTCCCTTCCTAAATGCTTATTTAGGTGATTTTCTTTTAGATATCTTGTAATACCGCAGAATGCTTGACCATGAGCATTAATAAGTGTAGTGATTAATCAAGGCATTACTATCATGTTATTATATTTTAAATATACTCTATGCAAACGTAATTGCACCTGCATTTGGCAGAGAGAGAGAGAGAGAGAGAGAGAGAGAGAGAGAGAGAGAGAGAGAGAGAGAGAGAGAGAGAGAGAAAGAGGGAGGGAGAGTGGAGGTGAATATAACTATTTAATTAAAACGAATGAAATTTACAAACATAAATGGCATTTCCACAAAACATAATATTTGTCTACATAAATCACATAAACGTGGACGGCATTTCGCCACTGCGAAAATAAGTGCATGCAGACCTTGACTGTGCCGGTAACTACATTGAAGCGTGACGACTGGATGAGAAGAATAATCAATCAATCAATCATGTGCCATGCCGGAAAGCGTGGGCGGTCATGACTCGCCATTTCACTCGAACACCAGAGTCGTGGATCAGCTCAGTGTTCCTGTCTCATCCATGCCATGTGGCCAAGCCATCCAGGTATTTTCCTCTCAGTCTTCCTCTTGGTCTGTTCCCTTCGATCTTGCCAGTTGTCACTAACTATTCTCCAATCTACAGGAGACAAAATGAAAATCGTAAATTGATTAGAGAAATTAGTCGTAGACAGTCAAAATTTTTTGGACATGTTATGAGAAGGAATGGATTGGAGAAGAATAAAAGGATGAAAAAATGAAAGCAATGATGAGAAAATGAAAATCTGAAGAAGAAAAAAATGTTCCTACTTACCTCAGAATCCGAAGATGTGTATTGGAGGGTCTTCTCCGTGACTATATGTTGTATTTTGTGTATGTATTTGTTTATTGATGAAGGCTCGTCGCCGCAACATCCTGTATGTGTCGTAATTCTGTTATGTAAAGCTGCATTACTTTGTGTTATTTTATATTGTTTACATTTTCACAGCTTTACTGCAGTTCCACCAAATTTTATTCTCGAGATTATAACATCTGACTGCAGTATTGACTAATTTATTTCTAAAAAGAATAGTAAAGGGATTTATAAGTCAGTTAATGATATTATAATAAGCTATTATACTAAAGCAAATGGGTATTAAGGGACAAGCGAGAACTCGGGCTCAAAAACAACTGTGTGAGGCAACAGAAAAGACCTCGTGCTGGCTGTGGAATTGTCGGAACCTGAAGTGGGAAGAGACTCGAAACTAGTATGGTTAGAAGCGGTAACTGCATAACACCTAACAGTCTCTCAACCAAGACCTCGAACTTGCAACGTCTCGTGTCTCGTGGTCGCCTTTCCTCCGAGTGAGGGTGGTGAATCTGAGCTGAGCGCAGTCAAATCATGCAAATGACGGCCGAAGTCCAAACTCCACGACAGTAATCGTCCGTAAATCACACTCACTTGCAGAGACCAAGAGGTGGGTCAAGAAATCAAAGGAATGGTTCCTAAATCAATCAATCAATCAATCATTCAATCAATCAATCAATCAATCAATCAAAGGAAGAACCGGCTTCCTAGTAGTGTGCGGCGCCATGAACGGGGCACGAAGAAGTAACATGACAACGGAGATATATGGAGGCGATTGAGGCCCTGGCTGTGGAGGAAGCAGGCTCCCCGCGACCACTGAGTGCTAAGGGGCAAGCACAAGTTGCACAGATTCTCCTCTCTGAGGGAGGGAGGCTTGAAAGTGGACATGCTAACAGCGAAGGGACAAACACAACAACAGGGACAACGCATTTGACCGAACGTCTCCACGGCAGGGGAACGAAATCCACTGCCTTTTCTTCACAGCTCTTGCAGTCCTGGTTGCGTCACAGGTGACTGCACCTTTGCGTAATGATGTCCCCCCCCCCCCCACACACACACACACACACATATCCTTTACAGGGCATCGCTGTCAACATCAGCATCTTTCAGATGATTGTAGATTTCTTGGCAAGATTACGCTCAGTAGTTTGCCATTGCTTTCTGAGTTACCGGCTCACATACCCCATAAGTTACCGAGCGAGAAGCGCTACACATTCTCGCGCACGTCACGTTACTTGCAAGAGTAAACGGAATTACAGAGAAAGTCGTCTAACTCCTAGACCAGGGAGTCCGGAAATTATGTTGAGAAATAAAGGGACAATGTATGTATAAAAATAAACTGGTTTCAAGTTATCATATTTAGTTATTTTTCTACAGCGATTTGTAACTTACTTATTAACTTACCCTCATATATCTATATATATATATATATATATATATATATATATATATATATATATATATATATATATATATATATATATATATATATATATATATAATGTGCCTTGTCGGAAAGCGTGGGCGGTCATGACTCGCCATTTCACTCTATTACCAGAGTCGTGGATCAGCTCAGTTTTCCTGTCTCGACCATGCCATGTGGCCAAGCCATCCAGGTATTTTATTCTCGGTCTTCCCCTTGGCCAGTTCCCTTCGATCTTGCCAGTTGTCACTAAGTTCTCCAATCCATTTCTTCTCATAACATGTCCACAAAATTTTGACTGTCTACGTCTAATTTCTCTAATCAATTTACGATGTTCATTTGTCTCCTGTAGTACTCGGTCATTGGTTTTCCTTTCTGTCCATGGTATTCTTTGCATTTTCCTCAGAAAACACATTTCTGCAGCCATCAGATGTTTTTCAGCTCATTGTCCAAGTTTCACGTCCATACAAAAGAACAGGCTCTATGTAGCACCTCAACACTCTTTTTTTTCGTTTGAATTGACGTCTTTTTATTAGTCAGTATGTTTTTCATCCGGCTAAAGGCTACTTTCGCCATGGCGATTCTTGTTCTAATCTCTTCAAGGCATCTCCCATCAGATGTTATGACTTTTACGAGATAATTGTACCGATTCACTTGTTGAAGAATATTCCCATTTACTTGTATATTACATTGTGGTATTTCGTTCTTCCTAGTGACGACCATAATCTGTGTCTTTTTACAGTTTAATTATAACCCCAGTTGTTTACTGTGTGCAACAACCGCATCTACTAATTGTTGCGATCCTGCTCATTGTCTGCAATTAATACTGTATCATCTGCATATCTAATGTTATTGATGTTTTTCCTCCAGTGCTGATTCCATTTATATCTTGTACATTTCTGGAAATATTTTCACTGTATAGGGAAAAAAGATCTGGAGACATTACACATCCTTGCTTAACACCTCTCTTAATAGGCTGATATTGTACCACTTCATTACCAATCATTATGGCAGCTTGTTGTTTCCAATATATGTTTTTAATAAGTCTAATGTCTTTCCGATCAATTTGTAGATCTGCAAGCATATCCACCATGTTGACATGTCAATGTCTATCGAAAGCCTTTGTGTAGTCAATAAAGCAAAGATGTATATCCTTGTTTACTTCTATAGCACGTTCAATAACTGATCGCAGCATATACACAGCATTTACTGTACCCTTTCCTTCCACAAACCCACATAGTTCTTCCCCTATTTCAGGTTGTAGTTTCTTCCTCACTCTTTGCATGATAATTCGTAGCAAAATCTTTGTGATGTGACTCATTATACTAATTGTTCTATTTTAATCACGTTCCAAGGCTCCTGATTTCTTTGGGATTGCAATAAATACAGAGTTACATAATTCAGAATCCGGTATCATATAATGTGTTCAGCAGTCTGGTGACTTGATCTATTCTATAGTCTTCTAAAGCATTAATCATTTCTGTTGTGATGTTATCTGCACCGGGGGGTTTGCCAGCTTCCATATGTTTAAGAACATTTCGAACCACCATCTTCAAAATTGGCGGTCCTTCATTATTAAATCGAATATCATACTGTTCCTCTCTGTTATAATCATAAAGGTTTTTCACATAACCTGACCATACATGTAGAATCTTATTCTTTTTTCTATTATAATTTTGCCATCTGTAGTTCTTAGACAGCCTGCTGATGTACTTGTTCTTTTATTAGTAAGTTCCTAAATTATTTTGTGCACTAATTTGGTATTTTGACTGTTGTGTTGTTTATCAATTTCTAAGCAATTTTTCTCAAGCCATGCTTCTTTTGCCTCCTTAGATAATATTCTGACTTGTCTATGAATTTCTTCATATTTTGCAGAATTATTTTTGTTGAGTCTTTTTGTATCCATTAGTTGTAAAATTTCTTCAATCATCCATTTCTTATAACCCACCTTCTTTAATGTTGGAGTAGTTTTTTCTACAGCCAAACTGACTGAATTCTTCAACATTTCCCATTGATCATTCACATCCTGGAATAGGATCTCTAGTTTCGACAATATATCAAATCTGTTCTGTTCTTCTATGTTGAATTTGTTTTGTATTTCCTTGACATTATTCAATGTACACAAATCATATTTAGTGTTTCCCGTTATTTACTTGACTTTCTTTAACTTTATCCTCAATGTTCCTGTAGGGAATCTGTGGTCACAATAACAATTAGCACTGGGGACTGTTTTGCTATTGTTAACGCATTTCTAAATCTTCTGCAAATCAAAATGTAATCAATCTGATTTCTAATCCGGCTATCAGGACTCCTCCATGTTCATAAACTTCTAGGGTGTTGCTTAATCCAGGTGTTTCCTACAATCATTGCTGCTCTTTTGCCCACTCTACAAGTTTGTGTCCTTTTTAATTTCTCTCGCCTTAACCACAGTTTCATACTGTGTATCTATCACCTTGATTTCCTACTTTTGCATTGAAGTCCCCTATTATGATGTTTATATCTGAATTTTTACATTCTTTAAAGCAATCTCTATGTCATTATGAAATTCCTTTACACTATCTTCACTGGATTCTCCTGTTGGGGCATATACTTTGAATAACATTTATGCTAAAAGGTCTGCCGCTTAATTTAACTAGTAGAACTGTGTCTTACATGGCCCAATGTCATTGAACAGATTGTGATGTTTGCCGGTCTAAGATAATTGCCAACCCCCCCCCCCCCCCATTTGTCGATTTTCTCCTCCAGAATAAATAATCTTAAAATCTTCATCTATATTGATGCCTGCTCCTGTCCATCTCGTTTCGTGCATCCCTAAAATATTAATTTTCCCTCTTTCCATTTCTTGTTTGATGTTATCTAATTTTTCGTCGTCATTTAACGTCCTAACATTCCATGTTGCTAATTTTAATGTCTCTGTCCTTGTCTTGCGATGATCAGTCCTTAAGCGAATCATAATGAACTAGGCACTTTTAAAGAAGGTAATTTGCCGTTGCTTATCTTCATGGCAGTGACCATACTGGCCGGGTGACCGCAGCCATTGTCCCACTAAAGAGATCCTCTGCTGTCGCGAAACTTGAGGCCCTCAAAATTTTATCCACCACCTGCATCCGTGGTTTCTTTTGAATACTTGCAATAAACGAATACAAAATAACACCACATAATCCACAGGAAAACACTAAAACAGCGTCTCCCGAAAAATAAACGCATCACGTCGTCGCCATTTTTATATTTAAAAAAAAAATACAGATATACAAATTTAAAATAACTTCTTTGGATAGAACGGGTGCAGTAACAACTGATATGGGACATTAAAAAGAATAGAAAGGACCACCGTGCTTAGGCACAGGTTTACTAACCATTCATTCACATCGACCAACCTCTGAGGTAATGTATGACATATCAAAATGTGTCAGGTCTTTTCAGCATTGCAGATTAAGAAATACCTAGGAATAAATATCAGATTTCATGAAGTGGAAATATGAAAAGAAATGGTTCTTTTGCGACCTCATATTTCAAATAAGGTGTCTGGGATAAAAAAAAAAAAAAAATATTACTGCTTTATAAATAATATGGACTTGTGTATGGTTGGTTGGATGTTTGCAGTTAAAGTGTTTTAAGTTATGAAAAAGCCAGACCTACGCGCAAACCTCCTCTGTCGACTCTTACGACGTGCATTTTGCATTCTTTAAGGGTCGCGGTAACACACAGGAGGAAGCCTCCTCAGACGCCTCTACGGCATGGATGTTAGATTACAGTGCTTGTACACAGTGTACCCAAATAATACCAGGGACACAGCCATAACGATGAAGAGGCTTGAAATTAAATCCTTAAAAGAGTGATAGAAAATACAATAACTATGTCATTGTCGTGTAACCTGTCACTATAGTTAATAAGGATGTCAAGAGGGTTAGGCACGTGACATCACGCTGCACACAAACATGGTGACGTCATAAGGACAGTTTAAAGATGGCAGTCCTACTTTTAACATGCACCAAAGATGTGCAGCGTTATGTTATCCGTATTTTGATCAGTCTCTCGTCTCATATGGCCCTTCTTGTACCTTACGGTGTCAGAGTGAAGCAATAACAGCGGGAGAGTGTCCTTTTATTGTCTTCATATAGTTATTTTATTAGTGAAGTGGTGAGAGGTATAGGAATTCATCGGCGAATGAAGGTTTAGTATTGTAGACAAAGATGTAGGAACAGACACAGATATGAATATAAGAATACAAGCGGCTAGATGCGCTTTATAGTATTATAGCACTGTTAATCGTAAGGAAATCAAAATAAATTAAACTTCGTACCAAACTTAGAATAATTAATTCTAAAGTTAAATCAGTATTACTGAGTGGATAAGAAACATTGAGAACAATTACAATGATTACAAATAAAATACAAACATCCATTAATTAGTGTCTGTGTAGAATCATCATCATCATCATCATCATCATCATCATCATCAAGCGCCATGCCGGGCGTTCATGTCTCTCCACATATCTCGATCTTTGGTGTTCTGGATCAACTCTGCTGTTGATATTCCTCCATGCCACCGTCTCTATCCATCCAGCATCATTTCTCTTGGTCTGCCTCTGTCTCTCTGCCCCTTGATCTTTTCAGTCGTTACGATGTTCTCCGATGCCTCTCTTCTCATCACATGACCAAAGAAAGTTGTTTATCTCTTTCTCATTGTGTTCTATAGTGTTCTAGTTTAATGTGCAGAACATATAGATTGAATTGTATGACAGAATACAATGTGGAGCTCATGGATAAAAGTAGACAAATACCAATGTGGAGCTCATAGATAAAGGTAGACAAATACCTATGTGGACCTCATAGATAAAATTAGACAAATACCAACGTGGAGCTCATGGAAAAATGTAGACAAATACCAATGTGGAGCTCATGGAGAAATGTAGACAAATACCAACCCGGAGCTCAGGAAGAAAAAAAGACAAATACCAATGCGGAGCTCAGGAATGAAAGTAGATAAATACCAATGCGGAGCTCATGGATAAAGGTAGACAAATACTAATGTGGAGCTCATGGATAAAAGTAGACAAATACCAATGTGGAGCTCACGGAGAAAAGGAGACAAATACCAATGTGGAGCTCACGGAGAAAAGTAGACAAATACCAATGTGGACCTAATGGACAAAAGTAGACAAATACCAATGTGGAGCTCACGGAGAAAAGGAGACAAATACCAATGTGGAGCTCACGGAGAAAAGTATACAAATACCAATGCATAGCTCATGGAGAAAAGGCGACAAATACCAATGTGGAGCTCAGGGAGAAAAGTAGACAAATACCAATGTGGGGCTCATGGAGAAAAGTAGACAAATACCAATGTGGGGCTCATGGAGAATAGTAGACAAATACCAATGTAGAGCTCACGGAGAAAAGTAGACAAATACCAATATGGAGCTCATGGAGAAAAGAAGACAAATACCAATATGGAGCTCATGGAGAAAAGTAGACAAATACCAATGTGGAGCTCATGGAGAAATGTAGACAAACACCAATGCGGAGCTCATGAACTTAGTAGACAAATACCAATGTGGAGCTCATTGAGAAAAGTAGGCAAATAATAATGGGAGTTCATGGAGAAAAGTAGACAAATACCAATGTGGAGCTCATGGAGAAAAGTGGACAAATACCAATCTGGGGCTCATGGAGAAAAGTGGACAAATACCAATGTGGAGCTCATGGAGAAAAGTAGACACAAAAAAAACCCAGCGTGGAGCTCATGGAGAAACGTAGACAAATAGCAATGTGGAGCTCATGGAGAAGAGTAGACAAATAGCAATGTGGAGCTCATGGAGAAGAGTAGACAAATAGCAATGTGGAGCTCATGGAGAAAAGTAGACAAATACCAACCCGGAGCTCAGAAAGAAAAAAAGAATCATCATTGTAAGCTAAACATGTATCTTTCGCGTTTTATTATAGATTGAAGCTGCTAAAAAGGAGGGAAATTGCAAGCGTTGTTGGAAGACAACAGCAAAAATCCACGAAAGGACTGAACATAGATAAGTCTAACAGTGTATCATCATCATCATTCACCATCATACAGTATCATCACTATAGCGTCTTCCACCGTCGTTGTCAAGCGGAGACATGAAAATCAGCATCATCCTCTCTTGCGGTGGTGTAAAGCAGATAAATGATGCTGCTCATCATCACTATCATATTCTTCTGTAGTGTCTGTCATCATCATCATCATCATCATCATCATCATCATCATCATCATCATCATCATCATCTTCAGCTACCACATTTGACGTGAAGCATAGAAATACAATGCCTTCCTCGTTGCCGTCAAGTGTGAGAGAGAGAGGGAGAGAGAGAGAGAGAGAGAGAGAGAGAGAGAGAGAGAGGGAGAGAGAGATAGAGAGAGAGAGAGAGAGAGAGAAGGAGGGCGAGAACGGGCGAGAAAGAGAGCGTGGTGGGTGGCTACTGGCATGTCATGATAATGGCTCCCGCTTTGTTAATTCTGCTCTTAAGATATCTTGTGTATCGGTCATCTGTAGATATCCGTGGTCTTAGATACATCATCATCCTCCTCCACTTTTGCCGAGAGAGGACAGGAGGGAGAGTGGACGAGAGAGAGTGAGAGAGCGAGGGAGGGAGGGCGAGAACGGGCGAGAAAGAGATCGCGTTGGGTGGCTAGTGGCACGTCATGATAATGACTGCCGCATTTTCCTATTCTGCTCTTAAGCTATCTTGTGTATCAGTCATCTTTAGATATCCGTGGTCCTAGATACATCATCATCATCTTCCACTTTTGCCGAGAGAGCGCGAGAGCGAGAGTGGACGAGAGAGACAGACAGACAGACAGAAACTGTGTAAGGGCGTTAAACCAAATGAGTCAAAGTACTCACATTTGCCTGACCCGTCATAGTACACGGCGACCCAGTGGGAACCTGTTAGTTAGTTAGTTAGTTATCAGTTGGGGTATCTTCGTTGCACTCCGGACATGTCCATAGGTGCTCAGATCCTCCCCCCAGCATATGCATCAGCGTCCGGTGGCTAATAGTGCCAGTTCTGTGTTGGTTGACGAGGCGCTTTGTTTTCCCGATATACCTCTCGCGTCTGGCTGTGCCGATTCTTACTCCCAGGTCTTTCATCCTGGAAAGCGATGTGGAATCACTGGCGTCAAAATCCTCTGTTCTCGCCATATCTTTAAGGGCGTTAATAACATCGGCACGATCCATGGGCTGGCCATCTACAGGGGTGCAGAGCCAGCCAATTTATCAGCTCGTTCATTTCCCTCGACTCCCGCATGTCCCGGGACGAAGATGAAGGTGACTTTGCGGACAACAGACTTCCGCAGCGACTCAGTCCACTGTCTACGTACAGATCCAGCTTCGACCTTCTGAATCATGCTCATTGAATCACTTAGTACACACACGTTGGTATAATGCTGTGATTCCAGCCATATGAAAGCCTGTGTAACTGCCATCACCTCCATCGTCATGCTGCTCGTGGTCATGGAGTGGGCACCACTGGATTCTTGAACGGTTCGGCCCGCTGAGCGGGCTGTAAATGCCCACGCACTTCTCTGCTGCTTTACAACAGATCCATCTGTATAGATGAGCACTTCGGGGCTATCTGAGTGATCATAGATGAGCGCGTTAACCTCTGCATTGACAGCGGCAGAGTTCTGCTCTCTGCACCGTCTGTCGAGTGTGATAATGCAGGAGAAGGTACACTTAAAAGCTGGAGGCACCGGCACCCATTCCTTGCCGGGGTTGATACTGGTAAGACTGCAGACCTGTCCGACGACATCTTCCGCCCGACCCATCCATGATTTGCCCCTCTTTAGCCTGTCACCCTTTTCTCTGAATACAGCGTCATGCAGAGGGTGCTGCTCATCTGCAGTGGGAACCTGGTTTATCACTAGGGTCAGTGTTTACGATAAAAGCCGCTGGTCTGCTTCTATCTAGATGTCGGGGTAGCTGATCTCGAGCGCACACTCTGATCTGTACTCGACGAACATGCATATCAGCTAGTAGTATTCTAGTAATCTGCTGTGTATTCATTATGAAGCGTAATCTGTTAGCACTTGTCTGGTCTTGGAGACTTCAATTATCCCGTCGTGCGACGATGACTTTAATGGCTCTGGGGTGGGTGTGCCGAATTTAAATACCAGTGTTAAAGACTCCGTCCTCGGCATCTCAAATTGGTCTTCGTCAAGTAAACTGGAACTCAGATCAAAGGCATAAAGCGTATAGCCATACTTGAATTGAGTATAGTCAATTGAGTTACCGGCGTCCTTGCCTACTATACCTATGGCTAGGTTAGTAGCAAAATAGGCTCATACGTATTGGTCAGTGGTTTGCTGGTGGCATCTCGACCATCGACGCTTACGTTCAGGTACGTCAGACCAAAAGGTTGAAAATTATACGGGTTATAGCTGTAGGAACCGTTGAAAGCTGCTGATGTAACAAGTCCAATCACGGCGGGAGTGGGTGTTTGACTCATAAACAAATTGTCTTGTGTGTGAGATAGCATACCCTGAGGGATAGCTAATGTTTTTAGCACCACACGCTTGAACGGGAATTTCGCGTTGGCCCTCTTCAAGGCTTTCTCGTGGGCAAGCACGATGGTCGGATTCAGTCTGGCTTTACGAACCATCAGCGTGGCATACATTATAATGGATGAATAACCAAGCGCCCCGTCAGGCGCCAAGAGGTTAAAGGTGGCCTTGGACGGAGTCAGCTTAATTTTCACATCCACACCTTTTATCATGTAGCGGTCTTGCACAAAAATGTCGGCGTGTAGTCGACCTATCATATCTATGTCTTGACTCTCACTGGCTAGTTGACGTCGTGTTCTTAGTCCTTTGTTGTTTTCGCCTTGCGTGTCATCGAGGAATTTGGCCGTGTCATAGCAGTAGAGGGTGGCTGTGAGATGACTCTTTTTGGCTTCTTCTCCATGGTTCAACGTCGCTTCCAAGTCGCTTCCGCTATACGGATATGTATTTTCACTGGGGGTGATTAGCGTGTCGTTGAGTGAGACGTCCACTTTAGAAAATAAACTGTGCAGGTAATAGTTGACAGGAGCGACATCGGCCGTGGGTGGTAGTTTGTCACCATTGGGTAGTGTGACTTTAGCTCTGACGTGTAAGAAAGTGTTAAACAGATACAGATACTCTTCACTGGCACCAGAGATGGCAGATTCTATAGGTGCGTCGGGGGCTAGCGACGCTAAAGGGTGTATCTCTAGAAACTGTCCCTCTTTCACGGTGGTCTGCGTGGGTGGTACACTAAATAGATCCAGACCAGAATGAAGACGCTCGCAGGAATGATTGTGAATCAGAGCCATTATGCAAAGATATCAGAGTGCTGTTGCTTCTTCTTGTGAGCTCGACGAGGTGCGGAAGTCAGTTTTATACGTTTACTGGGTTCACCAGGTGGCGCTGCCCGTCTCTTTCTTCTAATACCGCTATCCGATTGGCTAATGTGGTTGACAGCTCCTTGCAGTAGACGCTGACCGGCTTGTTTGGTATGATCTTTGAAGGATTTCCCAAAATTCCTAACAGCCAAAGCATCTTGGGCCACTCGCAGATCCGTACCGACACCTTCTCTGAGTAGGGACTTACCACCGGTCTTTAGCCAGGGTAGAATCGTGCGACCGGGTCCACTGAAGAAACTGCCGATACCACGACTCCGACCACCCACAAAGACCGACATGCCATGTCCAGCTTGGTTACAGTAACAGTCTTCTTACAGTCTGGGATTTCGACGTAAAGCCACGTATTTCACCATTATTCTAGGTCTGATCTCTTCCTAACACGAAAAATGTAACTTCAGCACTGAAATCCCGGAAGTGAATGAGATGTGTGTGTGCCCGTATCGGTGGTTAAAAGGATTTCCACCATGTCGAAGAAGTACCGACTCAGCGGCACGTAATTAGGTTTGTCGTAGGCGCAATACACCGAAGCCGACAGCTGATTCATGATAGGAACCGTCCGTAGTAGTGGGACCATGACGTCTCCGGCTGGTCTCGCCGCTATGAGATCGCAGTAGACGTAGATATTTTGCAGGTCGTTATTCAGGTCTATCACCGCTTGCCCTTCCATTATTGGGTTGGCATGTGATATCCTCGAGGAGGGAAGTCCTAATATCTCTTTCATCTTCTCGCTAAGCGTAGCCACGACCCCCGCTTCGAATATTTTCACGATGACTTTCTTTTAGGTATTGTCGAAACATAATCCGATTCACAGCTGGTCGTCCACCTCCGACTCTTTCATTGTTCGATTCAGCTCCACTATAAAAGCGTCTGGTGAGCTGTATAGGCCTGGGGGACACATTTTTCTGGAATATCCTCTGCTTAGTGAGGTGTATTTTATCCACACTTCATGCTCTAGCACATTGCAGTAGTAGTTGGGAAATTGAATTTCGGCCAGACCCACTTCGTAATGCTGATTCACCTCAATAGTCTGCGGTAACTTGACGAAATAGTGACCTGGAGTGTTCTTGGGAAACATGTTCGGCGAAGCATTGATCGGTAATGTCACGTAGAAACTCATATTTTAGGGTTTGGTAGCATGTAACCCAGACAGCTGCTTAGCAGAGCGATCCACAACTTGCCCTCGCCTGCGTCGACGCTGTCTCGAGACAGATTGAATAGTAATACGCGAATGACGGTGCATATAACGACCAGTTGACAGAAGAAAACAATCTCTAGTCTCGGCACTCGCCGACCAAACATGCACCAGACCGAGTTTCTTTCCCCTTCCGTGGTATTTTGTGGGTTAGTTTCCACGTTGGTTTCTCCCATTAGTATCTGGTTAGGTCTGAGATCCAGCTGTTGAATGACTTGGGATACTGTGGGATATTAAATATAGATTATCTGTTAATAAAGGTCTAGGGGTTAGAGTGCCCGGATACACGATATAAGACATTGGTTCGAGTCCGTTTCTTTAGTAGGAGTCTCCAGGAATGGACGTAGATTTTGCTTTAGTTATGTAAGAATGGGACGTGGGCTGAAATAGACACCCCCCAACCTACATTGATAAGACTACCCTCCTGAAGAACATGGAAGAGAACCGGCCAAGTCACCATGGACCTCTGTTAAGCAGTCGTCTTTCTGTAGTTCATATGAGTCCATGTGTTGTCTGACCTCCCACTTCAGTTCTCTGTACATGGTTAACAGTGACACAACACTACAATAACAAACGTTGTAACACTGGTCACAAGAACATGAGAACACTCCTGTTCCTCATTATAATCTTTAATGATAGAATCCCAAACATTGAATTACGAGACTCTATCTCTGCTACAATCTATAGAACATAATAACAAAACAAAACAAAAAAAAACATTATCAAAGCAATGAAATACTCTCTAATATAAACATCCTCACCCCCTCCTCTGTCTCACCCCTGACCTAAATCAAAACACCTTCAAATCTTTATTGTTGTGTCTTCCCGAATAACCATATCCAGACTACAGTTAACTATGTTAAATCAAATCAAACACTGTACATATACATTACTACATGATCTCTACGGTAATTTTTAAAAAAGACAGATCATAAATCTTGGATCTGGCTGGTGCTTGTGTCATTGTCCTTACTAAGTCTTGAATAAGAAAATCCTGTGAATCAGGAAAATGTATGATCACCCCCACACTGGGCTTCTCACAAACTGTATCTACTCTCCAAGGGAAAAAGTCCGGTGAAGATGCTTCTACAGTTTCTATCTTAAACTCCTCTACGTATTCCATCGTTGATAGAGAGATGAGTTCATCCCATTCTTGAAGGAATTAAACAACTGTTGTCTCACTGTCTAAAGGTTCTCTGGCTGACTAACATAGGTACTGAGGAGAGTGGAATCAAAGACTATGATGTAATCCTTTGTCTGGAGGAACAGGACTGATAGACAAATGTAACTGTCTACGATTGTACCTGAAGGACTTTATATATATATATATATATATATATATATATATATATATATATATATATATATATATATATATATATATATATATATATATATATATATATATATATAATGATGATGATGTTGTTAGGTATTGATTCGATGGACCTGAATTCGGGACTAACCGAGCTGGTTTATGTTTTGAGAGGAAAATGAGTCTGCATTTAACCGGTAAGTGTAAGTGTTGAAGCCCGGACTATCGACGAGGTTGTTGGTGTTGTTAGTTGAAGAACATCCAGGAGGCTCCTCAGAAGATATGGGGGTAGTATTCTTACATCGTAGACCAAGATACATCCCATATGTCTTTGAGCGACATTGAAACTGAAGTGGGCCATCACTGGTTCTAGACCGACGTCTGATATCTTCTAACTATACCTGGAATTGATAACCCATTTCTAAAGCTCCTCTGGTAGTTCGGACAGCAAACTCTGTAAATCTATCAGACTAAATTAGGGGTATAAGATGCTTCCAACAGCACTTGGCTAATGCTTGGTAAAACAGCAGATGACCAAAGGAGGTAACCCTGACTTGACATTCTCGTGACTGCTGGAGAGAAAACAATGGGTTGTTTCCCCTGTCGTTGTTTAAGCATATCGATGTACGACCATAATCAGTCACGCCAAGTTTGGACAGTCATCTCCTTTACATTCTAGCCACAGTAACGTCCCTCGCCATTTGCCTTCAGTGCCTGTAAGATTGAAAACGACAAGCACTGTACATCATGGCAAAATATACATTTTCATTGTCACCACACACACGCACAAAGAAATAATAATAAAAATCCGAGAATGAGGTGAGGGTGGTGGTGCCCTTTCCCCTCGCTGTTATTAACGCTGTCGTTAACTCTGTTGACAGGCGGGGTATCTATGTATTGCCCGTAAACTTATTAGTCTACTAGTTGGGAAATTCGGGACGGTCTTCTAAACTGACCCTTCCTTATACTACAAATTAGACAAACCTTGACACCCAAAAATATACACTCTCACATACCCATGAGAGGACATACATTCTATTTCTAGAATAATACCGGGATTCTCCACTGACGAATTATTCACTCTTCTAACTCCTAGAAGTCGGGGTTTTAAACCTCTGCTCAAATGTCCTGTTATTATGGCAAGCAATACGGCATCATCTACTGCGTGTCTAACTGGTTATTTAGGCAGTCCCCCAATTGGACTTTGCTGATATGACATGTAGGGCCTAACAAACCAACTGAAGATATGGAGTGTCCAACTCTGTTCCCCCATGAGGTGATACAAACAAACTTAACTTCACTTCCCCGGAATATTCATTAAACAGAGGACATAAAGATTCACACACGATATGAATGCATACATGTTATGAATCAGAAAAAAATGCACTCTTGAGTACACAAATAGTTCACTAGATGTCTAATAAAGACAAGTCTCTTGTCTAAGAATATTGATTCGAATGTGAAGAGGTCGTTCACAGATTGTCTGTATAGACTTTGTAGAGGACATGAGATATTCGTCACCAAAATATGAATCAGAAATCACAGCAGGATATGAATTGTAAGTCTAGGAATAAGATACAGTGGTATATACGTTCTAGGTGCAAAATTTGAACCTCAGGCTATCTTCTCAAGAAGTAATGTTGCAGTTACCAACTCCAACCAAAAATCCATAAACACAGGTATTGTATTAATCATATAACACAAATATTAACATTAAAAAAAAACAATATTTCTCTCACCCTTAGCAAAAAAGGCACTGTTGGCGAAAAAAACACCCACTCCCGTTAGAACTACATCTGACTAGTTGGCTGGGCAAAACTCAATTGCTCTTGTCTAGCCTGACCAGACTATAGCCCTCTAACGGCGGTCTATTTAGAGCTAGTCCTAAATTCCGCCACATTTCGAACTACAGCATTCCTTACCTTATTAGGCAAGGACAGCCCTTACATGTGAAATTCTCAATTCTTAGAACGTCGTTTTTCTTGTCTGCAAACTGTGGGAAACTGGTACACTATGTCACAGATACCCGAACCACTTGACTAAGTACTATTTACCACCACCTCGCCTGGGTCTTTCTTGTAAGACTGATTCGACGCGATACACTTGCTTGTATTTCTTCTCGGTAGAATGAACCTTGAAGTTCCTCCTCTGAATCGTCCTTTAGCACATACGTCACGGGACTGGTCTGGATTATACGACTGACGGTAAACAGTTATTCTGTCCCCGAGGGCATATACCCTTTTTTAAAAAGCTGTTTGGGTTGAGCCAGTCTGACTCGATCGCCGGCTGTAAAATAAACTTTTCTGTCGATAGTCTTCTGATACAGGTTATTTCACACCTCGTTTTGATTCGTATAGTTGTCTTGCGCGGGCGCCATGCGAATACTTCTGTGATACGAATAATTGTAGTTTCGGATTAGTTTATCTATCACGTCGACGTAGCGAAGTTTAGTGGTCTTGGTGAAATAGCGGCACATTTTTTTTTTCAGGGTTCGATTGAATCTTTCCACTATGGCGGCTTTCACATCTTCATTCTCAGTGGTAAAGAAATGCACACGTCGATCTTTCATAAATTTTAAAAAGGTTCGGTTGACAAATTTCGACCCTTTATCAGTCTGAACATTTATCGGTTGTCGATCACCAAATATTTTACTCACGGCGTCCACTAGCTCTTTCCCTGTTTTCTTCTTGATAGGGATAGCCCAAGCATATTTACTAAACACATCGAGACACGTCACTAGGTACGACATCCCATTATTGTATCTTTGTAATTGTCTCATATCTATCAAGTCGGCTTGAAACTGTTGATTTATACCACCGGTAATGGTTTGACGCCTCTGGAAACGACGACGGATCGGCTTATGTAAAGTATACGTATCTTGATGTCGTAGCCACATCTCTATCTTCTTCAATTTAGTATTCTGTTTTAATGCGGAGGCTCCGCCGTAGGTTCCAGGTTTCTGAGGGTCGTAGTAATACTTTCTAATTTGCGCTGCCATTTTCCCACTTGGGTGTAGGTATCTTACTCTTCTTATTATTTCGCCTGAGCTTGTAATGTGGTGTTGTCTCGACTATTTTGGGCTCGACTACTTGACTTTTAGCGGTGTTGGTTGACTTTTAACCAGCGTCGGCTGAAGCGGTTGAAGAGGTGTCTCGGCTACTGAAGCCGGTAAAGTGCTGACTTCGGGTTTTTGTTCCTTAACATCCACTGTCCCTAATGGCTTATGTCTGTACTGCTCAAGTCGATTCATATACCGCTGCAAAGTCTGTTGATACATTGGGGCTTTTTACAGCGGTGGTAGTTCTTCGTTCTCCAGGACATGTTGCATTTGTTGATCCAAGTCACGCAAGTTATCTGTTATAATGAGTCGGGTGGTACATAGGGTTTTTCCAGCATCCGAGGGTCGATCAAGATCATTTTCTTCATTATAAGCCAACAATGCCTTTCAACACGTTTAGAATAGGACCTAATAAAGCGCCTATGAAGCCATCTTGCTGCGAGATTTGCTTCCTCTTCTTGATAGATAGCTTCTTACTCGCGAGCGCTCTCAGACTGTTCTTGTATCGCCGCAATCGTCTCTTCTGAGCCGGTGTCAGTGGAACATTACCTTTTAATTCATTGTGACAGCACTCGGAAATTGATTGGACGAGGTCCGGAGAAGCTGATTTAATTACGGTTTTCACGTCAGCCGGCTTCACCTCGCCCAGAAATCGCAGCATGGCCCCGTGACGTTTTATTAGGTGGTACAAATTAATTAGGAACGTAGACGACTTGACGCTGTTCGGGAAATATATGACTTCGTAAGCGGAGCAGATCCGGTGTTTCCTGTCGAAGGTCAAAAAGCAAATAACCGCGTGGAGCCGCTGTCACGTCCTTAACACTCTTTTGGACATATGACACGAGGCCTGGGTACATCTGCTTGGCCAGGTTGGTAATCTGAGACCCGTCACGTGGGTTCTTAAATACCGCGATGTAATGTGAATTCAGACTGATGGTTCTTTGCTCTTTATTCTTCCCCAAAAGATTCTGGACTATGTATATGACGCCGAGGTTGCGATGATTACTACCCTTAGTAAACAGCTTAGTCACTCTATCATCTGTCTCGGACATTAGGTCACCTATTACCACTAGACGACGTCTATCACATGTCCACTTTTCCATATCCGGCAAGCCTTCGTCAAATTGAATGTCCTTCATAGTCTCATACATGAATTGCCATTCTCCGTAGCATCATATTATCTCCTCTGGAATGCGGTCAACCATGTCTGATAGATGACATAGAAAGTATTTGCACAAAGACGGTTTTTCCACACCCCGTTGGTCCCGCAATCAAAGCCGTAAAAGGATGTTTCCATGTCGGATACATGATTAATAATAATCCTCTACCCTCTCGAGGCAAGTTTTTTTTATGGGACTCGAACCTGCTCCTCCACTCCGCGCCGCCCGCACCGTCCACCACGCCGTCACCACCGCCCGCTCCAGCGCCCGCGTGCCTCATAAGACACACCGTGGACAGGAAGTTAACTGGAAGTACCGGAAGTGACAACCGGACGTAACGCAAGAAAATACCCGCCAATTTTTCAAAATTCTGGTATCGGTTAGTGATGTCATCAATCTGGTGCTAGACTCTTCGTATAGTAAAATATGACGTCAAAAATCTGGTGCTGCACCATATTTTCTAAGTAGTTTGCACGTAACTTACGTAAAGCTGTGAGTTCTAAGATAGCTGATAAGGCCTATTTTGGCTCGAAATGTTCTTTGACAATGCGGGCGAAAAATGTTTGACTTCCAGGAGGAGGATCTTCTGCAGTGGTTTTTCTTTCCAGTTTTCTTCACAGCTCTTTGCAGTCCTGGTTGCTTCACAAGTGACTGCACCCTTATGTTATGATGTACGCCACGAATTTCGGTCTTTGGCAGCAGTCTCCCAGGTGTAATGATGAAGAGAGAGAGAGAGAGAGAGAGAGAGAGAGAGAGAGAGAGAGAGAGAGAGAGAGAGAGAGAGAGAGAGAGAGAGAGAGCGAAAGAGAGGGAGATTTTCAGTGAAATTGTCAGTGAGATTTTCAGAGTGTCTTTAAAGCGTTTCCTCTGGCCGCATTTGGAGCGTTTATCACAACGCAGCTCGCCGTAAAAAAAAAATCGTTTAGGGAGCCTGTGACCTGGCATGCGAGTTAAGTGACTAGCCCAGCAAATCTGATTCTTCTTTAGTAGAGTGTGGATACGGGGCATGGACGCTCTTTCTAGGACTTCAGTGTCTGGGATCGTGTCTTGCCATTTAATCTTCCATAGCTTCCTAAAGCAGACTGTGTGGAAGTGGTTTAATTTCCTAGCGTGTCGCTGATAAACAGTCCATGTTTCACAAACATATAGCAGTGTGGATAATACAACTGCTTTGTAGACTTTCAGCTTTGTTTGCTTGCTTATTCTATTTCTGTCTCACACATTCTTGTACAGTCTGCCAAAGGACACGCTGGCCTTGGAGATTCTTGCGTTCACTTCGTCATCAATTGTGGCAGCTTGTGACACAGTGCTGCCAAGATAAGTGAATTTGTCCACAATACTTAGCCTATGACCATTCACTTTGATATTCGGCACGGTGTCATTACTACCTGGAGCTGGCTGATGCATAACTACAGTCTTCTCCAAGTTGATATTGAGCCCAAAATTGGCACAGTTATATGAGAAAGCTGAAACATTGTAATGCATGTCTGCCTCCAAGTTGGCATATAGAGGGCAATCATCAGCATACAGGAGCTCTCTGACGGTGTCGCTGTTAATTTTGGTTTTAGCGTTTAGCCTTCTGAGATTGAACATCTGTAACAGTGTGCCACTGTTATGGATTCGTAAGACAAAAGGTCGGGGGTTCATAAGGCAAAGCAAAGCATGGCACTTAATGTGCAAGATTAAAAGTGAGCTGTGCACGATTGAGCACTGTCTCCTGATGATGTGTGAAGGGGAGTCTAGGAGGGTGACCACTTGGTTACGGGACAGAAGCTTCTAACCATCGTATCGAGTAGCAGTGTAGGGTTCCATCTGGCGAGATTTAGTTGTAAAGTTGAAGATTTTGTAAAGCCTTTTTATAATCTGAGCCGAGACCCAGAGCTTTTGTGGCCATGCTGATTTGTGAACCTACTTTTGTACGAGTCCAAGAATAAACGTAATAGAACTTTACAAGCGTTTGGACTCATGCTTAAATATGCAGCGTGAAGAATTCTACCACTGATTTACGTCACGCCTTTGACTTACCCTACACTGTTAAACATCTTTCCATCCATGCGGTAGTTGATGTCTATTCCAATGTCGTTTTCCTCGAAGGCATTCGTCAGCATAGCTAAAAACATGAGACTGAGCAGTGTTGGTGCCAGGACACATCCTTGCTTCACTCCATTGGTGGCAGGACAGGGCTCAAACAATTCACAATTTTCCTGTACTCTTTCCTGTATACCATCATGAAATAGCCCCACTATTTGGACAAACTTTCGTGGACAGCCATATTTCGTCATAATCTCCCACAGTCCTTCTCTGCTGACTGTATCAAAAGCCCTGGTAAGGTGAATGAAAGTGGAGAACATTTCGGAGTTCTGTTCCTGACATTTCTCTTGCAGCTGCCTTGCAGCGAAAATCATGTCAACAGTTCCTCGTTCTTTTCTGAAGCCACATTGACTCTCAGGAAAAAAACCTGAGAAGAATTATGGCGAGTATCTTACCTGCAATTGACAGCAAGGAGATGCCTCGGTGGTTGTCACAAGATTGGCGGTTTCCTTTACGTTTGTAAAGGTGAACTATTGACGCGACATTGAAATCATGTGGCATAGTTTCATTGCCATGTCACGAAAAGAGGTATGTGAAGAACTATTGAAGGGATGCCATGGTGATAAGAGAAACATACGAGTTCAGACAAAACATGCTGAATAATTGTGACAGGGAATAATGAATAATGAACTGACACAAAGAAGTGAGCACTTTAAATGAACACAGCAGAAAAAGGACGGTTGAAAAATACGTCTCTCGAGCGGAGACCTTGGTACCAGACGCATGGCTCTGAGTAAGAGTTGGCAATGGCAAACTATGTATTGCCGCCGATATGTTAGTAGTGGTAGTATCATTGTGAAATAGTTTAGAGATAGTATGTTTGGGTGATCATGTGAAACAATGGGAATCGTTTAATAAGAAGAGAAAAGTCATTTTGTGAAACAACCGTCGTCCTGTCATTGCTTCCAAAGTTCGTGAATGTCGTTCATCATCAACACGATAAACAGCAGCGGCTTCACTTCAACCTCATAAGTTACTCGAACACCTTCTACTTCATGGCATGCGGGACTGACAGTGGTAATTAAGAACCCGTGAAGGTGATATATGAAGTTGGATGAAGAATGCCTTGCGCAATGAATTGGATTAAAGTGAGGAAGAATTGCGCAATTCGTCGACCTCACTGTCCCGCCTGTGTCCATCTGAGTCCAGTGGCAAAACAAGTCAAGACGACTGGAAACTAATACAGATGCAGTGGATGACCAGGGCGCGTTACGTGCCTTGCCGTGCTCACTACGTTTAGATATCTAGTAATTCCGCAGAATGCTTAAACGTAAGTATTAATAAGTGTAGTGATCAATCAAGACAGTACTATCATGTTATTTTATTTTAAATATTCTCTTTGCAAACGTAATTGCACCAGCATTTGGCAGAGAGAGAGAGAGAGAGAGAGAGAGAGAGAGAGAGCGAGAGAGAGAGAGAGAGAGAGAGAGAGAGAGAGAGAGAGAGAGAGAGAGAGAGAGAGAGGGGGGGGGAAGGAAATAGGGGGATAGACCTATTTGTTTAAAATGAATGAAATGTACAAACATAAATGACATTTCCTCTAAACAATTTTTGTCTACATAAACCCCATAAACTTGCACGGCCTTTCGCCAGTGCGAAAATAAGTCCATGCAGGTCTTAACTGTGCCAGACCAAGTTTTGTCCTGCTCACTTCGCCTATTTGGCGTTGATATCCCCTAGGAAGGCAAGTCATTCAAAATTGTTACACTGATTCTCAGCCTTGTCTAATTCATTCAAGAAGCACTGAGAAAGAAAACGTGAGGCGAAGAAATTCATTGGCAAGGTGTTTGCAATTGTTCTTCTTCCAAATATTGTTGATATTTTGTATTTGTACCTATGTAATATGTCTATAATTTGTTTTGTCAGTGACTGCCATGTTTCTCTCTCTCTCTCTCTCTCTCTCTCTGTGGGTGTGGGTGGGGGGGGGGGGAGGGGGAGGGGAAAAGATTTTTTTCTTCTTCTGGAATCGCATGGAAATGTGATCGCATATATTTTCATGTTGCCTGTGACTGTTAGATACGGGGGGAGGGGGGGGGGGGGGGAGAGAATCTGTTTTATTCTTCCACTTCCCCAGACCCATTATTTTAGACTTCTGTATGTTTATTTTGGCCCACTTCCCTCACCAAACTGTCTGAAGATGTGAAATATGTTCGTTATGAATGTGTTAGTTGTAGGGAAGAAAGCGGTGTCATCTGCATAAGCAATTAATTTCCGCCCCCTAACCCTTGTATACATGTATCTTTAATGTTACTGTCCTGTCTAGTTGCTTTTAAGAGTGGTTCTAATGTGAGTACATACTAGTAGGATTGGTGGTAGTGGGCAACATTGTCAGACAGATCTTGTGATCCTGAAACTGGCAATGAGAGAATGATTGACCAGTACCTTACCTTCAGGATTTTATACAAGATTTGTATCCACTGTCTATAGTACTGTCCTATATTGCAGTGTGCTAGTGTTTTGTGTAAGTATGATTGTGGGATTCTGTCAACGGTCTTCTCCTGGTCTAAAGACAAGAAAGGGGGGGGGGGGATTGACAGTCTATCTGGTGGATGTATGTGATGAAATCTCTAATGAAGTGTGTATGTTGGAGTATGTTTCTGTGTTTGCTTGCTTGCTTGTGTTCGTTGGCTTGAGCTCCAACGCGAAGTCCTGTATGTCGGATGAAGGCATCCTGTTGTCCAACATCAGTGTGATGTCATACAGGACCTGAGTTTTGCGTGAGTATCCATTGTCCCATGTCTGGCTTATTGGTGTGCAGACTGGTGGTTCCTCGCCGTACAGGCAGACACACTCCGACTTCGGAGGAAGTTTCTGTGTTGAATTCTTCATTGTTGGTCTGGGTGTATGGGTGATGACATGAAATTTCTTTTTATTTTGTTTGCAAGTGATTTTGCTAGACATTTGTAGTCTGTGTTTAATAATGAGATTGGTCTATAGATTTTCAGCTGTGTTTTGTCTGTGTTGTCTTTAATGGGTGTTATGTATGGTGTCAACAAGTTAACTTTGACAGGCATACACGGATTCCGCTTTTGTACCACTCGAAATGAGAACGTACAAAAGAATACAAATATAATACAAGTTTGTTAGCTCGTTGTACAGTCTCTGAGAGCGGATAATTACATAGGTAATACACATCATGGTATATCGTAATGATGTTGTATGAAAGATGAGATCGATGGTAATTTCTATCGAAGCTAAGGCTAAGTCACAACTATTGCTATTGTCCTTTATAAGCAACAAAGTATTCAGAGCGAATACTGTCGTCTGCCCTCTACGCTGTCGAGTCGCGGTCTGGCGATATTCGTGGCGTGGTCAGCCACGATCAGTTGACTCTACGTGCAGCAGCTAGTTTGCGTGCTCGGAGTTCCAGCACGCAGTTAGTAGCTGGTCAACTGTCTGGTGTTTCCTTGACACTTCTCGTGATGCGGGTTTCCCCACTCTATTGTGGGCAACTCCAGCTCACGTCTTACAGTGTCTCCTTTTTGGACACGAGTGTGTCCGTCGGAGAACTATTTATAGTTCTCACTCGTGAATCTGTCCATTCTGTCCCTATTGCCTAGATAGCTATGTTCTCCTAATCCTATTTAGGTCTCTTTCCATAGTTCTACCTCTATCTTCTCTATTAGGTTCCTTGCCACTCTTTGACAGGCTCTCCCTCCCCCTGTGTTGTGTTACAAACTTTTAAGTTGTGGGTGTAACACAAGTAGTAAACTCAACAAAAATTAGGGCTGTCTAATTTTGTCAAAGACTGCAAGAGTTTTCTACTTCTGTTCTAGGCATAGGACAAGATCTCTCCTTTCCCTCGTCACACTGTCGTACTACTTCACTTGGCTAATTGGTTAGCACATCACACTAGTACAGTTGGCTAGAGACTGCTCATACTAACATTATACTTCTTGGGGGTTTGTGTGATCCGGAACCAATGCCTTTTGGCCTGTCCTCCAATTGTCAATAAAACTGACAACCCATACAAAATTGCCCCTATTACGAGTACAATACATGAGTAATATTCATGCTCCCATATAATATTTACTCCAACTAGTATACATGCTTTATGTGCCCACTTTCACCTTTTTATCTTCCGCTTGTGAAAGAGTATTTCAGTGTTACACTAAGGTCTTCAAGATTTTGTTGTGTCGCCTGTTTAGAGTAGTTATTTCTCTTTGCAATTAATGGTGTATGCATCTTTATGTGCTAGTTTTCCTGGTTGGTTGCGTGTTTCTATAAAACTAATACGTATTTACCTTACCAACATGTGAATGTATCTATATCTACGTGTATGTAATCTTTTCAAGCGTCGTAAAGCGGTTTATTGTAGTCACAAACGAGTGTTTAAGTCAGATTTATGACTACCCTCCCGGTTTATGATGCTCAAAATATGTTTCCTATTTCTATCATTAAAGTATGGCAACTACACACGGATAAAAATAGAACAACACATCGTCTTAACACATTGACACAGACGAATTACAACAACTCGCATTGTGCGGTGAAAAAAATTTCCGCACCATGTCTCACTCCTCAGTATTTGGTTCATTCTCTCCTCTCATTCATACATCTTTCATTCTTCTTTCATTCCGCACCGGTTTTAAAATACATGTTCTGTCATTAAAATATGGTTGTAGAAAAAAGAATTGATGAACAATATATATGTACAATAAATAGTTGGCTGAATTTAAACAAGTTTTAAAGCCAAATGACTGTGTTCTAGTTTACACTCGTCATTTCTATACAAAAATATACATGTTTAAGAGGATTGTTCACTAGCAATCCTGTGGGTACTAATTAATCTAACTAAACTATTCTAAGTTGGTGTGCTGAGCTAAGTTAACCTAAGGGAACAAATCGGCCATTAGTGTAGGTTCAAATCTAACACTTCTGAGACCAAATCGGATCCTGCCTGTCAACAACTTAACTTTGACAGGCATACACGGATTCCGCTTTTGTACCACTCGAAATGAGAACGTACAAAAGAATACAAATATAATACAAGTTTATTAGCTCGTTGTACAGTAGCTCTGTGAGCGGATAATTACATAGGTAATACACATCATGGTATATCGTAATGATGTTGTATGAAAGATGAGATCGATGGTAATGTCTATCGAAGCTAAGGCTAAGTCACAACTATTGCTATTGTCCTTTATAAGCAACATAGTATTCAGAGCGAATACTGTCGTCTGTCCTCTAAGCTGTCGAGTCGCGATCTGACGATATTCGTGGCGTGTTCAGCCACGATCAGTTGACTCTACGTGCAGCAGCTAGTTTGCGTGCTCGGAGTTCCAGCACGCAGTTAGTAGCTGGTCAACTGTCTGGTGTTTCCTTGACACTTCTCGTGATGCGGGTTTCCCCACTCTATTGTGGGCAACTCCAGCTCACGTCTTACAGTGTCTCCTTTTTGGACACGAGTGTGTCCGTCGGAGAACTATTTATAGTTCTCACTCGTGATTCTGTCCATTCTGTCCCTATTGCCTAGATAGCTATGTTCTCCTAATCCTATTTAGGTCTCTTTCCATAGTTCTACCTCTATCTTCTCTATTAGGTTCCTTGCCACTCTTTGACATATGGCATATTGCAAGTTTTTGGGAGTTCTTGTTTGTGAAAAGCTTCTTGGTAGACTTTTAGAAGGAAATTGCCTAGAATAGGAAAGAAATGTTGGTAGAATTCTACAGTGAGTCCATCTGGTCCTGGTGTTTTGTCTTTTTGCATTTGATTGAGTGCATGTGTTATGTCTGCTAATGTAAGCTCTGTGTCTAGTATGTCCTTATCTGTGTTAGACAGTTTCTTTCTGTATTGTAAGAACCTATTTTGTGTTTGTGTGTTGGTTGGTTCTTTTATTTTATCATGTAATGAGGAACAATGAAAATGATATGTTGAAAATTTCACAGAATAGATGAGCGGTGATCTAAACAATATACTCAATCATGGATTAAAGGGTAGAAAAGGTATACAAAGAGGAAGTTGGTTTGTTCTTGACAAAAAGCGTCTTCGGCACGTCTTGGATACAATCCAGTCAGCGATAGATTTCTTACTATCATTGAAAAAAAATTGCTCACTAATACAAGTCCATGCGCCAACAATGAAAGTACGAAGAAATAAGAAATAGTAGATTCTGAAGACATAGAGGTCACAAGGCTTTGGCGATATACCAGCGTAACTTATCCAGACATGAGTAAAAGACAATTTGTTTGCTTTTTTCGCATATCCTATTATAGAACATCGCTCTCAACACCAGCATTTTACCACTGTTGTTGATTTCTCGGCAAGATTACGCTCGGTTAGTTTGCCATTGCTTAGAAGACAGATTACGTGACTACAATACACTATTTGTAAAAATCTGGAATAGCGCTATTTGGCCCAAAGCACGGACACGAAGTCTGCATCTCTCTCTTAAAGAAAAGAAACTTAAAACTTTGCACAAGTTATTAAACCATTGCACTATTAAGCCATGCTAGCAAAATCCTCCTGCGAATAATAATGAATAGGATTGAAAGTGTCAATATGCATTACAGGAAGTAGGCCTACATGCAGAATTCAGACGTGACAGTATTTTCAACATGAGAACTATTTTTTAGGACACAATGTAAATCTTCGCACACACAGCCTTTGGCTATTCAACATCAGAAACGGTAAAACAGGCTTGCAATTTCTCCATACTTATTCAACTTGTATGCAGACAATGCAATGAGAATCGTCAAACATAATGGGGCCAGAGACAAGTTTGATCCATTCGTTTTCGTAATTAGCATAAATCCAGTTTCAAAATGTAGATTTGCCCAGACATCATCTTAAACAGTGCTGAAGAATTAGATAAGCTGACGATGTTTGTCATGAGATACAGTAAAAATCAAATTCAACTGTGTTACATTTCCAGCAGCACTTGGACATATGAGTGACCAGAATGAAACGGGACAATCCCGTTTTTGTATAACTTATCTGTGAAATATAAAAGTAAAGAACTCTTTTATATGCTATGAGTTGGATATATGGTGCCTGTCCTATATTTTTATAGGCAAATCAACACTCTACAGGTGATGTGATCAATATCCAAGAGTTAGGCCAGAGACGAAGCCCAGGACAGTCTACCGTGTTCAGTGGGAGATTCACAGTATCAGGCGATCTCCTCTCCTACACCCTGCAGCAGTACACTTTGCAGGCGGTCCAATACTCCCTCTCCTGGAGCTGGATGATGTCACAGTCCAAAAGACTAGTCTAACAGTATTGTTTTCTGTGCCTGTTCTTGAGGTGGCAACCACAGAGACCGATTCTCTTCATTAAAGATTCTTTCTCGTGCCCTCAAATAGTGTTGTCTTAGTGGTTATTTAGATGTCTCTTCATAAATAAGCCTAAATAGAGAATCCTGTCGTCCGGGATCCAGAACCGGGAACAATTCATAGAGTGGGACAGAAAATACACTATAACCTGTTAAAATATAGCAACAAACTCTGAGGATCCCGGTTCAGTTTTGTTACACCACCTTAACATTTCAGGTTATTTCCCGGCACCATTTGAAACTGAGTGGACCTGGGAGCTCAGTTCAAGTGCAATGGGATTATTAATCCTCTTAAGTGACTTCCCGTATCTGCCATAAGCTTATATGCTGTCATTGCAACATGTTGCTTCAATTAAAATATCAATACAGTAGTTTTCCCCGAGCTACCTGCTTTAACTCGATACATAATACAACATGTCTGCTACCATATTAACAACGTTTAGGACAAAACTGTGACAAATATGCAGTTCTCATTTTCCGCCATCCATTTTCTTTGGTACAAACCTACTTGTTGTTTGGTCCAAACCTACTTGTTGTTTGGCACTGAATCTGTGAACATAAGTCCTCCATGCTGGGGATTTAAACACACGGCCACCGAGCCAGCAGGCAAGCAAGCTGCATCACACTATAGCCCTACGTTTCTGACATAATTAACTGATTAATTGCCATGGGATGGTAAATCACCTTATTCCAACTTCTCGAACATACCATGGGCTTATAACTTCCTTCGCAGTGAGGCAGGATAGCATGTCTATTTCACACACTCATCACTCAGAGGTAAAGCAAGACGGACATATAATCATATTGCATTGGGCACCATTAGTATTGGAACTCTACGCTGGCTGTTGAAGATGAAGACTGAGCGCTCAAGGGAATGCTCCAAGTGCAATGAGGTCGGTTCTTGACTCAACTCAACTCATTCACACACTAGTCAACTGGAGTTAAACATAGACTTCTTGTTCAGAAAGCAATAGCAAACTAATAAATGTAAAATTGCTTAGGAAATCACACACAGCCAACAGACAAGCAATTTTACAAATAAATTATTTCCAACAATTAATTCCCCATTCATAATATTAAAATGTAATATTTTCAAGGGTATGATTCAAATTAAGGTAAACACAAAAACACACATAGGACAAGACATAATGGAATCTCTATAGAACTGACATATAATACACTCCAAAATAGAATATGTTCAAAAAATTTTTTAACACAACCAAAATTATAGCAATAATTGCTAAGAATAATTAGCTATTTCTTCTTCTTAATGATCTTTTGCTTCTTCTGGTTCATGATCTTCTGCTTCTTCTTTCTTATTCTTCTTCATATATGTTTTCCTCCTCTTCTTCATTCACCTACAGACATCAGTAAGAAGAAATCCAAAGAAAGCAGCAGTTAACTTCAGCTCATTGACATCTACATACAAATGTGCAAAATAATTGTTCTCTGCAAATGTTGGACACTCCTGACACAAAATTTGTGACAAATGTTTAGTGACTAGTCCTACAGTTACATTCATCCATTTCTTCTACCTTTGAAAATGAAGACCTTTCTAGAAAGTTTAATTTGTTTTTGTAGATATATATATCACACAAAGAAAGTCTGTAAAATCTGGCTGAAAGGTGAGACTGGTAAGGGAGCTGAAATGATATTGAGATAACATTAAGGTTATTATGTTTGCTTGGTCGAAGAGCTGACATGATATTGAGATAACATTAAGGTTGTTTGTTGACAATGTCTGTTATGTTCAATTGTGTATGCATCTTATGTTTGCCTAGTAAATTTATACCTCCCTTTCATTTTAATAATTGATAAATATCAGTGACACTGTCGATCAAGATTACTTAGGACTTTCAGAAGAAAGGCACTGGGCTTCAAAAGAGTTAACAGATCATTAGCTTTGACATAATGACAAAAACATCAAGATCATCATCATCATGATGTCTCCTGCCAATTGGCATAAGCTTTAATACACACAGATCCTGGTCCCAGATGTTCTGGATAAATTGAGTTGAGTTGAGTTGAGCTGAGCTGAGAACTGACATCACTGCACTCAACACATTCCCAAACGAGCTCCGTCCCCCCATTCAACAACCAGTGAAGAGTCATACTGCAAATCATTCTAACTGCCATCTGACTGAAAGTTCTGGTCTTCACTCTCATTTTTGAAAGTCATCCAGAACCCCTGCCATCCCCTGTCATATCATTCTCTCCACATACAGGTTCTCAGTCTGTTCCACAGCTTTCTCCACCGGGTCCCACAAGTTAACTTCTATGTATCTCCACACCACAAACTGTAAACATTGCCTGGTATTCATTCTTATGAGTCTGGGTGGACCCAAGAGCTGTACTGTTCAGAAAAAATAAATCTGCTTCTCCTCTGGAGTGAACCAGGACTATGTCTTGGCAGGCAAGCATACTGATCACTCGGCCACTGCCACAGAGAAAGAGTGGAAGCACTATCAAGAAGTAGAAAATTTTCTTTATTAAATATTTTACATTTGACAGGAGCCCGCCCTTCAAGGACCATGTGGCGATGGTTGTGACAAGATCTCAGAAGGGACTCAATGCATTTAAAGCTATGGCTGCAATGGACACAGAGCAGAGAATGGTTTTCACACTATACCAGGACTTGATCCTCTCAGTGATTATGGACTAGGACTGCTCACTGTCTCAAAGAGTCAGCTGGTGAAATTAGAGCGCATACAGAACGAAGCTATGCGGGTCATTCTGGGATGCACCAGAGACACCCCAGTAGTGTGTATGTGTTACATCCTTGGTTTGCCAATTGTTGCTGGTAGGCTCAAGGTGATACAGGCGAAGGCATACCTCAGTTTAGCTGCAGACACAGATCACCCGTTGCATGAGGCGCTGGACGAAGGGTCAGAGACTGATAAGAGGGAAATCATGTATGGCTCAGGCGGAGGATACGATCAGACAGGTGTGCATCTTGGAGAACATTAGGCGAGGAGAGGAGTGGGTCAGAGTGCCAGCAGAGCAGTTAGACTTGTGCAGAGTGATAATCACATTGAGCCGGGAGTGTAGGGAGTGGCCAGCAGGGGCCATGGAAGTGGAAATCCAGCAACTAATTCAGGATAATGCTCGCTTGGGTGATGTGATTATCTACACAGATGGGTCGGTGTTGAGAGGTAGAAGAAGTTCCTGGGGGTTCTTAGCAAAAGCTAATGGTCGATGTGGCGGGAGTCTCCGTGGCGATGTGGTCAAGCCGTTTGACTCGGGCTCTGAAGGTTGTGGGTTCGATTCCAGGCTGCGTCCTTCGGTTCACGAGTTAAATTTTTCAGGAGACTCCTGTGGGTCGTCGCTAAAGCTACAGAGTTCGTGCTTGGTGCGATGCTTTCCGTGCTGCGGAAAGAGACTGAGCCATATGGGATAAAACCCGGTGCAATGAAGTCGACCCTGTCAACTTTTAAGCGACTTTTTTTTTAATGGTCGACGTTTGGTGCAGCTATAGGAATAGCTATCGATTGGGTCATGCGCAAATGCACAAACAACACAAATATGGGAATCCATTGGGTTGACAAAATTCTAGAAGACCTGGACTTTGCCGACGACATAGTGCTTTTGAGTTCAACACACCCGGATGCCCAAGAGACAATAAACCACCTCCAAAATGTTTCAGGGCAAATTGGTCTCCAAATTAACACCACAAAAACAAAGACTATTGATCTTACCAACAGTTCAGATGACACCAAATTGAACAGCTACGTTCTTGAAAAAGTCAACAGCTTTACATACATACCTAGGAAGCAAAATGACATCTACAGGGGACTCAACATCAGAAATATCATCTAGAATCGCACTGGCATCTAGTGCCTTCAATAAACTGTCAAACATCTGGAAGTCAAAGACACTCAGCAAACACAAAAAACTTAAAATCTTCAACTCTTGTGTGATTCCAGTGTTAACGTATGGATGTGAAAGTTGGAAATCAACGGTAGCTTTAGATAAATAATTAGACAATTTTGAGAACACATGTCTTAGAAGACTTCTAAACATCCACTGGACAGACTTCAGAACCAATTCGCAAATAAGACAAGAGACTAAGCAAGATACAGTATCCAATTTCATAAGAAGACGCCGTTGGAACTACATCGGCCATGTACTCAGAATGGACAAGTCAAGACTCCCCTACCAAGCCCTCATATGGTCACCAGTAGGGAAAAGAAAACGGGGAAGACCAAGAGAGACCCTGCGTAGAACCATCATTAGAGAAGGCTCATTCAATGGCCAAGTAAATATCCAAGATCTACAACAGGTAGCAGCGAACCGCCAAGCATGGAGAGACAGGACTTCTGCCCTATGCGCCGCCTTAGGCTCGAGAGGAAAGACTAACTTTGGTGCAGGAGAGCCTGGCATATGATACCACAACATCTAGCTTAAGAATGGAGGTGGAGGCAGTCAGTGCAGCTTTCCGCTGAATGTATAATACGATACACACACACATCGTGATTGTAACTGACTCAGAAAGCATGCTGAAGAAGGTGAGGAAAGGCAAGCTTCATGCAGAGTGGCTTGCTTTGCTTCGGAGGTCATGGGTGGCAAGCATTGCCTGGATCTTTTCTCCGGAGCATGCCGGTGTGCTGGGGAATGAACAGGTGGACAGATTGGCTGGCTCGCACAGGAAATGAATTGGAAACAAATAGGTATATTAAGCTCCTGCGAGAAGAAACGTACTAAACACAAACACGTTGCACATACCTTACAAGGAGATCCATCGTATACCGAATACAGGTGAAAATCCAAAATCAGAAGTAATCAATAAATATATAAAATGAATAATAAAATAAAATACATACAAAAGCGTACACTACGACACACAGGACGGCCGACATTTCGATTCTCAGAATCTTTGTCAAGGACAGGACAACACAGATAGATAAACAACGAAATACAAAAAAAAACAAAAAAGCAAAAAGAACCACTACACTGTTTCCATGCGGGAGCAGAAAAAGGCGGCTAAGCCAGTTGGCTCAGGAAAACTTGGTGGAGTATTGATGCATGACAAGGCAGACGTGGTTGCGGCCTTTTGGGAGCACGTGTACACCTCAGAGGAGCAAATAGATCACCATGTTCTGGCAAGAATGAGACAGCGAGGAGTGACGAGGGGATCTGGCCGACGCTCAACGCTCAGAGGAAAGGCGAGACAGACATATAATCAGATTGCTACTGGTACTATTAGTGTTGGAACTCTTTGCTGGCTGCTGAGGATGGGGACAGAGCGCTTATGGGAATGCTCCGAATGCTGTGATGTCGGTTCCTAAATCAATCAATCAATCAATCTTTATTAAATATTGAGCAGTAAATCTTATAATCAGTAAACTGGCATTAATTGTGGTAGTAGAAGATATAATCTCCTTTGGGGACAACATAGGCACATCCATAATCAATGCGCCATGGGAACAATCAAAATTCCTACATCCCCGGGATGGTTAACCCGGTCAACAAATGCCCGCAGAAGTCGGATGTGTCGACCTAATGGCGCAAGAACGCAGCTTTGCTGTAAACAGGCACAACGCAATCACATCCGAAAAAAACAAAACTCTGGATGAACGTAGAAGAAGCAGAAGAAAATTCCTACATTGCAACACTTGCTTAGAGAGAGAGAGAGCATATATATATATATATATAATAGTGTATCCCAAGGGTTATGACATAGACTGTAGTTAATCAAATTAAAAAAAAAAAGAGAAAACGAATAAAAACAGTAGTTTAATTGAAATTTGTTATAAATTAAAAACATTAACCAGATTGAAATAAGAGGATAGTGTTAAAATATAAATTGAGAAAACCTGAATAAAAGAAATATGTGGTCAATAATTACCATACCATGTAATGGGGAAGATAGACCCAGAGCAGATACTGTCCTTGGGCTGTGCAGAATTGGCCTTCACATATTCTAGGCTAAGACATACAAGGTGGTGCAGCCAGTTCCCTGTCTGGGGTCATCCTTCCTTCTCAGACAATTCCCAGAGGAGCTGTGGCTGAAAGGTGACCATGTCGACCATAGGGCTGAGTGTTCCGGAGTCCATTCATGTATAGGGTTAGGAATTCCCCAAACAGCCACTAGCATCTCATGATATCACATATCCCCCTGATTGTGTGTGTAAGGAGTTAAGAAACCTAGCTCTCTCAGATAAGGGCGAAAACAGGAGGTTCCATGTGCAAGTTTTCATGTAACAAATCTCACAGAAGAAGAAGAGGAGGAGAAGAAGAAGAAAAATTAGAAGAAGAAGAGAAGAAGAAGAAGAAGAAGAAGAAGAAGAAGAAGAAGAAGAAGAAGAAGAAGAAGAAGAAGAAGAAGAAGAAGGAGATATCCTCTGGAAATTAGCATAAGGCCACAGCTTTAGCAAAATCTTTCACAGAGAAGTCAACCTACCCAAAGGTGGAGTGAGCCCGTTACCTATGATGAATCTGTCTAGAGGAAGCAAACTTGACACAGATGCATGCCAGAGTCGGACACACTGCCCTCGTATGAAGGACAAAGAAGAAGACCATTCCCAGAACATTACCTGGTACTCATTTTTATGAGGATGGGTCGACTTCAGAGCTGCACTAGGGGGGAACAATCCTGTCATGGCTGAGGAATGAACCTAGACCACTGTCTTGGCAAGCAAGGGTGCTAACCACTATGCCACCACAGCATATGTGGGGGTAAATGAATTAAATGGTTTAACATATGTTGTCAATAATAAATAGTTTAACATATGTTGTCAATAATTAAATGGTTTAACATATAATGTCAATAATTAAAGTAAAATATGAGAACAATTCATGTAAACTATGTGGCAGGCACATTGGTGTAGTTAACAGGGGGCTATGTTGGTAATGCTGTAAGCACGATCAAATGAGGGTTTGCTACTTGTTCTAATCCTCCCCTAGCAGAGGGAGAGAATGTCCACCTACTCTTTATATACTCAGGACTATAAATTGTGATGGCTCTACCACATCACAACCACATGGCAGATTGCTACTTCGGGACATAATTTACTTTTTAAAAAAATATGTTGATCGCATTCTGGTACAAACCTTGGGCCTTGCCCATGTTGGAATGGATGCACTAGACTCAAGTTACGCTCTCGTTTGAGCTCGTCAGTAGTGCATATCCCCAACTGGACCTGGAATCAAACTCCAGATCACTTGTGTGTGAGGCGGGTGTGTAACCACCTGATCACATGCCTCATGCTAGATGCGGACAGGGCCCAAGGTTCCTACCGGAACACGATCAGCATTGCCAGTAGTGGATTGTGCTCAATCTTCAAACCTCAAATCCTGTAACAACCAAAAATAAATCACTATAAAATATCAAAACAATGTTTTCCCATAGTGAATTTGAATAACGAAGACACAAACCATAGATTGTACGATTTATTGCCTGACATATTTCGCTGAATCTCGTCAGGTGCATACTGCAGAAGTCACACAAGAATATGTTAACAAATAATTAATATGTCGGTGAAAAGATGCAATTATGGCAGCTTCACTATATATAGTCGCAACATAATTATTACCCTGTACCAGATGAAAGAATAACAATATTAAAAAGAAGAAATTATACACATGAGAAAGCAGTGGCTTGCCACCGCAAGAAGTTATGTTGGTGGGTCTGCTGGGTCATCTTTGCTCTGGGGATTTTGGGTTTATGGGTGTTTGGTCTGAACACAAATAACATGGTCATACAAATGGATAAAACCCTGTATAAGTCTGTTGACAATAGTTACACTACTGCTGAAAACAAACAGTCATACAAAAATGCTGATGAAAATATCTGAAAAAAATATTCAAGTGCAGAAATATGCATGCAAGTAGCTGATTCTATATCAAATGGATCACTATAGGCTGATCCGTAACTTTCCAGACAGTCAAAACATCTTCAGTATTCTTATTCTTAACCTACTGTAAATTCAACAAATCACCACATTTTGATCCATTACATCCAACACAGCTTAAACATCTCCAGTTTTCTTCAATTTACTATATATCCAACAAATCACTTAGAGTTATCTGTGACAAACTCTATAGTAAAAACACATTCCCTTTTCTTAAATTACTGTTTATCCAACAAATCATAAGTAATATCTGACATCCTTTATAGTCAAAACACCTTCTGTTTTCTTAAATTACTATATATCACATAAATCACCATAAGCTGATCGGTTTCTTCGCACATAGTCAAAAAATTAGTTTTCTTAACTGACATTAATCACACACATCACCAAAGTTGACCAGTTACTTCCCACATAGGCATAACACCTTCCATTATCTTAACTCTTCCAAATCCAAACAATGTATGATGTGTATTTGACAATTTCAATTGAATCCCACTGTGGCATGATGTTTTACATGTGGTCAGAACATACCACAGAAACCTGACTTCCCCACTGACCACATCTACTGTGTATCTAGCCTCGTAGAAAGTAATCATCATGACCATCATGTACATGCCAATAAGAGTTAATGGTCATGTCACACAACCACCAGTCTTGCATCCCATCTGTGCTCTTGACCCGATGGTCATGTCACACAACCACCGGTCTTGCATCACATCTGTGCTCTTGACCCGATGGTCATGTCACACAACCACCGGTCTTGTATCACATCTGTGCTCTTGACCCGATGGTCATGTCACACAACCACCGGTCTTGCATCACATCTGTGTTTTTGACCTGATGGTCATGTCACACAACCACCAGTCTTGCATCACATCTGTGTTCTTGACCCGATGGTCATGTCACACAACCACCGGTCTTGCATCACATCTGTGTTCTTGACCTGATGGTCATGTCACACAACCACCAGTCTTGCATCACATCTGTGTTCTTGACCTGATGGTCATGTCACACAACCACCAGTCTTGCATCACATCTGTGCTCTTGACCTGATGGTCATGTCACACAACCACCAGTCTTGCATCACATCTGTGCTCTTGACCTGATGGTCATGTCACACAACCACCAGTCCTGCATCACATCTGTGTTCTTGACCTGATGGTCATGTCACACAACCACTAGTCTTGCATCACATCTGTGCTCTTGACCTGATGATCATGTCACACAACCACTAGTCTTGCATCACATCTGTGCTCTTGACCTGATGGTCACGTCACACAACCACCAGTCTTGCATCACATCTGTGCTCTTGACCTGATGGTCATGTCACACAACCAGCAGTCTTGCATCACATCTGTGCTCTTGACCTGATGGTCATGTCACACAACCACCAGTCTTGCATCACATCTGTGCTCTTGACCTGATGGTCATGTCACACAACCAGCAGTCTTGCATCACATCTGTGCTCTTGACCTGATGGTCATGTCATACAACCACCGGTCTTGCATCACATCTGTGTTCTTGACCTGATGGTCATGTCACACAACCACCAGTCTTGCATCACATCTGTGCTCTTGACCCGATTATGTGATGTGGCCAAGCCTTTTAGGTATTTATCTTTTTCTTCTTCTAACATCAATTTTGCCAGTTGTCACTAAAGGCTCAAGTTTTATTTATCTTTACGTTATATTATGCCCAAAAGATGATGACTGCCTGCATCTACTTTCTCTAATAAAGTTAGGGTGTTCATTTGTTTCATGGACTTCATGTCATTCATGTGAAACATCTAATGGTGGTGGAAAGTTGGCTTCTGAGGACAATGCAAAGAAAACCATGGATGGACAGAAAAATGAATGACACAGGCCATGAACTGTCTCATTCATTTTTCTGTCCATCCATGATATTCTTTGCATTCTCCTCAGAAGCCAAATGCATACAATAGTACAGGTTAAAGCACTTCAAAACTATTTTTCCTCACTGCAATTGAAAGTGGGTTATTGATGAATATATTTTCCATCTTGTAAAAGGCTACTTTTATTATGGCTATTTTTGTTCTAATCTCTACCAGGTACCTCCCATCAGATATTTTGACTGTTCCAAGATAATTGTACAGATTCACCTGTTTAAGAATGCTCCCATATTCTGTACTGTGCCATGACTCTCTTCTCGGAGATGACCTTGAAAGCCATGCGCTCATGAATTTGCATAGTAAGTATTTCCTCACATGGGTATGTGGTGCAAAATCTACCTGTAAAGAAGGTAGCCTGTCATTACTTTCCTTCTTGGCAGTGACCATAGTGGTAGGTGATCGTAGCCATTACCTGTATAAATGATACTCTGTCTAATGTCACAAATTATAGACCTTAACCAACAACTGCTCTCCAGCTCAATCCAGCACATGCTGACAGGGTTTCACGTTACCAATGATGGAGGGCTAAACGAGAACTTCCCCTTGCTCATGTGTCTCCTGTACACTAGTGGAAGTAAGAAAAGGCCTGACTTCTCTTTTCATAGGGAGTATCTACTACCCCAACGTCAATGATTAATGTGATAATGATATCGAAACTGAATCTCATGATCATATGAGTGGGGCAATGTGATTCTACGAGGGGTCTTAAAATGAAAAACTTACAAGTGTGCTAGAAATTACAATAGCCATGCCGTTGTCTTGTAACCTGTCAATATTGTTATTAAGGTTGTCAAGAGTGTTAAGCATGTGACATCATAGTGCAGATGAACAGTGACATCATAAGGACAGTTTAAAGATGGCCACCCCACTTTTGACATGCATCAAAGAGAAGCAGGGGGTGAAACCTATAGACATTCATCAGCAAATGAAGGTCCAGTGTGGTGATGCATGCCTGTCAGTCCAGCAAGTGTATGAGTGGAATAGGAAGTTTCAAAATGACGTGACTTCTGTGAAGAGGTACAGCAGATGGTGCATGAGTGGTTACACAAGCAATCAAGATAATATTTTTCTACAGGAATCCAAGCACTTTATCAGCGCTGGAGGGCTTGCTTTGAACACAATGGTGACTACATAAAAAAACAATACATTTGATCTTAACTATTTTCAGAATATATTAAAAAAAAAAATAAAAAATTGAAAGTTTACTTTTGAAGCCTCCTCGTAATTATAATACACTGGTTCTAGTTTTTCTACAGGTCATTCAGGGGTGCAGTCTACAGTGCACGGGTGTGGAAGCAGGTGTATACCAGATAATGAATAAGTCAGAAAGGGACACTTTTACATATTGGGCATAAGATACTTGACCCAAGACATAGTGAACGACTAAATATACAATCTTCCACAAGAAATCAAAGACACCACCATTCATTATAGAAACAGTCACAACCTGTTTGACCACTACCTCAGTACAGACTACATGCCCCCCCCCCCCCCCAAAAGCACACACACACAATAATAATGGTAAATTATCTCAAATGACAACTAGCCAATACAAATACCCATATGTATGGCACTTTACACCTTCCTTGGGTATTTATAATGCCCATGTTAAACATTGCCTCAGTGAGTCATGTATTATTATTTTTCATGCGTTTTAATGCTTATTGTTCTTTTGTTGTCTAAGATTAGCTTCATAAGTGATGTGGAATGAAATAATGTATGAGAAGAAATAGAGAAGAAAGGCAGAATGTCAGATGGGCCTGCGTGCCCAATTCTTAACCCTTTGAAAATAAAGATTGTTCGTTCTTTCATTTGCTTAGACCATTCTGTACTCCAGAGTTGATGTGGTCAATATCAAGCCGACCACTTTCACTTGCACAGACATTTCCTGGTACCCATTTTAGGATGGGTTATTCTGGGAGACCACAACATTCTTAAAAATCTGGCTCAATTCAAATGTGAACATACGACTACTGGGCCGCCTGGCAAGTGTCTGGTCACTAGGCTACCACTATCAAGTAAATGTGATACAGGTTGGTCAGCTTCAAATATACTCAGATCTGCATCTACAGTAGGCACCACATTTATCGAATGCTATAACTGGAAGTTGGGAGCTGGGGCAGCTGAGTGGTCACATGCTGGCCTGCTGGTCATGAATTCAATTCCTCATTGAGCTGGGAGTTAAATAAAATTGATCTTGACTCCCAGGGTCAGGTCAACATGCCAAAAGTTTGTACAGTAAAAGATGGAGGGTGTGATACTGACCATATCATTGATTGAAAAGCTGATGGGGACGATATGGGGATAACATCATATCCCCATATTGTCACAGCATGAAAAAGAGCTTGAATCTGTTATAACTGGCAGAGGCTACAGAAACCTTGTCAGGTTTATGCATGAAATCTGTTGATCTCGTGGTTGTGTTTCACAACCATGGTGAGGCACATCTGAGGCTGAGAAATGTTGACTCACACAATCCTCACAATATTGTCACGAGATACAACTGTACTAATCTATAAATCGAACCAACATGTCACTTATTTCCCAAACACAACACTGAGAAATGTTGACTCACACAATCCTCACAATATTGTCACGAGATACAACTGTACTAATCTATAAATCGAACCAACATGTCACTTATTTCCCAAACACAACACTGAGAAATGTTGACTCACACAATCCTCACTATATTGTCACGAGATACAACTGTACTAATCTATAAATCGAACCAACATGTCACTTATTTCCCAAACACAACACTGAGAAATGTTGACTCACACAATCCTCACTATATTGTCACGAGATACAACTGTACTAATCTATAAATCGAACCAACATGTCACTTATTTCCCAAACACAACACTGAGAAATGTTGACTCACACAATCCTCACAATATTGTCACGAGATACAACTATACTAATCTATAAATCGAACCAACATGTCACTTATTTCCCAAACACAACACTGAGAAATGTTGACTCACACAATCCTCACAATATTGTCACGAGATACAACTATACTAATCTATAAATCGAACCAACATGTCACTTATTTCCCAAACACAACACTGAGAAATGTTGACTCACACAATCCTCACTATATTGTCACGAGATACAACTGTACTAATCTATAAATCGAACCAACATGTCACTTATTTCCCAAACACAACACTGAGAAATGTTGACTCACACAATCCTCACTATATTGTCACGAGATACAACTGTACTAATCTATAAATCGAACCAACATGTCACTTATTTCCCAAACACAACACTGAGAAATGTTGACTCACACAATCCTCACTATATTGTCACGAGATACAACTGTACTAATCTATAAATCGAACCAACATGTCACTTATTTCCCAAACACAACACTGAGAAATGTTGACTCACACAATCCTCACAATATTGTCACGAGATACAACTGTACTAATCTATAAATTGAACCAACATGTCACTTATTTCCCAAACACAACACTGAGAAATGTTGACTCACACAATCCTCACAATATTGTCACGAGATACAACTGTACTAATCTATAAATCGAACCAACATGTCACTTATTTCCCAAACACAACACTGAGAATGTCACTGAAAATGAATATCTTGGCTCCATAATCAACAATGGGGAATGTCCACAAGAAGTCAGATGCAGACTGACCATGGCAATGTGGAGGTTCAATGATCAATGTGTTAAGAATAAATGGCACAACACTAGCAAACAAGTTAAAGTAACATTCCTGAGATTATGCATCTTTCCTATGGCTACAGTTAGATATCAGTCATGAACCATTCTGCAGTCACTATAGAAGAACATAGAGAGTCTGTTAGTGAAGTGATAGGGAACAGGCTGATAATGTTATGTGCCCATTTAATTTTTTTATTTAAAGAAGAAAACAGGGGCTTCTCAACTTTAATGCCACAGAAAAGGTCTCAGAATATCATGGACCTAGTAGAAGACAAATACTGACATTTTACAAGATCTGAACAATGAAGAAAACTGGTTTATAAACTGCATCATGTCTCGGTATTTGGCATACGTTGGCCACATTACGGTGGCTTTGGAAAAAACAACAGTGAAAGTGGGCACCGTTCTTTGGACAAGAGGCAGAGGTCAAGTGGTATGAAAATGGACACAGGACATTGCAGACACCTTGGGAATTAGGGGGCATGAGGCGTGAGACTGGGAAGGGATTAAGAGACCTTTTAGCTGGCCATGATGAGATCGATATCCTGTAGGGGACTTACTTCATGATGATGATGATGTTGAGGATAATGATGATGTATGCATGTATAAATATAACAAACATCTCAATTATTTAAAAACATAGCCTAAAACACAAACCATTGAAAAAAATTTTTTTTAATTAAAAACTTTTTTTTTTAACAAACCATAAAAAAAGTGAAGAATAACACTTAGTGTAAATACTATGAAAGTTATCCATCCTTTAAACAAGGTTTCAAATGCTGAGGGAACTGCTATAATAAGCAGGAATACTGGCTATGTTTTGGTAAGTTACCTCAGAAGTGGAGTAGGTTCGCCTGATGGCAAGGGATACTGGTAACAGGGAAAGCTAACCCTAATGCAAAATCAGTCCAGTGCCCTCCCTTGTAGTAGCAACAACCCTGTTTCTCCGAAAATAAGACTGGGTCTTACATTAATTTTTGCTTAAAAAATGCACTAGGGCTTAATTTCAGGGATGCCTTTTTTTTTTTTTAAAGATACATAAATCTACATTTATTCAAAAATAGTAATGCCATCCTCTTCTGGAACATCATCATAACTCTCCAAATCCTGAATTTCTTGCGACTCCATTTACTGTAGAATCACTGGGCGCAGTCACTCATACCCAGCAATAAAGCTTTCCTTAAATGAGCATTTCTTGTTCATGTAGCCTATTCATAGTGCATTGGTAACTTTATTTCACATGAGTGACGTAGTGAATTATGAACTACATCTGTTCAATATCAAGTGTGCACTAGTACTGTCTGTACTCTGACTGGCCATTCGGCAACAAGTCTCTCATTCTAACTTACGATCTTAACTAGGGCTTATTTTAGGGGTAGGTATATTATAAGTATCCTGAAAAATCATGCTACGCCTTATTTTAGTATAGCGTATGCTCGAGTTAAAAGCAAAAAAAGGCAGCCCAAAAAATATGGTAAGACAATTTGAGATCATTATCATCATTATCATGTGCCACAGGCAATCATGTTAATCCACAAACAGCTGCTCTGTAAAAGATTTATAACAACAATATTCTGTTCAACCGTCCTGGGTTATAGATGGGATATATAGTGTCTGTTGTTATTTTCAAAAATGGATGTTTTGGTTTTTTTTCTAACTTATACTTTATTATATTATGCTGTGTAGATTATATAATCATGTCTTTCAGACAATTCATCTTTCCTTTGTGTCCAAATGGGTGAATTTTCCAGTGCTGAATTAAATTAAGCTGTAGGCTCCATTTCTGGTGGTGTCCTTTTGTCAATGCCTTTAAGTTTCAGCTTTAAAACCATACCCCCCCCCCCCCCCCCCCACTTAGTTGTGTCAACTAGTTATTTTGCATGTGCCCATTTAGTGTATTTTCTTTTTGCTCATGAGTCAGGGGAGTGGGGTTTATGACCTGGGTGACTAAGGTTCATGGAGTTAATTTATGCAGGTAAAGTATGTCGCTGATCATGTACATAAATCAAATATATAATTCAGTATATACACACAGTATTACAATTAATGATGATGATGATTATAATTGATGTGTGAAGGTAAAATAATCTCTGCTCACTTACACAGACACGCTTGTAACACTCATTTACATAGATGAATAATAATGTTTAATTATATTACTAATTTACATAAATATATTTTATTACTCATTTACATAGATTAATTGTGTGCGACTGATTTACACTGATACATTTTATCATTCATTTACACAAAAAGAGGATACAGACTTGTAGAGTGGGTAAAAGAACAGGAAATGATTGTAGGAAACACATGGTTTAAGCAACACCCTAGAAGATTATGGACATGAAGGAGTCCTGATAACAGGATTAGAAACCAGATTGACTACATTCTGATTAGCAGAAGATTTAGAAACGCGTTAACAATAGCAAAAACAGTTCCCAGTGCTTATTGTTATAGTGACCACAGATTACGTACAGGAACATTGAGGATAAAGTTGAAGAAAGTCAAGTATATAACAGGAAACACTAAATATGATTTGTGTACATTGAGTAATGACAAGGAAATACAAAACAAATTCAACATAGAAGTACAGAACAGATTTGATATATTGTCTGATCTAGAGATCCTATTCCAGGACATGGATGATCAATGGGAAATGTTGAAGAATTCAATCAGTTTGGCTGCAGAAACAACTATTCCAAAATTAAAGAAGGTGGGTCATAAGAAATGGATGACTGAAGAAATTTTACACCTAATGGAAAAAAGAAGAATTAAAAAAAAAAAAAAAACCTGCCAAATATGAAGAAATTCACAGACAAGTCAGAATATTATGTAAGGAGGCAAAAGAAGCATGGATTGAGTGCTTAGAAATTTAAAAACAACACAACAGTCAAAGTATCAAATTAGTGCACAAAAGAACTCAGGAACTTACTAATAAAAGAACAAGTACACCAACAGGCTGTCTAAAAACTAAAGATGGCAAAATCATAATAGAAAAAGATCAGATTATACATTGTACAGATTGTATGGACAGATTATGTGAAAATCCTTTATGAGGATAACAGAGAGGAACAGTATGATATTAGATTTAATAATGAAGGACCGCCAATTTTGAAGATGGAGGTTCAAAATGTTCTTAAGCATATGAAAGCTGGCAAGACCCCCGGTTCAGATAACATCACAACAGAAATGATTAAAGCTTAAGAAGAATATGGATTAGATCAAGTCACCAGACTGCTGAACACACTATATGATACTGGAGATATACATTCTGAATTATGTAACTCTGTATTTTTTGCAATCCCAAATAAATCAGGAGCCTTGGAATGTGATCAAAAGAGAACAATCAGTATAATGAGACACATCACAAAGATTTTGCTACGAATTATCATGCAAAAAGTGAGGAAGAAATTACAACCTGAAATAGGGGAAGAACAATGTGGGTTTGTGGAAGAAAAGGGTACAGTAAATGCTGTGTATATGCTGTAACAGTTATTGAACGTGCTATAGAAGTAAACAAGGATATACATCTTTGCTTTATTGACTACACAATGGCTTTTGGTAGAGTTAGACATGTCAACATGGTGGATATGCTTGCAGTTCTACAAATTGATGGGAAAGACATTAGACTTATAAAAAACATATATTGGAAACAAGCTGCCATAAGGATTGATAATGAAGTGGGACAATATCAGCCTATTAAGAGAGGTGTTAGGCAGGGATGTGTAATGTCTCCAGATCTTTTTTCCCTGTACAGTGAAAATATTTTCAGAAATGTAGAAGATATAAATGGAATCAGCATTGGAGGACATAACATCAATAACATTAGATATGCAGATGATACAGCTAAAGAAAGTGCGACAGACACTTTGAAGCTCACGAGAGGAAGTGGACACAGCGGAAAATGTCAAAAAAGACAAGGTGGAGGTTTTCAAGCGCTGTGCTGCAGAGGCCAAGAAGGCAAAATGGGAATGTTTCATGAAGGAGATTGGAGGTGATAAAACACTGCAAAAATTCTGGAAACTGCACAGGCAAATGCAGAGAAAAGATCGGCCGATGACAGTGGGAACAATTTATAGAGATGATGGTGTGCGCGTGACAACAGACAAAGAGAAAGGGGAGGCGTTTCTCCAGAGATTTTTAGAGCAGACCAATCATAATGATGCGGACACCAGGGATGCAGTTAGAGAGGAGCTATCTGGCACCACGAAGAATATGCAGTATGAAGACATCATACGGGTAGAAGATGTTAAACACATTTTGAAAAAGGCAAAAGACACGGCACCAGGGCCCGATGGGGTTAGGTATGGCCACATGAAGGGTTTGAGCGAAGCAGACCTGGAGGAGATGACCGACTGCTTTAACCAGAGCATTAGGACAGCACTAGTACCGCAGGATTGGGTGCACAACTATCTCATCCCTCTCCCAAAACCATTCAAGGATCAGTCAAAGCTTAGCGGCTTAAAGATCATCACCCTTCAAAATACATTTGGGAAGGTTTTAGAGAAGATAGTCGCTGTTAAGCTGCAGGACTTTTTGGAAAGGGGGAAGCTTCTTCCAAGAGGCCTGGGGAGCTACAGGCCAGGAAAAGATACCTGGTCTAATGCAGCCACTTTTGCCTTTGATGTTTATGAGGGGTTCCAGAGTAGACAGGAAACAATGGCGGTAGCGCTTGATCTCGAGGATGCGTACAATAGAGTTCAATATTATATTTTGATGACCGCACTGATGGAGAAGGGGGTCAATCCCTGGTTGGTGAACTGGATAGCAGCCGTCCTGCACTCTCGTCGGGTTGCTCTCCGTCTGGGCGCATGGACCTCAGAGCCACATATGTTAACCCCTGGACTGCCACAGGGATCTGCAGTCTCACCGGTGCTCTTTAATGTGTATACGAGCAAGATTGCAAACCTAGAAGCACCAGGGGTTGGAAGAATACTAACATTTGCAGATGATATTCTTGCATATAGGCAGGGGAGAGATAGGGAGCAAACAGCCCAGGAGTTACAGGCAACAGTAGATGAAGTGATTGACTGGTGCACAGAAATGAGTGCTGTCATCCACCCGGAAAAGGCAGCTGTTTTGTGGTGCTCTCTGGACAACAGGATTGTAAGAGCTGATGTTCCAAGCCTCGCGATAGATGGTAGAAATGTCAGCAGAGAAAACAAACTGAAGTATCTGGGGATCACATTTGACAGGAGCCTATCCTTCAAGGACCATGTGGAGACTGTCGTGACAAGAACCCAAAAGGGATTCAATGCACTTAAAACTATGGCTGCAATCGACATAGAGCAGAGAATGCTTTTCACACTATAACAGCACTTGATCCTCTCAGCAATTGATTATGGATTAGGTCTGCTCACTGTCTCAAAGAGTCAGCTGGTGAAGTTAGAGCGCATACAGAACGAAGCTATGCAGGTCATTCTGGGATGCACTAGAGGCACCCCAGTAGTGTGTATGCGTTACATCCTTGGTCTGCCGACTGTTGCTGGTAGGCTCAAGGTGATGCAAGCGAAGGCATACCTCAGAGTAGCTGCAGACACAGACCACCCACTGCATGAGGCGCTGGATGCAGTTAAATGTCAGCGACTGATAAGAGGGAAATCATTGATGGCTCAGGCGGAGGATACGATCAGACAGGTGTGCCCCCTGGAAAACATTAGGTGTGGAGAGGAGTTGGTCAGAGTGCCAGCGGAGCAGTCAGACTTGTGCAGAGTTATAATCACATTAAGCCGGGAGTGCAGGGAGTGGCCAGCAGGGGCCACGGAAGTGGAAATCCAGCAACTAATTCAGGACAATGATCACTCGAGTGATGTGATTATCTACACAGATGGTTCGGTGTCAAGAAGTGAGAGAAGTGGCTGGGGTTTCATAGCCAAAGCTAATGGTCGATGTTTGGGGCAGGAGAGCCTGGCATATGATACCACAACATCCAGCTTAAGAATGGAGGTGGAGGCAGTCACTGCGGCTCTCCGCTGGATGGAGAATACGACACACACACACATCGTGATTGTAACTGACTCAGAAAGCATGCTGACGAGGGTGAGGACGGGCAGACTTCGTGCGGAGTGGCTTGCTTCGCTTTGGAGGTCACGGGTGACAAGCATCGCCTGGATCTTTTCTCTGGGGCATGCTGGTGTGCTGGGAAATGAACAGGCGGACAGACTGGCTGGCTCTGCAGAACTTGGTGGAGTATTGATACATGACAAGGCAGACGTGGTTGCGGCCTTGTGGGAGCACGTGCACACCTCGGAGGAGCAAATGGATTACCATGGTCTGGCAAGAATGAGACAACGAGGAGTGACGAAGGGATCTGGCCGACGCTCAAAGCTCAAAGGAAAGGCGAGACAGACTTATAATCAGATTGCTACTGGTACTATTAGTGTTGGAACTCTTCGCTGGCTGCTGAGGATGGGGACGGGGCACTTATGGGAATGCCCCGAATGCTGTGATGTCGATTCCTAAATCAATCAATCAATGAATGAATGATACAGTATTGATTGCAAACAATGCGCAGGATCTGCAACAATTAGTAGATGTGGTTGTTGTACACAGTGAGCAACTGGGGTTAGAATTAAATTGTAAAAAGACACAGGTTATGGTCGTCACTAGGAAGAACGAAGTACCACAATGTAGTATAAAAGTAAATGGGAATATTTTTCAACAAGTGAATCGGTACAATTATCTCGGAACAGTCATAACATCTGATGGGAGATGCCTTGAAGAGATTAGAACAAGAATCACCATGGTGAAAGTAGCCTTTAGCAAGATGAAAAACATTCTGACCAATAAAAAGATGTCAACTGAAATGAGAAAAAGAGTGTTGAGGGAATACATAGAGCCTGGCTTGGCCACATGGCATGGACGAGACAGGAACACTGAGCTGATCCACGACTGTGGTGATCGAGTGAAATGGCGAGTCATGACCGCCCACACTTTCCGGCATGGCATATGATTGATTACACAGATTAATTATATCACACATGTATGTTGATAAATCACACCACTCATGTATATAGGTAAATTATAACATCAATAAGATAAATCAATTATATAAATCATGTAAAATTATAAATTATATCACTTATATTCATGGGTAAATTATATCACTCATTTACATTGATACATTTTATCACTAATTTGCACAGAATAATTATATAATTCACTGAAAATGATAGATAATATCACAAATTTGCATTGATACATTTTATCAATCATAATCATTTCCATATGTAAATTATAATATTCAATGACATAGATCAATCATATGACTCATTTACATTAATTAATTGGACTTCCGGTCCAACATGGAGGATAGGCGGGTGAGCTGTTAAGGTCTCAGTAGTGTTTTTGCTTGTGGCTACAGTTTGATTATGCATTTTCTTCATGTTGGACTGTTAGTGCATGGTTCTGTTGCCCAGCTACTGAGTTAAGTGCATGGGGCGACACTGTGAGCTGTGGATTTTGTGTGGAGTGCATTTACATCTATCCTCGGTTTTTTGTATCGTGAACTGCATGCTCAGAAAAATGGCAGCCGAGTGCTGAACTAACTGGATTTGCCTTATGCAGTAATGTGTGGCTGCTGGTTTTCTAGTGACAGCTGCTTTCATTGACGGTGAACTGTATTTTTTGTGGAGGACTTTTGTGCTGGCGTTCTGATGGCAGCATTATGCACAGTATGCCCCTGCGGGCTATTGGTTTGTCGAGACTCCTGTCTGTTATACTTTTCACACGGGGCAGTGAGCAGCATTTTGTATGATACTCACTGGCACAGGAACGGAGCATAATGGGGACGACCCGTTGCCATGAAGTTGGAACCACGACTAACAACTAATGACTAATAATGGAATGTGTATTTTCAATAAACATGTAACAACACATATGAAAGATCATTTACAGTCCAACTTATAATGCTCAAGCTTCTGTCCATTGCATTCCCTGTGGAATATAGAACTAATCTCACCAGGTTGTAAACAGCAGAAGTCACTCAACATAACTCAAAGAAAACACTGAATCATTCTTCAAGCTGAAATATACAACACATATATTTCCACATTCATTTAAACTGACTACCAAGGTAATTGTGAACTGACTATTAAAACTTCTGATTACACAACAATGGCTTATACATTCGGATTGCAACTGCTTCAGCATATTTTAACATTTGTCCATTTGTGTGTTAAACAGCACTCTGAATGTATATCAATAACATGACTAGATTCAAGCAGAGGGTTGCTACAACAGGTAAACTTCAAGTCATTAATCTTAAGTAGAATGTGTCACCCAAGCTTAGAGTATGCATTCTGTAATGTGCCCCTAAAATATTATTACATCTGATTCTTGATGGTGCAGCTCTAAAGCTTCAATGTCTTTGGTTGTAGGCACAAAGTGGTAGCTGTCCTAGCTTCATTCTTACAAGAAGTCTGAACCAGAGACTTATTTGTTGTCTGTCTATACATTCAATATAGGGAATAATACATGTGGTATTTCTAAAGTGATCATTTCTAATTCTTTCTCTTCTTGTGAAGCCAATAAATATTCTCAAGCATTTTATTTCATATGTCACGAGAATCATATCTTATGATTTAGACAGCATCCATGTTTGTCACTATTAGAAAAGTGTGCTGGATTTCATAAAGATTAGAAAAGTGAGCGTTATTTATAAACTATATGAGAAAACTGTGCAGTATTTATAACCTATATTTGAAAAGCTTGCTTTATTAAAAACCTGTATTTAAAAAAAAACTAGATTTGTAACCCATATGAGAAACTATACCAAAAAAAATAGCTCTTCTGATTGTAACAGAAAATCTGCAAGGTATATGAGAAAAATAGATCATTGGTTGTTGGAATGTGTATCTTCAATAAACATGTAACAACACATATGTAAGATCATATATAGTCCAACTTATAATGCTCAAGCTTCTGTCCATTGCATTCCCTGTGGAATATAGAACTAATCTCACCAGGTTGTAAACTGCAGAAGTCACTCAACATAACTCAAAGAAAGCACTGAATCCTTCTTCAAGCTGAAATATACAACACACATATTCCCAAATTCATTGAAACTAACTACCATGGTAATTGTGAACTGACTATTAAAACTTTTGATTACACAACAATGGCTTATACATTCGGATTGCAACTGCTTCAGCATATTTTAACATTTGTCCATTTGTGTGTTAAACAGCACACAGAATGTATATCAATCACATGACCAGATTCAAGCAGAGGGTTGCTACCACAGGTAGACTTCAAGTCATTAATCTTAAGTAAAATGTGTCACCCCTAATATATTATTACATCTGAATTCTTCAAGTTGCAGCTCTAAAGCTTCAATGTCTTTGGTTGTAGGCACAAAGTGGTAGCTTACAAGGTGTCTGAACCAGTGACTCATTTGTTGTCTATCTATACATTCAATATAGGGAATGATACATGTGGTATTTCTTATGTGATCATTTCTAATTCTTTCTCTTCTTGTAAAAGCAATCAAAATTCTCAAGCATTTTATTTCATGTCATAAGAATCATCTCTTGTGATTTAGATAGCATCCATGTTTGGCACTATTAGAAAAGTGTGCTGTATTTAATCTAGATTAGAAAAGTGTCTCGTCTCGTAGAGATGTAGGATGGTGCACGATGGTGGAAATGACCATGTTTTCACATGCATCTACTGTGGGCGGACATTTGCAGCGGGAATTGGCCTTACCAGCCACACTCGCCACCACCATGGGTTGTAGTTATTAAGCCTTTTTGAAGCACAATGTACCAAACTATCGTCTGTCAAGACGGAAAGGTGCCAATGCAATGCAATGCAGAAAAGTGTGCTATATTTATAACCTATATATGAGAAAAGTGTGCTGTATTTATAACCTATATGAGAACAGTGTGTTGTATTTATAACCTTTATGAGAAGTGTGCTGTATTTATAACCTATATGAGAACAGTGTGCTATACTATTTACCTGTATTTGAAATGTTCTGTATTTACAACCTATATTTGAAACGTGTGCTGTATTTATAACCTACAGTAGGAAAGTGTTCTGAATTTATAACATACACTATAAAGTGTGTTGTATTTAGAACTTATATCTGAAAAATGTTTTGATTTTATTGCCTATATTTGAAATGTATCCTGTATTTATAAATTACACTTGAAATGTGTCCTGTATTGATAACACATATTTGAAATGTATGCTATTTATACTTTTATTTGAAAAACATGTGCTGTATTTATAACATATTACAAAATTAACCTGTATTTATAACTTATATTAGAAAAGTGTACTGTTTTTATAATCTATATTATAAAAGTGGGTATTTCGTGTTTAATCCACCGCAAACAAATGAATCCCAGGAGTTCCCGGGAAATCACGTGACATCAGGGTGATTCCATAGTGGGTGTAGGGTTGTGTTGATATACTGTGCAACTTGTGTAAATGCTATTATGTAATGTATTTATTGAAATAAAGAACCATATAAATTGAATGTGTTGTCAATCATATCCGATTGAGTGTGTGGTGGACTGCTAGACCGATCGATGGATGCACTAAATGTTTCTGGGCCTCCTGGAGGGCCTCACTGTAATCAGAGTGTATATCCATATCTTCTGCTACTCATCTTATCTTGTGTATGTCCCATCTGTTTGCACTCATCTTTGATATATCTGGGAGCCAGTTTGCGAAGACAATGACATGCGGTTTTGGGTACATCTTGCTGCAAACACACTTGTCGACCGACCACGAAGTGAATCGTGATATCCCTTTTCTGAAAACCGACGATCCCACCAGATCTAGGTCAGTGCTAAAAATAACCAAGTGCTTTGATTGTGGTGAATTAAAATTGAAGTGCCGAAAAGTGTAGTGTATTTATAACCTACATTAGAAAAGTATACTGTATTTATAATCTATATTTGAAACATGCACTGTATTTATAATCTACATAAGGAAAGTGTACTGTATTTATAACCTATATTTGAAAAGTGTATTGTATTTATGTCATGAGGCAGCATGGAGAAGAGTATGTAGAAAACAGAGACATAACAGAGGATACAGGTGAAGTTCAGAATATGCAGAGATCTGTAAACAGAGCGAATGTTTCCAGGTCAGAGCACGAGTGTGGTCAGGTGCAAACCCCTCTTCAGAAATATGTATAGATGGCATTAGTTTAATTTAGTCAACGGATCAATATCACGGCTCATGGGTGTAACCCATAAGTACTCCTTTCTACTCCTAACTCAAGCCTGAATCTGGAGAATCTCGGCTCAGCACACAAACTCCGTAGCACTGGAGAGAATCCTGAAATACTTTGGGTAGATTTTTAACTCAAAATTTTGCCTGGGCAGCACCTTTAGGCTACTTTTTCAATTTCCAAATGCCAAGGGATTCTATACGTGTGCAACAATACACACAGGCATCCGATCTCACTACCCAGAGACCAGGGGAAAATTTGTTACTATAAATCCACGTGAAAAGAACCCGGTCCTCACCGGGGCTTGAACCCGGGACCTCCAGCACTCGAGGTGGACACCATACCTCGAGACCACTCAGACCCCCAAACAAATTTTATATTATGCTGCACGTCATTAGTGGGGGTGCACAAAGCTCCCCACTTGCAACCCCTATATTGAATGCGGAAGACCTCCGCTTTTTCATCTCCGACTGTCTGTAAATAGATGGCATGATATGATATGATTCACAAAAAAGTGTGAATCATGAGTGGGAGTGAATTGTTGAGTAAAATGAGACAATAAGGGTAAGCAGTATGGCCTGGAATGTCAACGGGGACGTTCGGCAACCAAGACAAGGCAGATGGCGGTAAATAACCAGTCTTTGCAGACTTAATAATATGATAGTGACTAGCATAAAAGTGCTATAATTTGTATAATAGAATTCATAGACGAGTGAACTGGTATGTTTGTAAAACTGTATTTACTGACTTAAATCAGTGTGGGTGCCACTAATCAGTGTGTCCATGAAGTTAAGAAGAATAAATCAACTCTTCCTGTCATCACTCAACGTAGAGAAAATTATTCATACGAGTACTACTGGTTGTTAGGCCAGTATTGTGGGTTTATTTATATTTTATTACAATTCTGAAGCCCAGGGTCCTCGAGATTAGAAAGAAAAGTCACAATGAGATGGAAATTCTTAGCATAAATACCAGCGAAGTGCCTCGTCTCACTAAAAACTTTGTTAGCATAGATATGTATACAAATATCATACCATGACCCCTGACAATATCCAGTAAGTATTCTGTATTTATAACCAATATATGATAAGTGTCCTATATGTATAAACTATATTCAAATAATCAGTTAAATTTATACACTATATTAGAAAAGTGGGCAATATTTTTAATCTATAATATTAAAGTGTGTTATATTTATAACTTATTAGAAACGGGTAATTATTTATAACATATATATAAGAAAACTGGCTTGTATTTATAACCTATATGAGAAAAGTGGTCTGTATTTATAACCTATATTAGAAATGTGTATTGCATTTATAACCTATATTTGACAAAAGTTGCTGTATTTAAAATATGTATTAGAAAAATGTCCTATATTTGTTATCTATATTAGGAAAGTGTCCTTGTTTTTTAGGCATTAATTTATTTTGTAACATATATTTTCCCATGACTCCACATATTTTGTAAATTTATGCAATCAGTTGTGGAAGATCAGTATAAAACGTGTGCACGTCCAAAATTACTAATGCAGATATCCACAAGGTACATAGCAGACGTGGCAGCTGAGTTCATGGCCATCACAAGGTCAACTTCTTTCAGTGATTGAACAGAAATGTGTGGCTCCTTTGGAAACATCGCATGTGTCCGTTTGATAACCTTTATGAAGAGAATATTATGGTAAAAGTTTTTATGAAACCAGTTCATGCATAGAGTATATGGGAAAAAAAAATTTAAAGTATGCATTAGCAAATTAAAAACAACAACACACATATATGTGGTTCAGAAATTAAAAACAAGTAATTCGTGGTTTTGAAACTATTAAGAATGCTGTATAGCTCAGAGACTAGCACACAGTACAGTACAGCTTAGAGACTATCACACAGTACTGTATGGCTCAAAGACTAGCACATAGTACTGTATGGTTCAGAGACTAGCACACAGTACTGTATGGCTCAAAGACTAGCACACAGTACAGTATGGCTCAGAGACTAGCACACAGTACTGTATGGCTCAGAGACTAGCACACAGTACTGTATAACTCATAGACTAGCACACAGTACTGTATGGCTCAGAGAATAGCTCTCAGTACTGTATGGCTCACAGACTAGTACACAGTACTGTATGGCTCAGAGACTAGCACACAGTACAGTATGGTGCAAAGACTAGCACACGGTACTGTATGGCTCAGAGACTAGCTCACAGTACTGTATGGCTTAAAGACTAGCACACAATACTGTACAGCTTAAAGACTAGCTCACGGTACTGTACGGCTCAGAGACTAGCTCACAGTACTGTATGGCTTAAAGACTAGCACACAGTACTGTATGGCTTAAAGACTAGCTCACAGTACTGTATGGCTTAAAGACTAGCACACAGTACTGTATGACTTAAAGACTAGCACACAGTACTGTATGGTTTAAAGACTAGCTCACAGTACTGTATGACTCAGAGACTAGCTCACAGTACTGCATGGTTCAGAGACTAGTTCACAGTACTGTATGGCTCACAGTACTGTATGGCTCAGAGACTAGCTCACAGTACTGTATGGCTCAGAGAATAGCTCAAGTACTGTATGGCTCAGAGAACAGCTCACAGTACTGTATGGCTAAGAGAATAGCTCACAGTACTGTATGGCTGACAGACTAGCACACAGTACTGTATGGCTCATAGACTAGTACACAGTACTGTATGGCTTAAAGACTAGCACACAGTACTGTATGGCTTAAAGACTAGCGCACAGTACTGTATGCCTTAAAGAGTAGCTCACAGTACTGTATGCCTTAAAGACTAGCTCACAGTACTGTATTGCTTAAAGGCAATGAATGAATCACCCAAAATAAACGAGAAGTAGATTGTGAGCTTTACTAAAACACGACTACAAGAGACAAATTGGACGTTGCGGCCAAAGCCTTCATCAGCACAGGACAAACAAATACAAACCAACACAAAACTACATGAAACACACTATGACACACTATGTATTGCTTAAAGACTAGTACACAGCATTGTATGACTCAGAGACTAGCACACAGTACTGTATGGTGCAAAGACTAGCACACAGTACTGTATGGTGCAAAGACTAGCACACAGTACTGTATGGTTCAGAGACTAGCACACAGTACTGTATGTCTTAAAGACTAGCAAACAGTACTGTATGGCTTAAAGACTAGCACACAGTACTGTATGGCTTAAAGACTAGCACACAGTACTGCATAGCTTAAAGACTAGCACACAGTACTGCATGGCTTAAATACTAGCTCAAAGTACTGTATGGCTTAAAGACTAGCTCACAGTACTGTATGGCTTAAAGACTATTGCACAGTACTATATGGCTCAGAGACTAGCACACAGTACTGTATGGCTCACAGTACTGTATGGCTCAGAGACTAGCACACAGTACTGTATGGCTCAGAGACCAGCACACACATAGACTGGCACACAGTACTGTAAGGCACATAGACTAACATACAGTACTGTATGACATAAAACACTAATACATGCACTGTATGACTTAAAGACTAATACATAACATTGGATGATTCAGAGACAAACGTAGATTGCTCTTTGGGCCTAATAGTAAAATACAGTACTCGAAGGGACTAAGTGTAAGAAATAGTGCTGTATGATTCAGAGAACGAACAAATGAATGAATGAATGAACGAATGAACAAACAAACAAACAGACTATTTCTAAAGGGTTAAGAATTGGGCATGCAGGTCTGTCTAACATTCTGCCCATCTATCACTCTCTTTCATACATTATTTCATCTACACATCAATCGAGGCTAACTGAAAACAACAATATAAATGATATGCATTATAAAGGCATGGAAGAAATTCAAAAATCACTACTACCGACTCACTAAAATTAATTAATGATGTGGCAGTTGTTATTAGCTACGGGGTCGCCCATGTGTTGCCGGGGCCCATACGGGGGAGCAAAGAATAGTAACACTATTGCCTACCATGCATGTCGTAAGAGGCAACTAAGGAGGCTACTGAGTGAGTGCGCGGCATGACACTGTGAGCTGTGAGTTTCACATGGAATGCTTTTACATCTGTCTGCGGTTGTGTGTAGCGTGAACTGCATGTTCGGAACGATGGCGGCCGGCTGTTGCTGGATTGACTGGTTTGCCTTTTCGGCTCACGAGTGCATTTTTCAGGAGACTCCTGGGAATCGCCGCTGGAGCTACGGAGTTCGTGCTTTGTGCGGCGCTTTCGGCGGGTCGTTCTGTGGAAAGAGACCGAGCCATATGGGATAAAACCCGGGTAAATGGAGTCTTTCTGGTGACTGCCATTTCCATCGACGATGAACTGTATTTTTCATGGAGGACTTTTGTGTTGGCATTCTGGCGGCGGAATTATGCAGTGTACCTGTGCGGGCTGTTGGCTTGCCGATACTCCTGTCTGTTCCATTGTTCACTTTTGGCAGTGAGGAGCATTTTGTGTGATATTCACTGGCACAGGAATGGAGCAATATGGGGACAACCCGTTGCCATGAAGTTGGAACCACGACTAACTAACTAACTAACTATTAGCTACGGGGAACATACTGTCTACCAAAAGGGAACTGACTGTTATACTAGGGTTTTATTATTGTTATTATTATTTTTATTATTATTAAGGGGGAAGTTAATCTGTACTGAGATAGTGTTCGAATAATTTGCGATTATATGTGTAGGGATTGGTAATGTCTTTGATTTCTTGTGGAAGATTGTTCCACAGCTGAGATGCAGAATATGCTAGGCTTGTTTTGTATAAGTCGAGTCTAGGCTTTGGAATGTGTAATATATTTAGTCGTTTACTGTGTCTTGCATTAAAATTAGACAATATTTAAAAAAAATAATATTTAGAGACTAACATAGAGTACTGTATGAGCCTAATAGTACAATACAGTACTCTAAGGGACTAATATTAAGACATAACAATGTACGAGACTGAGACTAACATAGAGTACTGTATGAGCCTATAGTACAATACAGTACTCTAAGGGACTAATATTAAGACATAACAATGTACGAGACTGAGACTAACATAGAGTACTGTATGAGCCTAATAGTACAATACAGTACTCTAAGGGACTAATATTAAGACATAACAATGTACGAGACTGAGACTAACATAGAGTACTGTATGAGCCTAATAGTACAATACAGTACTCTAAGGGACTAATATTAAGACATAACAATGTACGAGACTGAGACTAACATAGAGTACTGTATGAGCCTAATAGTACAATACAGTACTCTAAGGGACTAATATTAAGACATAACAATGTACGAGACTGAGACTAACATAGAGTACTGTATGAGCCTAATAGTACAATACAGTACTCTAAGGGACTAATATTAAGACATAACAATGTACGAGACTGAGACTAACATAGAGTACTGTATGAGCCTAATAGTACAATACAGTACTCTAAGGGACTAATATTAAGACATAACAATGTACGAGACTGAGACTAACATAGAGTACTGTATGAGCCTAATAGTACAATACAGTACTCTAAGGGACTAATATTAAGACATAACAATGTACGAGACTGAGACTAACATAGAGTACTGTATGAGCCTAATAGTACAATACAGTACTCTAAGGGACTAATATTAAGACATAACAATGTACGAGACTGAGACTAACATAGAGTACTGTATGAGCCTAATAGTACAATACAGTACTCTAAGGGACTAATATTAAGACATAACAATGTACGAGACTGAGACTAACATAGAGTACTGTATGAGCCTAATAGTACAATACAGTACTCTAAGGGACTAATATTAAGACATAACAATGTACAAGACTGAGACTAACATAGAGTACTGTATGAGCCTAATAGTACAATACAGTACTCTAAGGGACTAATATTAAGACATAACAATGTACGAGACTGAGACTAACATAGAGTACTGTATGAGCCTAATAGTACAATACAGTACTCTAAGGGACTAATATTAAGACATAACAATGTACGAGACTGAGACTAACATAGAGTACTGTATGAGCCTAATAGTACAATACAGTACTCTAAGGGACTAATATTAAGACATAACAATGTACGAGACTGAGACTAACATAGAGTACTGTATGAGCCTAATAGTACAATACAGTACTCTAAGGGACTAATATTAAGACATAACAATGTACGAGACTGAGACTAACATAGAGTACTGTATGAGCCTAATAGTACAATACAGTACTCTAAGGGACTAATATTAAGACATAACAATGTACGAGACTGAGACTAACATAGAGTACTGTATGAGCCTAATAGTACAATACAGTACTCTAAGGGACTAATATTAAGACATAACAATGTACGAGACTGAGACTAACATAGAGTACTGTATGAGCCTAATAGTACAATACAGTACTCTAAGGGACTAATATTAAGACATAACAATGTACGAGACTGAGACTAACATAGAGTACTGTATGAGCCTAATAGTACAATACAGTACTCTAAGGGACTAATATTAAGACATAACAATGTACGAGACTGAGACTAACATAGAGTACTGTATGAGCCTAATAGTACAATACAGTACTCTAAGGGACTAATATTAAGACATAACAATGTACGAGACTGAGACTAACATAGAGTACTGTATGAGCCTAATAGTACAATACAGTACTCTAAGGGACTAATATTAAGACATAACAATGTACGAGACTGAGACTAACATAGAGTACTGTATGAGCCTAATAGTACAATACAGTACTCTAAGGGACTAATATTAAGACATAACAATGTACGAGACTGAGACTAACATAGAGTACTGTATGAGCCTAATAGTACAATACAGTACTCTAAGGGACTAATATTAAGACATAACAATGTACGAGACTGAGACTAACATAGAGTACTGTATGAGCCTAATAGTACAATACAGTACTCTAAGGGACTAATATTAAGACATAACAATGTACGAGACTGAGACTAACATAGAGTACTGTATGAGCCTAATAGTACAATACAGTACTCTAAGGGACTAATATTAAGACATAACAATGTACGAGACTGAGACTAACATAGAGTACTGTATGAGCCTAATAGTACAATACAGTACTCTAAGGGACTAATATTAAGACATAACAATGTACGAGACTGAGACTAACATAGAGTACTGTATGAGCCTAATAGTACAATACAGTACTCTAAGGGACTAATATTAAGACATAACAATGTACGAGACTGAGACTAACATAGAGTACTGTATGAGCCTAATAGTACAATACAGTACTCTAAGGGACTAATATTAAGACATAACAATGTACGAGACTGAGACTAACATAGAGTACTGTATGAGCCTAATAGTACAATACAGTACTCTAAGGGACTAATATTAAGACATAACAATGTACGAGACTGAGACTAACATAGAGTACTGTATGAGCCTAATAGTACAATACAGTACTCTAAGGGACTAATATTAAGACATAACAATGTACGAGACTGAGACTAACATAGAGTACTGTATGAGCCTAATAGTACAATACAGTACTCTAAGGGACTAATATTAAGACATAACAATGTACGAGACTGAGACTAACATAGAGTACTGTATGAGCCTAATAGTACAATACAGTACTCTAAGGGACTAATATTAAGACATAACAATGTACGAGACTGAGACTAACATAGAGTACTGTATGAGCCTAATAGTACAATACAGTACTCTAAGGGACTAATATTAAGACATAACAATGTACAAGACTGAGACTAACATAGAGTACTGTATGAGCCTAATAGTACAATACAGTACTCTAAGGGACTAATATTAAGACATAACAATGTACGAGACTGAGACTAACATAGAGTACTGTATGAGCCTAATAGTACAATACAGTACTCTAAGGGACTAATATTAAGACATAACAATGTACGAGACTGAAACTAAGATATAGTACAATACTGAGGTTGTGCTGAAATTTACCAACACTCACTCATATACAAGGGAAAGTCAATCAGAAACAAAAATTATAAAGTGCACGGAAGAGTACTGACAGTAAAAAATCTTATTTCAGGATACAAACTGGCTCTTAAACAATATAACATGTGTGGGTCATGAGGAACGAGCAGTTTGTGCATGCACAATAGCATTTACAAAATGGCTGCCCCACAAATGACTTGCATCATGGAAGAACAACAAGACATTATTCATTTTTAGTGGTCAGAAGTTGTGAAATCTACAGAAGAATGATGGTTCAGTATAGAGTCAGTTCTCTGAGGCAAAGAAGAGTGTTTGAATGGGTTCAAATATTTAAAAGGATCAGGCTTGAGTTAGGAGTAGAACGGAGCATTCATGGGTTACACCTGTGTGCCATGATGTTGATCCGTGACTAAACTAAACTATTTAAAAGGAAACATTCAATGTCTTCAGTTAAGAAAAGATGCAGAAATCCACTAGGAAAGTCATGATGACTATCTTTTGGGATATAAAGCGCCCTATTTTTTTCACCCTTTTCCGGAAATGCACTAAATTAGAGCCATAATACTAAAATATCAAGGGCTCTATTTTAGTGCATTTCCACATGACCAGTGCTCGATACAGTCAGATGCTAGTGAACAAACTGAAGCCTGCAATATTATCAAAACACTGGAGACTTCTCAAAAGGAGTATTATTGCCACACGGTAACACCCACCCTCATATGGCTGCTCATACAGTGGATACACTATGTGCTCTGAAATTTGAGGTCTTGAAACGTCCTGCATACAGTCCAGACTTCATGCCATCAGACTTTCACTTGTTTGGATCCTTGAAATAACATTTACAGGGTCAGAGGTTTGCAGATGACAACAAGATAATGGAGGCGGTGAAAAAAAGTGGTTAAAACCCACAACCAAATACTGTTCCTAGAAGGCATCAACAAGCTAGAGGACAGGTGGACCAAGTGTGTGCCAAGTAGGGCGGACTATGTAGAGAAATAACACACACAACATTTCTGGTTTGTACTATTGTAAAACAGTTATCTAATCGCCATGGATCGTAGTTATTAAGCCTTTTTGAAGCACAATGTACCAAACTATCGTCTGTTAAGACAGAAAGGTGCCAATGGAATGAAAACAGTTATCTGTAAGATTCCTGTTACCTAATTAATTCCCTGTGTCATTCTGATGGCTTCACGTTTTCCACTATTGTTATTTTAGTTGTTTGTAAAAGGTGCCTAAGTATCACCATTCTGTAACTTACTTCACATCATAACAACACATCTACTTTGAACATGGTTGGTTGGGGGTGATTTCTCTGACAGTCTGAGTTTTAACTCTTTAAGTCCAATACATTCATTTTCAGGTCACCTGAGCCTTGAACATGTTCTGGACACTGCACTACCGGAGCCCTTGTTGTTTATAATGGTCACTTGTAATAGTGATTGGCAATGGTCATTTGTAATGGTGACTTGCAATGGTCACTTATTATGGTGACTTGTAATATGGTCACTTATAATTGGCAACACTTTAAAAACATTAAATACATATAAGACACAAATGCAGAGGAAAAAAAGGTCACCTCATCTCCTAAAAAGCAGACTTTGTTAATCATGGTCTTGCCCTCTGAGTGGCATCGGAAACATTGCAGCACCTCATAGACGTGACTGGGAAACTGGCAGTGGTATAGATAACCTGAGATCAAACACACCAGGCATACAGTCATCAAATATACATGGTGATACATCAGTGTTGATGTATGGATCAGACACATGGAGAATGACTAGAACAATTACAAATAAACTGCAAACATCCATTAGCTGGAGCATGCATGGATCAGACACATGCAGAATGACTAGAACAATTACAGATTAACTACAAACATCCATTAACTGGAGCATGCACAGATCAGACACACGCAGAATGACTAGAACAATTACAGATTAACTACAAACATCCATTAACTGGAGCATGCATGGATCAGACACATGGAGAATGACTAGAACAATTACAAATTAACTACAAACATCCATTAACTGGAGCATGCATGGATCAGACACATGCAGAATGACTAGAACAATTACAGATTAACTACAAACATCCATTAACTGGAGCATGCACGGATCAGACACACGCAGAATGACTAGAACAATTACAAATTAACTACAAACATCCATTAACTGGAGCATGCATGGATCAGACACACGCAGAATGACTAGAACAATTACAAATTAACTACAAACATCCATTAACTGGAGCATGCATGGATCAGACACATGCAGAATGACTAGAACAATTACAGATTAACTACAAACATCCATTAACTGGAGCATGCATGGATCAGACACACGCAGAATGACTAGAACAATTACAGATTAACTACAAACATCCATTAACTTGAGCATGCACGGATCAGACACATGCAGAATGACTAGAACAATTACAGATTAACTACAAACATCCATTAACTGGTGCCTGTATGGATCAGACACATGGAGAATGACTAGAACAATTACAGATTAACTACAAACATTCATTAACTGGTGCCTGCTCAGAATAGGACTAAAATGATATGAGAGAATCAATAATGCAGACCTTAGGGAGAGAACGAGTTAGGTTCCAGTATTTTTGTTGTTATCTGCTCGTTTTGAACTTAATCATAGTCCATACCCGTACTACTACTTTTACTGCACTGGACTGAAATGTGTGTCGGTGGATTTGCTTTCCCTATTATCAGTCTCCCTAGTCATCTGACTTCAGAGGTACTTGTAATTTATGTCCCTAAGTCAAGGACTATAAGTCAATATTTTAGTCCAACTGACCAGTGTAAGGGTTGAACCCGGTACCTCAGCATCAGCATATCAACTTTTTAGAACAAGTGCTCTTAACCATTCGGCCATGATGATCTCCATAGGTTCTAGTGAAACAATAGCTTCTAGAAAAGATGATGGTGCTGCTTAGAAGACACGGTGAGGAAACATGAAAATAGTACGAGGGAGCTTAACATTAAAACCTGAAAAGTGCGATAGAAACTACAATAACCATGACACTGTCTTGTAACCTGTCAATATTGTTATTAAGGATGTCAAGAGTGTTCAGCATATGAAATAATGGTGCAGATGATCATGGTGACATCATAAGGACAGTTTAAAGATGGCCGCCCGACTTTTGACATGCACTAAAGGGGAGCAGCGTTCTGTTATCCGTTTCTTGGTCAGTGAAGGGGCGAAACCTATAGAAATTCATCAGCGAATGAAGGTCCAGTATGGTGATGCATGCCTATCAGTCCAGCAAGTGTATAAGCGAAGTAGGAAGTTTTAAAACGATGTGACTTCTGTGACAGACTGTTCACGACCGGTTCAGGCACACCGAGTAGTGACCCCCAGAAAATCATTTTCGACAGAAATCCAAGCACTTTAATGGCGCTGGAGGACTTGCATTGAACACAGTCGTGACTGCATTGAAAAATGATACATTTGTTCTTTACATTTTTAGATATTCACCAAAAAAAAAAAACATTTAACGTTTTCATTTGAAGCCCCCTGGAAAGTACCTTCACTGGAACATAGAGAGCAAAACAAAATAAAGGGAGACTTAAAATGAAATGAAAAAGAGAAATGGAGACAGAGATAGGTAATGGAGAGACCTGCAGGGGACAGCAAAAAAACAGGATGGTTTGACACAAATTGTTTAGGGCCTAAGCTGCAACAGGACACGAAGGACAGAAACAGAAGGAGAAGCCACATGGTCATCAAATGTACATTCAGCAAATGTCAGTTATCAAATGTACAGTTATCACGTATACACTCATTAAACACGTAATCTTTAAATATACAGTCATTTGATATAAAGAGTCATCAAATATCATCATCAAGTGCCATGCCGATAACCATCAGCAGTTGTGATTCACAATCTGACATAATCACTAGTGTCAGATCATGTCTGGTACGTCAGCATGGCTGAATGGATAAGAAGCATGTTCTTAAACATCCGGTGTGCTGATGCCGAGGTAATGGGTTCAACCCCTACACTGTACAGTTGGACTAAAATGTTGACCTATCGTCCTTGACTTGAGGATGTTAATTACAAGTACCTCTGAAGTCGGAGTGGGTTCGTCTGATGGCAAGGGACACTGTTAATAGCACTATGCTTGAGTTCAAAGCGAGTGCGAAAAAAAAAAAATCAGGTCTGTATTCTTGTTCTGATTCTGCCATGTGGCCAAGCCATCCAAGTATTTCTATTTCTGTCTTCCCCTTGCTCTTTTCCCATCCTGTTTGCCAGCTGTCACTGTATTTACAAGTTTTTTTTTTCTCCTCATACCATGCTAACAAATCTGGACTGTCCAATTTTTTTCATCAATTTACTGTTTTCATGTTTCTTGGAGGACTGCTTTGTTTGTTTTTCTGCATGCCCTTGGTACTCTTTGTTTTTGCATTTTTCTAAGGAGACTAATTCTGCTGCCATTAGATATTTCTCAGCTTATTGTTCATGTTTCACTTGCATACAACAGTATAGGCTCTATATATGAGATGAGATGGAGGTGTCTTTTACTGCTATAGCCATGATTTTTCTTATAGGTTATATACAGTTGTATGCAGTGTATCGACGTGAAACGTGGACAATGAGCATTCAAGCTGAAAAACATCTGATGGCTGTGGTAATGTGGTTTCTGAGGAGAATGCAAAGAATACCATGGACAGACAGAAAAACCAATGACCAAGTCCTACAAAAAACAAAACAAATGAAAACCGTATATTGATTAGAAAAATTAGACATAGACAGTTACAAATTTTTGGGCATGTTATGAGAAGAAATAAATTGCAGAACTTGGTGACACCTGGCAAGATCAAGAGGAAGAAAAAAAGGGGAAGACAGAGAAGTAAATATCTGGATGGCTTGGCCACGTGGCATGGGCGAGACAAGAGTACTGAGCTGATCCACGACTCTGGTGATCGAGTGAAAGGCGAATCATGACTGTCCACGCTTATCGGCATGGCACATGATGGATGGACCTTTACCACTCTCTTTCTCATTGTCATTAGATGTTTCTCAGCTTGTCTGCCTATTGTCCATGTTTCATATGTATACAACAGTATAGGATGTATATAGCACTTTAACACTCATGTCTTACTGCCATTGACAGATAGATGAGGAATTGCATAATGCAAGGTGACTAGCCAGGAGAAGTAATTCTGGTGCTGAGTTTCATTGTATTCACAGGTCCCAAAATTGAGATTCTGGTCTGAAAGTGGAATACAGAGATTGTGATCACTGTAAGTGGATACAGTGTACACTCAGAAGTAAACAGTAAAGACTGCCAATCAGCTATGTATTTGGTTTAGTATGGGGTGGACGAATAGTCGCGAGGAGTGGTAAATTACAACTGATCACCACTACCATAATGACGGGAACCTAGCATCCACTTACCAGACATATCAGTGCCCAGGCTGGAAAACGCTGTGTCAGCATTGACATGGATGAAATGATCTGTGGAGCAAGAGAAACCAGTTTCAGTTCAAGGCTATGCTTTATTCTCTTCCTTCTAAGTCAATGTTGATCAGCTTCATTAAAAGCTCAAGGTAGCCCCATACCAGATACTGCCACTGGGATGTCAAGTGTTAGGCCTCCACATGTTCTAGGCCTTCACATGATCTAGGCCTTCACATGTTCTAGGCCCTCACATGTTCTAGGCCCTCACATGTTCTAGGCCAGAGGTTCCCAAACCACGGCCCGCAGGCCACTTGTGGCCTGCCAGCTGTCAGAAAGTGGCACGCGAGGCCTCGTTGTTTAATATATTTCAATAATTTTAAAAATGCACTTAGAGCGCCCCGTTAGCGTGCGATAATTTACTTTGCTCGTGGTTGTTATGCTCAGATATTATCGAATGCGCCTGTTCAGTTCGCGACAAAACGTTATGAAGTTCCCATATCCCAGCCTTGTCGACCAACCAGAATGCGCAAGGCGCCATGTTGTCGTCTGTTAAAACTGCTTAGCAGAGTCGGTAGTTTTGTGTTGAAATTAGATTTTATCAAATACATATTTACCCTTAAAGCTTATAAACATGAGTGTGGAAAATCTAACATCAACCAATGTTAAAAAGCGAAAATGTGAAGGCGTTGCATGTCGTGAATTCAACGAAGATTGGACGGAGACATTTTTATTATGCCTAGCCGTAGGGGTAAACCAGTTTGTTTAATCTGCAGAATTTGTGTTTCTGTTACTAAAAACAATTAATCTGGATCAACACTTCACGACCATACATTCAGACATAAATGCTCATTATCCAATCAATTCGGAGTTAAGACAAGATTTAATAGCTAAAAATGAAACAAAAAGAAAAGAAATTTCTCTGACCAGGCAGCAGTCATTTTTCACCAAGGCTAACAAACAGAACAAGAAAGCTGTCATTGCGTCGTACGAAGTCGCTCTTCTGTTGGCTCGCAAAAAGAAGCCATTTACTGATGCAGAATAAATAATCAAGCCTTCCCTTAAATTTGCTGCTAGAATGCTTGGTGATGAAAAGTGTGAAACGAAATTTGATCAGATTCATTTGTCTAATAATACTATGGCCAGGCGAGTTGAAGAATTAGCCAACGATATTCATCGTCAAGTAGCAGCACATTTCAACAATTGTAAATTATTTTTTCAGTGGCAATGGATGAATCCACTGACATTTCTGACACATCTCAGGTCGCAGATTTTGTTCAAGCAGTAAACAATAATTTTGAAGTCATTGAAGAACTTCTAGGACATGAATCGATGCATGCAACTACCAAAGAAACTGATCTGTTTGAAACTCTGAAGTTGTGTGTAGAGAAAAAAAACATATAATGGACCAAATTGGACATTGTATGCATCGACTGTGAACCGGCTTTGACGTGTAAAATGTCTGGATGTCTAGCATTAATGGAACAGTTTCTTGGCAGCACTATACTAAAATATCATTGTATCATTCCCAAGAAGCTCTGTGTGGAAACACATTAAAACTAAAACATGTCATGGATGTTGTTCTGAAATGTGTAAACACAATTCGAAGTAAGGCGCTGAACAGGCGTGAGTTCAGACAGTTTCTTTCAGACCTGAACGATAAATACGATGAGCTACTGTTACACTGTGATGTCAGATGGCTAACTAAAGGGAAAGTTCTGTCTCGTTTCTGGGCATTGAAAAATAGTGTCTATCTGTTTCTGTCTGAAATAAATGAATTGCCTACTGAACGGGAATGTATGCTAAACGATGACTGGCTTAATAACCTGGCATTTTTGGTGGACATCACGTCTCAATTAAACCATTTAAATGCTCAGATTGGAAAAAACAAACTATTCACAAATTTGTGCGATGGCATTTCTTCATTTAAAATGAGACAACGACTGTTTATCGGACAGCTGACTGAAGGGACTTTAGAGGCGTTTCCAACTCTGAAGACGCTTGTTGTGGAAATGAAATGTGACGTGTTACAGTTCAAAGTAAAAGTTGAAAGTCTTCTGGATATCTTTCAGTCGAGATTTCAAGAGTTCACAATAGAGGAGGTTAATGTTGCCCTCTTCATAAATCCGTTCGTATTTCCCGATGCCAAGCTCAGTCAATTACAGCAAATCCTTCAGAACGAAGTAATTTATTTGAAATGCAATTCTGCGCTGAGATGTACATTTCTGGAGCTGCCTGCTTCAACTTCAGCTGATCATATGATTTCATTCTCGTGACTATTGCCAGTCGAACAATTTGAACACTTGCGTTCATTCGCTCAGAGATACGTTTATCGTTTTGGTTCGACTTACAGATGCAAGCAGTCATTTTCCGCAATCATCATCATTATCTTCATCGTCTACTTCTGCCGTCAAGCGTTATGGGGAGGAATAATTTGCCCTCAAGCGCCCGATGGGCGGCACTGGATAGTGTCATTCCGTGTGGTTGTACAATGTCTTTGATGTTGTCAATCCATTTTCGTCTTGGACGTCTTATTGGTCTCGTCGCAGACGATTTTTGATGTAAGGCCAGTGATGGTAGTTGATTGTGTTGCATTCTAATGACATGGCCAAACCACTTGATCTTCTGTCTTTCAATAAATGTGGCACAATGTGTTGATCCCACTGTTTGTTTGATAACAGCATATCTTACTCGGTCTCGGATTGTTACGTAGGTAGCTCTCCTCAGACATCTCATCTTGCAAGTGTTGATTTTGTGAAAGCGTGATTTGGGTAAAGTGAAAGTTTTAGATTGATAGCATAGGGTTGGTGTGAATATGACGTTTATTATCTGTCGTTTTGTGGACATTGGTATATTTGGATGTTTCAGTATGGGTGATAGTTGATATGTAAGTGCACTAGCTTTTTGACATCTGATTTAGATTTCTCTGTCCAATCTGCTATATTCTGTGATCATACTTCCAAGATATTTGAATTCTTTAACTTGATTCAGAGTTGTGCTATTTAGCTGTATATTTAGTGGGCCCGGCGATCTGCTAACTTGCATAACTTCGGTTTTGACTGTAATTATACTCATATTGTATCTGCTGCATGTTGAACTCAGATTATTAATATGATTTTGTAATCTGTTCTCATCGTTGTAAAACAAGCACTGATCGTCTGCAATTAGAATTCATTTATTTCCTGTGGATCAGTGGTTTCATCTGGCGTGAAGAGTTCTAAATTGTCTGAGTCTGTTCTGTCAAGACTTGCTTCTTTGCATATTCTGTCCATGTAGATATTAAATAACAGAGAAGAGATCACACATCCTTGTCTCACTCCATTTTCGCAATGACCGTTATAAAAGACAAGCAACGTTCCAGACTCACCGACAGTAACCTAGCTGCGCTTATGACTTTGGGCACGACAGATTTCTGCCCAGACATTGATAAACTGTCATCTAAACTTCAGTAACAGTTTATGAAGAACAGTTACAATTGTAAATTAATTTTATCAATAGCGATTTTCGAAACTGATTAAAAATTTATTGTTAAATGAACTTTTGATTTTAAACCAAAAAATGACCGCAGTGTAGTACTGACACCGATTGCCTTTAAAGATTTAGAATTTTATTGACGAAAGAAAGGTAATAATTATATTGCACTACGTTTATAATTTTGTAACGTTGTGGCCCGCTTAACTACCGAAAATAGTAGATATGGCCCTCTGCTTGAAAGGCTTGAGAACCACTGTTCTAGGCCTTCACATGTTCTAGGCCATGACATATGAGGTGGAGTGGCCAGTATGAATATGCCAATCAGCTTGAGCCCTGTAAGACCCAACCAAACCCGAAGAGCAGAGAGGAGAAAATATAACCAGTCCTGTTCAAGACTAACTCGAAAGAGAACAAAGAAAGGAAAGAATATAAAAATTCACAACAAAAACAGACCTCAATTATAACCAACGCTGCAGAAGTAGGTTGAAATAGGCCACATGTTTATTATTTTTTGTAAATATTGAATTATTGGAGGTCACTTCCTTGTTGCCTTTCCATTTCTAAACAATTCCCACAATTCCGAAACCATTTTCCTAAGGTTGGGTAAACTTCAGAGGCGTTATGATCAGAAGAAAATAATCCTGCCTGTGCTAGAGGTTGAACACAGACTACTTTCTAGGCAGGCAAGCTCACTATCCGCTAGACCACTACCGGCTAAACTTCAGAACTGTCTTCATAATAAACGTCTCTAATATTATAATGACCAGTCTCACTGGTCTAGAGGTTACAAGACTTTCTCAGTAATCTCGTATACTCTCGTGAAATAACGTGACGTGCGTGAAAAACGGTGGCAGTTCTCTCCAGGTCGTTAACTTACGAGGTATGTGAGCCGGTCGCTCAGAAAGCAATGGCAAACTACTGAGCGTAATCTTGCCTAGTACATCAACAGCAGCTGAAAGATGCTGATGTTGACTGCAACGTCTTGTAAGGGATATGCAAAAAAAATATTATAATGATCATCTTCAACATCATTATGTTCTTTCTTTTTCCCCATCCTAGTTTTGTCTTTCAGCTTTAAGATAAGAACAGACAACTGGAGACAGCTCTGGTTGGTTGATTGGGTGAGAATCCACTGGGGACTCTGAGCTTTAACTCTGAAGTCTGGTGTGCTGATGTTCCTGAAAAGGGCTTGTGTCTATTAGGGTGAGGCTGATGTAGAGACATTCCTCCATACATGGTGCCAAAGTATCATCCCCATGGGCATTGTGTTGCAAAACTCTCCCTCCCCTCTTCAAGATCAGGAATCAGAGAGATGTACAAAAGAGGCATGGCGGTCCTTAAAACATGAACCACACTGGGAACCCAGTCTGTGGATCGGCCGTGCCAGAAAAAGATGCTCCATGGTCTTGGCCAATGAGAAACCTGATCCTGGTCATATGATCAGTTTATACCATACATTGAGTAAGCTGATGGTAGCAATAAGTTATTAATTTGCCAGTGACTGTAGTATTACCAAAATGTAACTATTGCATTGAACTTACCGAATGGAAAGGTCATTTTTATACGACCATAAGATAATGTAAAGGTGTGCATAAAAAACACAAGGAAAGGTGTCCATAAAGTCTGCATTTTTGAACACAAATATCCTCATTTTCTTTGAAGGTAGGTGGCAGTCCTAGCTATGTTAGAGTTATAAATGTGTAGCACTGTTCATCCTAGATGGTTGGCAAGCAGGATGGATATGTACCCATTATACAAAGAAATTAGTTAAGTCAGTTGCATATCCTTTACAGGATGTCACAGTCAACCCCACCATGTTTTGGCTGTTTGTGATTCATGAGCAAGTTTACATTGCTTTCCGAATGACCAGCACCCATAACATTTCATAAAAACCAAAGTAAGGCGGTCTGCTGCCAAATTACCCACAGCTGTGATAAAGAAATTAGGATAGAGTAAAAAAAAAATAATGACAGACAGAAAGTCAGCAACAAATTAAAAGCAACAATCAGACAGACAGACAAGTACACACAGAGAGAAAGGTATACAGGTATACAGACAGATGGGCAGATAGAAAGACAGACAAGCAGATACACAGACAGACACACAAAGGCAGACATACATACAGACAGAAAGTTATATAGAAAAAAAAACCCAGCCAACTAACAACAATGCATCCAAGCAAGAGTAAATTACTGTACAACCAAATTATATCTTTAAGGTCAAGCATGTGTGTTTTGTCAAAACTAATGAATGAAAATAAGAAAGATAGACAGACAGATGGGAAGGAAAGGAAGGAAGGAAGGAAGGAAGGAAGGAAGGAAGGAAGGAAGGAAGGAAGGAAGGAAGGAAGGAAGGAAGGCAGGGATGGATGAAGGACACCTAATAACAGTGTACCCAAGCAAGTGTAAAACCAAATTATATCTCTAATCTCTATCTTCAAGCATATGAATCTGTTTGTATTGCCAAAATAAAAAGTGAGAACAAGAGAGCAAAGAAGAAAGACAGGCAAATACACAAGTAAGAGAAACAAAAAAGAGAGAAGCAGAAATAAAAGCACCCCAAAAGAAAAATAAACGAAAGAAAAACACGCACAAACAATCAGACAATGACCTATCTAACACTATACCCTTATATCCAAGGCAACAGTAAATTGGTTTAAATTGTATAAGAGAAAGTAAAAAAACAAAAGAAAAAAACAAGAAATAAAATGAGAAACGGAAAGAAAAGAATTCAAAACAAAACAAAGAAAGACAGAAAGACTGAAACAGATAAAGAAAGAAAGCAAGAAAACAATTTATGAAAGAACAAATAAAACCAAAAACTAAAATACAAAGAAAAAAACAACAACCCAAAAATGAAACAACAAAACAGTCCAATTTACCTTTATATCCAAGAGTGTCACCCAGCCTGTCCATCCTGCCCAACCACATTAACAGCACATATTCCAACTGCAGTCTGCTGGACTTATCAAAGGATGTGATATCTGAAGTCATCGCTCTCAGGGGTTCCAGAGTCAGAACTTTGGCGTTGAGGTCTTTTGGTGGTGGAACAACAAGCACGCCTGTGGAACAGACAAGTAACCACAATGTTGGCCACATTCTTCTTGATTTATACACCTTAGCACCTTATTTTTGTGCCAGGGCATGTGGGTGTCCAGGGAAATGAGCAGACTGACAGGCTTGCAGGTAAGGCTACTGTGGAGTGTGGATGAGCCACGGACCAGGACGATATACTGAATGCTCTACGAAAAGTAAGTCATTTGTGAAAACCAAGTGATGACTGTGAATCTACATCCATGGCCATACTGTGAAAACAACAAGTTAAAAGAGGTGTGGCCAAACAAGAACACTACGCGGGAAGCCAAACAAGATTAATAAATCAACACAGAACTGGTGTCGTTATTGCTACACGCTGCAGGATTTACTGAGGAGGGGATCTGAGTACTTATGGACTGAGTGGTTCGATGTGCAATTTGGATGATCTGTCAACTAACTAACAAACCTTGGCACCTTGCTGTCTTGAGAGACGATAGTTTGTAAACTGGAATTATAACTCTCAATAACACAAAGCCTGGGCTGAATTTAGAGACCATGTGTTGCCCATGCAGCATGATACCTCTCTCTGCCTGCCTAGTTTACTCCAGAGGAAAGGTAACACCATTACGTCTGGAACAAGACAAGCTGCAGAAGCTGCCTGATCAGCAAAGCAATGCTCTAAATGTCTGCCTACTGAAGCTTCCATCCTAGACCAGTTGCCGACCAAGGTTAAGGGTCTGATCTGCCTTGCCATGGCATTTAGTCTTTAGGTTGCATTTCCTTGCACTAGGGTTAGGTTTGTACCCTCCCAATTACACTCCTCCATCTGCAGCAGTTGACACAAAGTGGGGTGTCAGGTTTTATGAGTGCTGCTCTTGATTTATGATGAACTGATTAACCAGAAGTGACATCATTACATGTGGAACACAACTAGATGTGCTCTGGCTGTCTCAGCAGATGTCAAACTGTTGATTCGAGTAGCACACTGACTTTGAATGTATCAATGTTCTCCTGCCTGTGAAAATACCTGCAATTGCCACAAGTGCCAAACAAAAAAACTCTTTCCTGGGGTGATTCATCAAGCTCTTCAGTTATTTTAAAAATGTATTAAAGCTTGTGTTCAGTTATGGGATTGGAATAGGCTAAGCAATTGATACAAGGTGTTTAGATACTCACCGGACAATAGCAAAACTCCAGTATGTGTGTGAGTGTGTATGTAGGTACATACAGTTGAGAGAGAGAGAGAGAGAGAGAGAGAGAGAGAGAGAGAGAGAGAGAGAGAGAGAGAGAGAGAGAGAGAGAGAGAGAGAGAGAGAGAGAGAGAGAGAGAGAGAGAGAGAGAGAGAGAGAGAGAGAGAGAGAGAGAGTATTAACAAATGAACAAACTTTATTTTTTTTTCAAAGGGTCACAAATTGGGTATGCAAGCCAGTCTTATATTCTGCCCTTCCAATCATTCATCTTTCGTTCATTAATAGTGCATGATACATTCATATAGGAAACAATAATTGTCAAATGAATGTTGTAAACATAAACAATGCATGTTACCATGTTATGAGACATGCAGACACATGGACACCAGCACATTCGTAAAAACACACATACCTGTAAACACACATCATTTGCACACACTCACAGTTATGCACTTAATAATACACAAATTCACACTCCCTCGCGTACACATATACTCAATCATAATCACAAACTCACTGACAAAAGTTTACTTATGCATATGCACATTCATGCATCCATCCATCCAGGCAGGCAAGCAGGCATCCATCCATTCATCCAGGCAGGCATCCATCCAGGCAGGCATCCATCCATTCATCCAGCCAGCCAGCCAGCCAGACAGACAGACAGACAGACATACACATCTCTCCCCACACACCCACCCACACATCCCCGCACCCACCCATCCACACACATACGCCACCCACTCACCCATACATCCCCGAACCTAACCACCCACCCACCCACACACTCATCTCCCACCCACACACACATCCCCCATCCACCCACCGAGAGTTGGAGACAGACAGACAGACAGAACAAATGAACAAACAGTTTATATTTTTAAGGGTCACAAATTGGGCACATAAGCACATCTTACATCAGCCCTTCCAATCACTTATCTTTCATACATCAATTATCTATTGTGCATGTTACATTCACACAGGACAGAAAAAAACATTGTCAAATGAATGTTGTGAACATAAACAATACATATTACCACGTTATGAAACAGGCAGGCAAGCATACATACATACACATGCATAAAAACATTCATACATACCTTCATACATTTTATTTTTGCATATCCTTTACAGGACATTGCAGTCAATACCAGCATTTTTCAGCTGCTGTTGATGTCTTGGCAAGTTTTATGTTCAGTAGTTTGCCATTGCTTTCTGAACGACCGGCTAACATACCTCCGTAAGTAACCAACGTGACACAATCCGCTGCCGAATGTCGCACAGCTGTTTCTTACGAGAGTATACGGGATTATGAACAGTGCCGTTAACCCTTACGCCAGGGAGACTGGCACCTTCATACATACTTACATCATTTACACAAACTCTTACTGTTATGCGTACACTCAGTAACACACTAATATACACTCCCTCGCATACACATAAGCCCACTCACAATCATAAACTCACTAACAAAAATTTACTTATACATATATACGCTTACTCATTCTCCAACTCTCTCTCTAGACAGAGACACACACACTCACACACACACACACACAGAGAAATAACCTGATAGGGTTCCATCTGGTGTTATGAGGGATCGGAATGTCTCGTCCCACACAATGTTGTTACGGTGATATTCAACGTCATCAGATGAAAGATTCTTGCTCACACAGGGTGGTGTGTGGTACAGCTGCAGAATTTATTAGGTCCGTTAAAAGCAAAAACCTAATGTATATCTCACAATATGAAACCCTGATAATTTCAAATATATGTATATGGATTCATATAGATTTCACATCGAGACTCCTACTGTTCCACTTTTCACATGGAGCAGTGAGGAGCCTTATGTATGATATTCACTGGCAGAAGAATGGAGCATTATGGGGCAACCCTTTGCCATGAAGTTGGAACCGCGACTGACTGACTGACTGACTGACTGACTGACTGACTAACTGACTGACTAACTAACTAACATACAGATTTCACATAAAAATTTATTAAATTAAAAAGGATTTTGACATGATACATGTTTATGCACCTTGAATGAATCAGGATGTATGTGACTGTTAGAGTATGGGGCTGAAACAGGGCTATGTTTTGACTATAGCATGATTTGCAGATGTCATGGGAATTAAATGAGAATTACAAGTAGGTCAGCATGGCTGAATGGATAAGAACGCATGTTCTTATACATCCGGTGTGCTGATGCCGAGGCAAGGGGTTCAACCTCTACACCGGACAATTAGACTAAAAGGTTGACCTATTGTCCTTGACTTGAGGGCGTAAATTACAAGTACTTCTGACATTGGAGTGGGTTCGCCTGATGGTGAGGGACAATGGTAATAAGGAAAGCTAATCCACACACAAAATTCAGTCCAGCACTACTAGAAGTAGCGTGTATGGATTACGCTTACGTTCAAAGTGAGCGAGCGCCAAGACAAAAAGAAAGAACTGAGAAGAGTCTATAAAGGTGGTCTCTATGAGTTTCACTCAGGGATCAAACATTGTATAAGATGCTTCCCAATAGTAAGCCCCACCTGAATAAATATGGCAATCACAAAGCTGTGGAGATCTTGCTGCAGCAGTTATAGATTAGAGACAGTTTATTAGAGATTCAAAGTACATATTAAAGAGTACAATACTTTCATGAGACTACATCATACTGAGTACATTCATTGCAGAATAGAATAGCATAACTGGACTAGTGATAAAGTGATGTGATCTGTGTAGTTATTGACTTTCTGTTATGAGGCTGTGAGTAAGAGCAAACAAGGATTACATGCAGCAGCTTTATGGCACACTCTGGCATGATAACAAAGTATTGATGGATGTTACTTGCACATGAATGAAATATAGAGTTTTAAAATATGCAGATTTCACAAGAAGGAACACAACATACTAAGCATTTTTTCATCAGTTTATAAATACTTCACAAACAGACCTATAAAATAATAATGATTTCAAATATAAGGAGATGAAATGTTCAGGAACACACATAGAGGGTTATGAAAGCTTAAGGATTTCAGGAATAGGGGCAGGATATGACACATTGCCATGAGCCGCAAATAGAGAGAATATCAGGATGAGAAGAACTCACCAGACTCAGAAGGAAAAACAAGAAGTAGTCACCAAAGAAAGGAGAGAAATTATGAGAACAGTGAACAAAGAAAAATAAGAACCAACCGGTGGGCGGAGCTAATCCAGATCATGTGATGGAACACCCCACATGACAAGAAGCGCAGACATTTTGGGGCAGTCGAGAGGTTCGGAGTGATAACATCAGAACACCAGCGCACAATTGAAGTTAAACAAGATGAACTGAAGTCTACACCAACATATCAAGATTGTTCCATCTATAGTCGAGCATAGCATGTTACCCAGCCATGATAAACAGCGGGAAGCGAAGCAGAAGATCTCCGTCACTTGTTGACAACAATAAAGATGGCTAAAAGTTGACAGGGTGTTCCACGGTCAATATGCCGATCAAGGTTGAGCGGTGGCTTAAGTAAAATAAGTAATAGTCGGAAGGTAAAAAATACACACAATGCAGAAAATACACGCAGATGAGTAACACACCCATGACGATGACTGTTTCTGCAAGAGAATTTAGGGAAAAGTGTGTGAGTGGCCACATGCAGGAATGAGAGAATGGCGTGGAAGCTGGCGGTGTGCGAGGACTTGCACGAAAATACTGTTCACCAATAAACTGTTTGTTGAGCATCAGGACACAGGTGTTGTGCACTGATTTACACTGTTGTCGTCCTAAGCTGCCAGTCACTTAGACTGAGCCAAGAAAGTCATTGGCACACATATTTCCTATATATTAGATTACAGAATGGCACAAATGACTAGTTTCCTTATTTACGTACTGTTTCTTTATACAGAAATTAATTTACATAAATTAATGTGCTCATATTGACCTTGTTAATGTGTTTAGCAAATAAATGTTGTTCACATCATTATTTTCAGCATGTGCTTTGTCATATGCCGTGGGCAATCATATTCATATACACAGATGTGTGTCCTCTTTGCTTTTGATAAGTCTGACTGCTGTTTGTCTTATATATCACCCTGCTAACCCATAAATCAACTCAGATCCTCTGCTGACAACTTGTCTCTAATAGTCTCAATATTCTGCTGTCATGTCTTTCTCCAAACCCTCTCATTTCCTCACCATATACAACCATGAAACCAAATATGCTAGTCATATTTATCATAGAGATCTTGACAACCTCAAAATAACAAATATCTGAATGCACTCACCCCTAAAATCCTGTCCAACTGATACAGAATAGCATATGCCTGGTGGTAAGCACGTGGGCCAGCTTCAGAAATAAACATGATCCTTTCAGCCATGTCTCCATTTGCCTCCGATGAGTTAGCATGACTCAACACAAACTTGCCTCCTTTCCCTTGAGCCTTTATCATCTCAGCTAGACGTCTGAAATCTTGCCTGCTGGCCACGTTCTTCCATTGATGTTCTCTTAACTCTGATAACAATTCAATCATTTTAGTTTCTGAAAGTTTTCTAGCTACTATATCTTTCTAAATAAAGTTAGGAGATACTGATGAATAATAACTTATTAATTAATATTTGTTGCGTATCCCTTATGGGACGTCACAGTCAACACCAGCATTTTTCAGCTGCTGCTGATGTACTAGGCAAGTGTTACGTTCAGTAGTTTGCCATTGATTGAATAATAACTGGAACTGGTAAAAAAACAGCTAATTATGTGTTACCAGATTGTCCAACATATGTAGAATGGAGAAAACTAGAAAACTCTGATGGTCTGCAATGTCTCTATGGAGCTGTCAACAAACTCAAGTTTACTGATGTTTTTTTATTATATAATCATGTTGACATTTAAAGATGTTTGCTTTACTTTGATATGGTTATGCTGACATCTGAAAGTGCTTGCTTTATTATGATATATTCATGCTGACATCTGAAAGTGTTCGCTTTATTTTGATATATTCATGCTGACATCTGAAAGTGTTCGCTTTATTTTGATATATTCATGCTGACAACTGAAAGTGTTCACTTTATATTGATATATTCATGCTGACACCTGAACGTGTTTGCTTTATTTTGATATATTCATGCTGATACCTGAAAGTGTTCGCTTTATTTTGATATATTCATGCTGACACCTGAAAGTGGTCGCTCTATTTTGATATATTCATGCTGACACCTGAAAGTGTTCGCTTTATTTTGATATATTCATGCTGACATCTGAAAGTGTATGCTGTCTTTGGATACACGCATGATGACAATTAAAGGTGTTCACTTTACTTTGATATATTCATGCTGACATCTGAAAGTGTTCGCTTTATTATGATATATTCATGCTGACATCTGAAAGTGTTCACTTTAACTTGATATATATTTTGACATCTCAAAATGTATGGAGAAGAAGAACATCTTTGTCACCCATGAAAGTTCGTCATCCTCATTATCATTCATTTTAACACATTCTGAATTGAGATATTAACTCATTAACTAACAGCTGAAAATTCATGTTGTGGCAAACTTTATTTACTTTTTTCAACCAGATGTGAATCTATAATTTCAACTGTAAAAAAAGTAGTCCCACAGCAGATACTACCACTGGAGTATGAAGTATTAAGCCCTTCACATATTCTAGGTTATAACATATAGGGTGAGGTAGTCAGTTTATTTCCTTGTCACCTTTCCTTCCAGACAATCTCCTTAAGATTCTGAATATTGTCTGATACTAATTGTTTGTAGGCCCCAGAGCTGTATTGATTGGACAAACAATAGTCTGGCCTCAGATAGGGATTGTACCTGACCGAGAGTCTAGGTAGGCTAGCATGCTAACCACTAGATCACCACAGTTGCAGTTTGTAGATTGTAATGCTGCATGCTTGTTACTGCTGCTGCGTCTCCCCTTTTAAAAAATAAAATGTACTTTCTCAGATGTCTATTTCAGATGCAGTGAAACATGTTACAATCACCCATTGGCTGTTAAATCTCCATAAAATTGTTCATATATCATAAGAAAAGAGGAAACCATTTGGATTATAAAATGTATGCATATAAGGTATTTCTGCAGGAAATGCTCAACCAGCACTTCAGACTAAAGAGTGAGCTTGTTTGATTCAGAATGTGTGGAATCCACAAACCAAAAATGACCTTCTCTCAGTCAAAATATATGAGTGTTTCCTGCAGGCCAAAACAGACTGGTGAAATAACATGTCCCCAATTTTCCATAAATCATGAATAAATAGGAAGAGAAAGAAACAGTATGTCTCAATAAATTCCTGTTAGACAGAGATGGGGAAACAGATAGAGATATTCAAACAAGAATACACAAAGTAACAGGAGCTTTCATGAGATGAGGAAGTATGTGAAAGCAAATATAAATTAAGTACCAAACTTACAATATTTAACTATAATGATTAATCAGTATTGCTGTATGGGTCATTCATTCAATATGTGCCATGTCGGTAAGTGTTAGCGGTCTTGTTTCATCATCTCACACAATCACCAGAGTTGTGGATCAGCTCTGTGTTCTTGTCCAAACCACGCCATGCAGATATTTACTTCTCTGCCTTCCCCTTTTTCTTTTCCCCTCAATTTTGCCATTTGTCACCAAGTTATCTAATCTATTTCTTCTGACATGCCCAGAAAAATGTGACTGTCTAATTTCTCTAATCAGTTTGTGGCTTTCATTTGCCTCTTGTAGGACTTGCTCATTGGTTTTTCTGTCTGTCCATGGTATTCTTTGCATTTTCCTCAAAAACCACATTTCCACTGTCATTATATGTATTTCAGCTTGTATGCTCATTGTCGACATTTCACATCTATAGAAAAGTATGGGTATGGATCAGAATTATTAATAAACTGGAAACATCCATTGCCTGGTATCTGTGCAAAATAGGACCACTAAAGTGGAGCATGACAAGAGAACTCAACAGATTTCACGGACTCATTAAGTAAGGAAAAGATGCTGGCACTGGAGTGGACACATACTGAGGGAACCTGATAAAAGAAAAACTAGGAAGCCCTAGGGTAAATGAAATCAAGGAAGAAGGGAACTAGAGAAACAATGGAGAAGAGACTTAGATACAAAGGTTAACTGATTCACTGTCATGCGCCAAATATTGACAGAATGTTGACAGTTCATTATTTGTTTCATTTCTTTTATTTTCCGCAATTTTTAGCGCCCGGTAAATGAACATTTACACAAGGAATAGAAATGCCTTTGAAATTTATCAGACAAGACATGTGGATTAAGCTTTGTGAAAGTGGTTTAAGTAGAATGAGCTTTATGAAAGTTGTTTGCTTTTAGTATGTTAGTAATGGCAACGCCCTATGGTTTTTGACCTGTCGATTTACGCCAGATAATCGAGTTAAACAGTTTTAGATTATAGTTATTCTGATTTAATGGAATTTGTGAAAGATTTTAAAACTGATATTACGTGCAGTAATGTGGTTATTCAGTTAAATTATTTAGCATTATGGAAAACAAACCTAACACTACTAACTGTGACAGTTCATAATCAAATGATGGCACATGTGAAATAATGCTTGCTCTAATGGGCCACATTTGTGCCCCTAAGTTTGCTTTACCTATCAGAAATAAGCTGAGGAGTATTTAAATAATTATAATGAAAAGAACAATACTTATAACTAAATAGAAAATAGTGTATATATTGTCTCATCTCATCATGTTCCTCTTGTACCTTGCGGTGTTGAGGTGAAGTATAAACATTGTGAGAGTGCCCAATTATGGGCCTCATGTATCGATATTCCCATGGACTCTGCTATTCCCTCTGTCCAACGTTTACGTGGTCGGCCTCTACGTCCTTATATTGTAATGAGTAGAAATCTGCCTTGTGTTTTCCTGACTTTTTCCATTTTATGTGAAAATGATGTGCTTCAAAATATGTTTTACATGTGTTTTGATGGTGTTAAGGAGCAATTCTTGTGATATTGGCAAAGAAAACTTGTGTATTTATCATTATTCAGAATATTTAATTGGATTATCATCAAAGATTGAGGAGTAGTGCCTTGGTAAGTGGACATTTTAAATAATTGTCACCCCTGTCTTCAAATTTTCTTTGACAAAATCTAACATTATTTTTATTATATTTTTAACCTCTAGCAATAGTAGCAATACAAACGTGTTCCTTGTGCCCTTTAATTTGATATATAATACAATATAATTGCTACTATTTTAACAATTTTTAGATCATTACTGTGACACACCTCTACTAAATTTCTATTTGGTCCAAACACACTTTGTTTGGCAGTGAATCAGTTAAAGAAAAAAGGTTAAAGAAAGAAGGTTAAAGGCTAGAGGACAGACTTCACTACACTGGGTATTACCCTGTTTGGCTCAGTCTTTCATCCCAGAATGGCAAACCGCCTGCCAAGAGAATTGTACAAAACATGAACTCCTCAGCTCTAGCAATGACACAAAAGGGTAAGAAAACCTGCACGTGGGGTCTGATAGTAGAAGCCTGAAACACGCACAGATTATGCAGTAATGTGTGGCTGCTTGTTCTCTAGTAACTTCCGCTTCAATCGACAATGAACTATTTTTTTTTAAATTTTTCATGGCGCACTTTTGTGTTGGCATTCTGGCAGTGGCAATTTGCATAGTATACCTGTGCGGGTTGTTGGTTTGTTGAGATTCTTGTCTGTTCCACATTTCACATGGGGCAGTGAGGAGTATTTTGTGTGATATTCACTGGCACAGGAACTGAGCATAATGGGGCAACCCTTTGCCATGAAGATGGAACTGCGATTGACTAACTAACTGACTGACTCTATGAGTGATAAAAGGCAGCAGAAGAAGAATAAATACCTAATTGATTTGGCCAAGTGGTTAACAGAGAATACAATCGACCTGACCTAAGGCTCTGATGGCTGTATTAAAAATATTGCTTGGGGGTTCTGGCTTGAACTCAAGTGTAGTCCACACACATGCTACTACTCCTAGTAGTTGCTACTAGTGAGTGCAGTGGACTGATTTTGCATGAAGGTTATCTTTCCCTATTACTAATGTCCTTTGTCATCAGGCAAATCCTCTCCAACTTCTGAGGTACTTGTAATTTACATCCTCAAGTCAAATCAATGACTAGTAAACAATTACCGCTCACTATATGGGACATTGTGATGATGATTACCATTTTAATTAACACACAAGGACTATAACAGTACACCGTTACTGATAACAAGCTGATGAGTACCTTTATGTCCTAGATGTTTCATCAATGTTTTCTCCCACAAATTACGGATTGAGGCTTGATCATGCCAGACCTGATCCAAGCAGGTCTCAACTTCCAAAGACAGATTAGTGACTCCATTCTGTCCCTGTACTTTAGCTTGTTGAACCCTGTTATCATCTTTTTCTAATATTTTTTTGGGCCTCTTTTTGATGAACAGCGTAGTTTTAGAATCTGCAGCCGGCATAGTATCTGTTGCATTCTTCAGCACAACTGTCATTAGATCTGAACAAAAATAATGAATAGAAATGTGTGATGACATAGTAAATTGCATTCTATTCTGATGCCTGTTAAATATCTATGCAGAAAATATAATGAGAAATGTTAAAATTAGTGAATAGGGACACATAACAGAGACATAAAAACATAGTAGAGTTGCATTATCTTCTGATGCCTATTTAAAATCTATGTAGAAAATATGAGAAATATTACAAATGATGAACAGGAAAACATAAAGACGTAGTAAAGTTGCATTCTATTCCTTTGGAAAAAAAAAATAATTTGCACTGAGAAAACTGTCAATAAAATAAATAACAACCAGTAATGAGGAAGTCAAAAATGTCACTCAATCCAAAATAACAACCAGTATTGAGGAAATCAAAATGTCACAAATTGAGTACCCTGACTTCATAATTAACAACATTGGGGATTATTAAAATGAAATCAGAAGAAGACTGGCGGCAACAATGCAGAGTATAAATGACATGAAGAATATTTGATACGAAGAACCTATGACATGAAGAACACATGCCATGAAGAACCTATGACATAAAGAACATATGGCATGAAGAACATAAGGCATGAAGAATATATGGCATGAAGAACATATGACTGGAAGAATATTTTATATAAAGAACCTATGGCATAAAGAATATATGACATAAAGAACATATGACATGAAGAATATTTGATATGAAGACCCTATTGCATGAAGAACCTATGGCATGAATAACATATGGCAAGAACATATGACATGGAGAGTATTTGATATGAGGAACCTATGGCATGAAAAATATATGACATGAAGACCATATAGCAAGAACATATGATGGGAAGAATATTTTATTTAAAGAACCTATAGCATGAAGAATATATGGCATGAAGAACATATGACATGAAGAATAGTTGATATGAAGAACCTATTGCATGAAGAACCTATGGTATAAATAACATATGGCATGAAGAACATATGACATGAAGAGTATCTGATATGAAGAACCTATTGCATGAAGAACCTATGGTATAAATAACATATGGCATGAAGAACATATGACATGAAGAGTATCTGATATGAAGAACCTATTGCATGAAGAACCTATGGTATAAATAACATATGGCATGAAGAACATATGACATGAAGAGTATCTGATATGAAGAACATATTGCATGAAGAACCTATGGTATAAATAACATATGGCATGAAGAACATATGACATGAAGAGTATCTGATATGAAGAACCTATTGCATGAAGAACCTATGGCATAAATAACATATGGCATGAAGAACATATGACATGAAGAGTATCTGATATGAAGAACCTATTGCATGAAGAACCTATGGCATGGATAACATATGGCATGAAGAACATATGACATGAAGAGTATCTGATATGAAGAACCTATGGCATGAAGAACCTATGGCATGGATAACATATGGCATGAAGAACATATGACATGAAGAGTATCTGATATGAAGAACCTATGGCATGAAGAACCTATGGCATGGATAACATATGGCATGAAGAACATATGACATGAAGAGTATCTGATATGAAGAACCTATGGCATGAAGAACCTATGGCATGGATAACATATGGCATGAAGAACATATGACTTGAAGAGTATCTGATACGAAGAACCTATGGCATGAAGAACCTATGGCATGGATAACATATGGCATGAAGAACATATGACATGAAGAGTATCTGATATGAAGAACCTATGGCATGAAGAACCTATGGCATGGATAACATATGGCATGAAGAACATATGACATGAAGAGTATCTGATATGAAGAACCTATGGCATGAAGAACCTATGGCATGGATAACATATGGCATGAAGAACATATGACATGAAGAGTATCTGATATGAAGAACCTATGGCATGAAGAACCTATGGCATGGATAACATATGGCATGAAGAACATATGACATGAATAGTATCTGATATAAAGAACCTATGGCATGAAGAACCTATGGCATGGATAACATATGGCATGAAGAACATATGACATGAAGAGTATCTGATATGAAGAACCTATGGCATGAAGAATATATGGCATGAAGAACATATGACATGAAGAGTATCTGATAAGAAGAACCTATGGCATGAAGAACCAATGGCATGGATAACATATGGCATGAAAAAAACACCACATGGCATGATTAATGTCTCACACACTTTCAGCCTCCGGGTGGCTGGAGAAGGCAATGAATGCCTGGCACAGGGAGTCAGTCAGGCACAGCTTGGCAGCAGCAGCCAGGCTGGTGACAGTGAAGACACATCTCCAGGCTTCCACAGATCCAGGGCAGGGGTAGTCATACAGAGAAATGAAGTTCTTCTGTCCGAAGCGGGCGAAGTTTGTTACTAGATTATGGGTATAAGCTTCTTCCTGTGGAGGAGCAAACACTAGTCTAGAAACACACTTGTGGATTAATGGGGGAATGGAGCATGGTGGTTAATTAAAAAGATGAAAGGTGAAATGACCAATATCATTATACAGGGTTTTACACCAGGTGGCTCAAATCTGCATGCCACCTGCCAAGAGTATCACACAAAGCACAAAATCTGCAGCTCCAATGATGACCTCCAGGTTCCAGTGATGACCTCCAGGTTCAAGTGATGACCTCCAGGTCCCAGTGATAACTTCCAGGTCCAAGTGATGACCTCCAGGTTCCAGTGGTGACTTCCAGGTTCCAGTGATGACCTTCAGGTTCCAGTGGTGACCTCCAGGTGCCAGTGATAACTTCCAGGTCCAAGTGATGACCTCCAGGTTCCAGTGATGACCTCCAGGTTCCAGTGATGACTTCCAGGTTCAAGTGATGACCTCCAGGTCCCAGTGATAACTTCCAGGTCCAAGTGATGACCTCCAGGTTCCAGTGATGACCTCCAGGTTCCAGTGATAACTTCCAGGTCCAAGTGACGACCTCCAGGTTCCAGTGATGACCTCCAGGTTCCAGTGATGACCTTCAGGTTCCAGTGGTGATCTCCAGGTGCCAGTGATAACTTCCAGGTCCAAGTGATGACCTCTATGTCCCAGTGATAACTTCCAGGTCCAAGTGATGACCTCCACGTTCCTGTGATGACCTTCAGGTCCAAGTGATGACCTCCATGTCCCAGTGATAACTTCCAGGTCCAAGTGATGACCTCCAGGTTCCAGTGATGACCTCCAGGTTCAAGTGATGACCTCCAGGTCCCAGTGATAACTTCCAGGTCCAAGTGATGACTTCCAGGTTCCAGTGATGACCTCCAGGTTCCAGTGGTGACCTCCAGGTTCCAGTTATGACCTTCAGGTTCCAGTGGTGACCTCGAGGTGACAGTGATAACTTCCAGGTCCAAGTGATGACCTCTATGTCCCAGTGATAACTTCCAGGTCCACGTGATGACATCCACGTTCCTGTGATGACCTTCAGGTCCAAGTGATGACCTCCAGGTCCAAGTGATTACTTCCAGGTACAAGTGATGACCTCCAGGTTCCAGTGATGACTTCCAGGTCCAAGTGATCACCTCCAGGTTCCAGTGATGACCTCCTGATCCAAGTGATGACTTCCACATCCCAGTGATGACCTCCAGGTTCCAGTGATGACTTCCAGGTCCAAGTGATGACCTCCAAGTCCAAGTGATTACTTCCAGGTACAAGTGATGACCTCCTGATCCAAGTGATGACTTCCAGGTCCAAGTGATGACCTCCTGATCCAAGTGATGACTTCCAGGTCCAAGTGATGACCTCCAGGTCCAAGTGATAACCTCCAGGTCCAAGTGATTACTTCCAGGTACAAGTGATGACCTCCAAGTTCAAGTGATGACCTCCAGGTTCCAGTGATGACCTCCTGATCCCAGTGATGACTTTCACGTCCAAGTGATGACCTCCAGGTCCAAGTGATGACCTCCAGGTTCCAGTGATGACCTCCTGATCCCAGTGATGACTTCCACGTCCCAGTGATGACCTCCTGATCCCAGTGATGACTTCCACGTCCCAGTGATGACTTCCACGTCCCAGTGATGACCTCCAGGTACAAGTGATGACCTCCAGGTTCCAGTGATGACTTCCATGTCCAAGTGATGACCTCCAGTTCCAAGTGATGACATCCAGGTCCAAGTGATTACTTCCAGGTACAAGTGATGATCTCCAGGTTCCAGTGATGACTTCAAGGTCCCAGTGATGATCTCCAGGTCCAAGTGATGACCTCCAGGTTCCAGTGATGACTTCCACGTCCCAGTGATGGCCTCCAGGTTCCAGTGATGACCTCCTGGTCCAAGTGATGACTTCCAAGTCCAAGTGATGACCTCCAGGTTCCAGTGATGACCTCCTGGTCCAAGTGATGACTTCCAGGTTGCAGTAAAGACCTACCAGTTCCAGTGTTGACCTCCTGATCCCGTGTTAACCTCTCAGTCCTAGTGATGACATCCTGGTCCATGTGATGACTTCCACGTCCAAGTGATGACCTCCAGGTTCCAGTGATGACCTCCTGATCCCAGTGATGACTTCCATGTCCAAGTGATGACCTCCAGGTTCCAGTGATGACCTCCTGGTCCAAGTGATGACTTCCACGTCCACGTGATGATCTCCAGGTTCCAGTGATGACCTCCTTGTCCAAGTGATGACTTCCAGGTACAAGTGCTGACCTCCAAGTTCCAGTGACGACTTCCACATCAAAGTGATGACCTCCAGGTTCCAGTGATGACCTCCAGGTTCCAGTGATGACCTCCTGGTCCTAGTGATGACTTCCAGGTTCCAGTGATGACCTCCTGGTCCAAGTGATGACTTCCAGGTTCCAGTGATGACCTCCAGGTTCCAGTGATAACTTCCAGGTCCAAGTGATGACCTCCAGGTTCCAGTGATGACCTCCAGGTTCCAGTGATGACATCCTGATCCCAGTGATGACTTCCACGTCCAAGTGATGACCTCCAGGTTCCAGTGATGACCTCCTGGTCCAAGTGATGACTTCCACGTCCAAGTGATGACTTCCAGGTTCCAGTGATGACCTCCTGGTCTAAGTGATGATCTCCAGGTTCCAGTGATGACCTCCAGGTTCCAGTGATAACTTCCAGGTCCAAGTGATGACATCCAGGTTCCAGTGGTGACTTCCAGGTTCCAGTGATGACCTTCAGGTTCCAGTGGTAATCTCCAGGTGCCAGTGATAACTTCCAGGTCCAAGTGATGACCTCTATGTCCCAGTGATAACTTCCAGGTCCAAGTGATGACCTCCACATTGCTGTGATGACCTTCAGGTCCAAGTGATGACCTCCAGGTCCCAGTGATAACTTCCAGGTCCAAGTGATGACCTCCATGTTCCTGTGATGACCATCAGGTCCAAGTGATGACCTCCAGGTACAAGTGATGACCTCCAGGTTCCAGTGATGACTTCCAGGTCCACGTGATGACTTCCAGGTCCAAGTGATGACCTCCAGGTCCAAGTGCGTGATGACCTCCAGGTTCCAGTGATGACCTCCTGATCCAAGTGATGACTTCCACATCCCAGTGATGACCTCCAGGTTCCAGTGATGACCTCCAGGTTCCAGTGATGACTTCCAGGTCCAAGTGATGACCTCCAGGTCCAAGTAATACCTTCCAGGTACAAGTGATGACCTCCTGATCCAAATGATGACTTCCAGGTCCACGTGATTACTTCCAGGTCCAAGTGATGACCTCCAGGTCCAAGTGATGACCTCCAGGTTCCAGTGATGTACCTCCTGATCCCAGTGATGTCTTCCACGTCCAAGTGATGACCTCCAGTCCAAGTGATGACCTCCAGGTTCCATTGATGACGACCTGATCCCAGTGATGACTTCCAGGTTCCAGTGATGACTTCTACGTCCCAGTGATGACTTCCACGTCCCAGTGATGACCTCCAGGTTTCAGTGATGACCTCCTGATCCCAGTGATGACTTCCACATCCCAGTGATGACCTCCAGGTACAAGTGATGACCTCCAGGTTCCAGTGATGACTTCCACGTCCAAGTGATGACCTCCAGGTCCAAGTGATTACTTCCAGGTACAAGTGATGACCTCCAGGTTCCAGTGATGACTTCCAGGTCCCAGTGATGATCTCCAGGTCCAAGTGATGACCTCCAGGTTCCAGTGATGACCTCTTGATCTTAGTGATGACTTCCACGTCCCAGTATGACCCCCAGGTTCCAGTGATGACCTCCTGGTCCAAGTGATGACTTCCAAGTCCAAGTGATGACCTCCAGGTTCCAGTGATGACCTCCTGGTCCAAGTGATGACTTCCAGGTTGCAGTAAAGACCTACCAGTTCCAGTGATGACCTCCTGATCCCGTGATAACATCTCAGTCCTAGTGATGACATCCTGGTCCAAGTGATGACCTCCTGGTTCCAGTGATGACCTCCTGGTCCAAGTGATGACTTCCATGTTGCAGTAAAGACCTACCAGTTCCAGTGATGACCCCCTGATCCCAGTGATGACTTCCACGTCCAAGTGATGACCTCCAGGTTCCAGTGATGACCTCCTGATGCCAGTGATGACTTCCACATCCAAGTGATGACCTCCAGGTTCCAGTGATTACCTCCTGGTCCAAGTGATGACTTCCACGTCCAAGTGATGACCTCCAGGTTCCAGTGATGACCTCCTGGTCCAAGTGATGACTTCCAGGTACAAGTGCTGACCTCCAGGTTCCAGTGATGACTTCCATGTCAAAGTGATGACCTCCAGGTTCCAGTGATGACCTCCAGGTTCCAGTGATGACCTCCAGGTTCCAGTGATGACCTCCTGGTCCAAGTGATGACTTTCAGGTTCCAGTGATGACCTCCTGGTCCAAGTGATGACCTCCAGGTCCCAGTGATGACTTCCAGGTTCCAGTGATGACCTCCAGGTTCCAGTGATGACCTCCAGGTTCCAAGTAATGACTTCCAGGTTCCAGTGATGACTTCCAGGTCCGAGTGATGACCTCCTGGTCCAAGTGATGACTTCCAGGTTCCAGTGATGACCTCCTGGTCCAAGTGATGACCTCCAGGTCCCAGTGATGACTTCCAGGTTCCAGTGATGATCTTCAGGTTCCAGTGATGACCTCCAGTTTCCAGTGATGACCTCCTGGTCCGAGTAATGACTTCCAGGTTCCAGTGATGACTTCCAGGTCCGAGTGATGACCTCCAGGTTTCAGTGATGACCTCCTGGTCCAAGTGATGACTTCCAGGTTGCAGTAAAGACCTACCAGTTCCAGTCATGACCTCCTGATCCCAGTGATGACTTCCACATCCAAGTGATGACTTCCAGGTCCCAGTGATGTCCTCCAGGTTTCAGTGATGACTTCCAGGTCCCAGTGATGACCTCCAGGTCCAAGTGATGACCTCCAGGTTCCAGTGATGACCTCCTGGTCCAAGTGATGACTTCCAGGTTGCAGTAAAGACCTACCAGTTCCAGTGATGACCTCCTGATCCCAGTGATGACTTCCACGTCCAAGTGATGACTTCCAGGTCCCAGTGATGACCTCCAGGTCCAAATGATGACCTCCAGGTTTCAGTGATGACCTCCTGATCCAAGTGATGACCTCCAGGTCCCAGTGATGACCTCCAGGTCCAAGTGATGACCTCCAGGTTCCAGTGATGACCTCCTGGTCCAAGTGATGACTTCCAGGTTGCAGTAAAGACCTACCAGTTCCGGTGATGACCTCTTGATCCCATGATAACCTCTCAGTCCTAGTGATGACATCCTGGTCCCAGTGATGAACTCAAGGTCGCAGTAATGACCTACCAGTTCCAGTGTTGACATTCCAGTCCCCAGAAAAATTATGCTCAAGGTCTGAATGACGCAATCCAAATATGAAATGACAACCTTCACAGTGTGAGAAATGGCCTGACTACTTTTCCACGAAGATAGTGGATAGTCTATTTGCTTAAAAAGCCAGTGGTCTGGGGTTCAATCATCAGTAGTTGTAGGATTCTGTTTTCTAACTAGTGGTTAACCCAGCCTCAGAAAATAAATGGTGGAAAACTGCATTGGAATAAAAGGTACTGAAGAAGGGAGTTGGTCACCCCATCTCATACTGTGAAACTAAATGTGTGAAATCCTCACAGATGGCATCAGTACAACAGTATCTGCTATAGGATGACATTTACATTTCCAGTTCTATGGTTCATGTGGACAGCTTTTAGAATTTTGGGGAAAGTCCCTTTAACCCCTATCAATGGGTAATGTGGTCAATATCACAGGCTCCTTTAATTCCCAAGAGATTTCCTAGTTACTTAGTTAGTTAGTTGAGGTTCCAACTTCACGGCAATGGGTCGTCCCCATTATGCTCCATTCCCGTGCCAGCGAATATCACACAAAATGCTCCCCACTGTCCAATGTGAAAGGTGGAATAGACGGGAGTCTCGGCAATCCAACAAGCCCACACAGGTACACTGTGTATAATGCCGCCATCAGAATGTCAACAAAAAATTCATCCACGAATACCACAGTTCATCGCCGTTGGCTCGGCAGTCACCAGAAAGACCTCATTAAGCCGGGTTTTCTCACATGGCTCGGTCTCTTGCCGCAGGGCGACCCGCCGAAAGTGTCGCAACAAGCACGAACTCCGCAACTTCAGTTGCTTCTCACCACTTCCTAGTACCTAGTTCAAATAGGGTCCAAAGAAAGTATGTAACGGACCCTGTATATGCACTGAGGCATATTTGGTTAAAGTGTGAAATCCATATTTTTATAGAACAAACTGACACTTGATTGAGGCTTATTTGGTTAAAGTGGGAGATCCATATTTTTATAGACCAACTGACACTTGACTGAGGCATATTTGGTTAAAGTGCAAGATCCATATTTTATAGACCAACTGACACTTGAATGAGGCATATTTGGTTAAAGTGCAAGATCCATATTTTTATAGACCAACTGACACTTGATGGAGGCATATCTGGTTAAAGTGCAAGATTCATATTTTTATAGACCAACTGACACTTGATTGAGTCATATTTGGTTAACCCTTTACAAGGCATAGCGTCCGTTACCGGCCGATCTCTAAATACGAGCGTAGCGTTAGATTCCGGCCGATACTATTATGCATTGTAAAAACGCGATCTCTCGGCTTTCCGACACTTCCGACCGCTACTTTCACTTTTGCAGATAGCTTGACAATGTGGCCGCCATTTGTAAACGCGCTACAATGACTTTGAACAGACTTTTACGGACTTGTTTTGATAGTTTTCGGGAGTTTTAAGCTGTTTTTCAAAATGGATTTCGGCGATTCTTCAAGTGATAGCCGAGATTTCAATTTAAATGACATTAAAGGGCACGAAGTTGATTATTAATCGGAGCTAGATATCAGTGCAAAGCGTTACTTGCATTAGCAGTCGTGAGTCGGACTTTAAAGAAAGTGATTATGATTCTGAAAATGTGTTTGTAAATTGCCGTATAGATGACGGAAAATCACAAACAACATGCCGTATTTCGTAAATATTTGTGTTCATATATGGATTACCGGCAACAATCACGTGAGTAACATATTCGGCATGCTTTTCCCTTCATTGTGTTGTTTATTTAACTAAAATCGGTTGACTAACACCGTATTTGTGATGTGTTTACTAACACGACCCGAAATTTTTATAGAACCTGAAAAAATCTTGCCCGTTCAGGGCTACAAAACGGACAAGCGTCTGCCCTGTAAAGGGTTAAAGTGTGAGATCCATATTTTTATAGACCATCTGACACTTGAGGCATATTTGGTTATAGTGTGAGATCCATATTTTTATAGACCATCTGACACTTGAATGAGGCATATTTGGTTAAAGTGTGAGATCCATATTTTGTAGACCAACTGACACTTGATTGAGGCATATTTGGTTAAAGTGTGAGATCCATATTTTTATAGACCAACTGACACTTGATTGAGGCATATTTGGTTAAAGTGTGAGATCCATATTTTTATAGACCAACTGACACTTGTTTGAGTCATATCTGGTTAAAGTGTATGAATCATATGTTTATAGACCAACTGACGCTTGATTGAGCAACATTTGATTAAAGTGCGAGATCCAAAGTTTTATAGACCATCTGACACTTGAATGAGGCATATTTGCTTACAGTGCATGATCCATATTTTATAGACCAACTGACACTTGATTGAGGCATATTTGGTTAAAATGTAAGATCCATATTTTATAGACCAACTGACACTTGATTGAGGCATATTTGCTTAAAGTGCATGATCCATATTTTATAAACCAACTGACACTTGAATGAGGTATATTTGGTTAAAGTGTGAGGTCCATATTTTTATAGACCATCTGACACTTGAGGCATATTTGGTTAAAGTGTGAGATCCATATTTTTATAGACCATCTGACACTTGATTGAGGCATATTTGGTTAAAGTGTGATATCCATATTTTTATAGACCATCTGACACTTGAGGCATATTTGGTTAAAGTGTGAGGTCCATATTTTTATAGACCATCTGACACTTGAATGAGGCATATTTGGTTAAAATGTAAGATCCATATTTTGTAGACCAACTGACACTTGATTGAGCAACATTTGATTAAAGTGCGAGATCCAAAGTTTTATAGACCATCTGACATTTGAATGAGGCATATTTGCTTAAAGTGCATGATCCATATTTTATAGACCAACTGACACTTGAATGAGGCATATTTGGTTAAAGTGTGAGGTCCATATTTGTATAGACCATCTGATGCTTGATTGAGGCATATTTGGTTAAAGTGTGAGATCCATATTTTTATAGACCATCTGACACTTGAGGCATATATGGTTAAAGTGTGAGATCCATATTTTTATAGACCATCTGACACTTGAATGAGGCATATTTGGTTAAAATGTAAGATCCATATTTTGTAGACCAACTGACACTTGATTGAGGCATATTTGGTTAAAGGTAAGATCCATATTTTTATAGACCAACTGACACTTGATTGAGGCATATCTGGTTAAAGTGTATGAAGCATATTTTTATAGACCAACTGATGCATGATTGAGCAACATTTGATTAAAGTGTGAGATCCAAAGTTTTATAGACCATCTGACACTTGAATGAGGCATATTTGCTTAAAGTGCATGATACATATTTTATAGACCAACTGACACTTGATTGAGGCATATTTGGTTAAAGTGTGAGGTCCATATTTGTATAGACCATCTGACGCTTGATTGAGGCATATTTGGTTAAAGTGTGAGATCCATAATTTTATAGACCATCTGACACTTGAATAAGGCATATTTGGTTAAAGTGCAAGAGCTGATCCGAGTAACACACATCAAGGCGACATAGTCATCTACACCGATAGGTCAGTGGTGAGAAGCAGACGTAGTGGTTGGGGTTTTATTGCAAAGGCTAATGGACGAGTCCTGAAAAAGGAGAGTCTGGCATATGAGACTACGATGTTCAGCATGAAAATGGAGGTGAAGGCAGTAACAGCTGCATTCCGATGGCTGGAGGAGACTACTGCAACACACATTGTATTCATTACGGATTCAAAGAGTATGCTTAGTAAGGTGGAGAAAGAAATGTTTCGTGTGGAATAGCTATCGTCGCTTCAGAGGTCCGAGATTGTGAGAATTGTATGGATATTTTGCCCTGGTCATGCGGGGGTGTGGGGGAATGAACAGGTTGATAGGCTAGCAGGGAATGCACGTCTTGGTGGTAGATTGCCTATGGACAAGGGGGAGGTGGTCGTGCGCTTGTGGGGCCAGGTGGAGAAGGCGAAGGAACAGATTGAGAACCCATGTGTGGAAAGTATGAGATTGTGGGGGATCGGCAGGGGTTCTGGAAGAATTTCAAAATTAAGAGGGAAGACTAGGAGAACTTTTAATCAGATAGCGGTGGGGACGATTAGTAGTATGACTCTTCGCTGGCTGTTGAACGAGGGGAAAGAGCATGTATGGGAATGTCCTGAGTGCAGTGATGTCGGTTCTTAACTCAGCTAAAGTCAACTCAACAACTCAGTGCAAGATCCATATTTTTATAGACCAACTGACGCTTGATTGAGGCATATTTGGTTGAAGTGTGAGATCCATATTTTTACAGACCTACTGACACTTGATAGTGGATGAGGTAAGTGTCCCATCATCTACCTCTACTTCCCAGACCATTTTCTGGTACCTATTTTTAGATTGGGACTATCTTAAGCTCAGGTTAATGGTAAAAAATCGCCTTTAGATTTGAACACATGACAACGGGGGCTGACGGACAAGCGTGCTAGTCACTGCAGTACCATGTCACATGGTATTGGTTAAGAGTAAATGGAAAAAAACATCATAACACACTGGGCAAACCCAACGTTGGTCCACCTCCAACAGAAGATGTCAGAAAGTAACAACAATTGTGGGCAACAAGCAACACTCCATGCGCGGATAAATAATAAATTAACTTGAATAACGAAGACATAAACAATAGATTGCACCATTTATTGCTACGGTGGTTGATAGTGATTGATAGAGACTATGCATTTTGTGTGTTTTTTAACACACAAAATGGTGCTTGTTAAGTCATTTGCAGAAGTAATCGCCATTAATCGGTAGAATCCAGTCTTGTGCAAACAGAAAGTCATGATAGTCAGTTTAAAATTACCGAATTAGACAATCAAAATTACTGTGTGAATATGTGTATATTTCAGCTTGAAGGATTTATTTAATCACTTTAGATTATGATGTGTGATTTCTGCAGTATGTACCGGACGAGATGCAGCCAAATGTGCCAGGCAATAAATCATGCAATCTAATGTTTGTGTTTTCATTATTCAAATTCATTACGGGAAAACATTCTTTTGAATTAAATTAACAGTTGTTCTTCATACCCTTGTTTCCCCTGTTTCTGCTCTACTGTTCTGTCCCGTGCTATGGTAAGGGCTGTTGGTCTTCTCTCCTGCTTCTGATTCTTCCAACAAGACTGGACCTTTAGGTGCTGAAAGTAAAATATAAACATGAATTGGTCATGATCAGAGCCCAATCTGCTGTAGGAAAAACAATAAAGATTGCATGATTATTACTGGACCCTTGCTTGCAAGAAAAATATCAAACATGGTAAAGAAATTATCACGCCGGTATGTCATTTAGAAGTTACAAAGAATATCAAATATGGTATAGATATGATCAAAGCTTGCTTGTCGTTAAAAAAAATAGTAAACATGTTATAGATATGATCACGCCGGCTTCCTGGCCTAGAGGTTAGCAACTTTTCTCCGTAATCTCGTATACTCTCATAAGTAACGTGACGACGGTGAGAATCAGCAGTGGTTCGAATCGCATTGGTAACTTACAGGAGCCGGCCGCTCAGAAAGCAATGGCAAACTACTGAGTGTAATCTTTCCAAGAAATCAACAATCAGCTGAAAGATGCTGATGTTGACAGCGATGTCCTGTAAAGGTTATGCAAAAAAAAAAAAAAAAAAAAAAAGAAGATATCACACTTGTTTGTTGTTAATAAGTTAAGAACAATATCAATCCATGATATGCTCACAAGCAATGATAGCCAATTAACCAAGAACCTTTCAGTTTTAGTGAGCTGGTCAGCAACATAGAATTGTCACCTTCTGACTTCACTGGGACCATACTCTATATCCCAGTCCACAAATGGCAGACACTCATCCATCCACCATGTGCCATGCTGGTAAGCATGGAAAGTCATGACTCACCATTTCACTCGATCACCAGAGTCTTGGATCAGCTCAGTGTTCCTGTCTCGACCATGCCACATGGTCAAGCCATTCAGGTATTTACTTCTGTCTTCCCCTTGTTCTCTTCCCTTCGATCTTGCCAGTTGTCACCAAATTCTCCAATTTATTTCTTCTCATAACATGTCCAAAACATTTTCACTGTCTACGTCTAATTTCTCAAATTAATTTACGATTTTCATTTGTTTCTTGTAGTACTTGGTCATTGGTTTTTCTGTCTGTCCATGGTATTCTTTGCATTCTCTGCAGAAACCACATTTCCACAGCCATCAGATGTTTGTCAGCTTGACTGCTCATTGTCCAAGCTTCACATCCATACAAAAGAACAGGCTCTATGTAGCACCTCAACACTCTTTGTAGACACTCATGCCAGGGCTATTAATTCTTAACTTCCCAAAGCATGAGCTCAGCGTGAAAAACAATACCCACTTTTGTAAGTGAAGTACTGGAAAGACATTTGTGTGCTGCCATGGCTGCCTCAATCTCCATTCTCATACTGAATGTTGTTATGTTGTCCTCTATTCTGTTTTGGTAATGACTCTGCAAAACTGGTGCTGATAAACCCCATCCTGCTTTAGGGCTTGAAGCAAACCAAAATCCATTTTGCTCAGAACTGACATCTCAGAACTCAGGACATTCCCCACATGTGCTCCGATTCGCTAGTCAGTATCCACTAAAGAATTCCCATGCTGATAGTTCCAGAGCAACTAACTAAATTCCACTTGTCTTTTCCTGTACATGTTGAGTGTTGTCCATTCTGCGGTTTGATTCCAGGCTACGTCTTTTGATTCATGAGCACATTTTTCTCAGAGACTCCTGGGGGTCGCCGCTGGAGTTAGTGCTTTGTGCGACGTTTTCGGCAGTATGGCCTTCAGAAATAGACAGAGCCATGTGGGATAAAACCTGGTGCAATGAAGTTGATTCTCTCGACTTTTAATACCTTTTAAATGTTTTTCAAACCCTCAGTTCACTCCCTGCTGAACCAGTCTCTCCAGATATGGGAAATCTGTCCAGTCTGCCACACTGTCCACTCAATCACAAGCAGCCTTCAGCAAATCAGCTATACCATAAAGTAGACCAACACCCAGAGGCGCAGCCACGACCAATCTGTCAGCAAGTTCATTGCCCTACACACTTGCATGCCCTGGGCAAAAAATCCATGCTATGCTCCTGACCTGCAAGCTATTAAGCAATATCTTAAAGAAGTCTTACATGTCAAGAGGATTGACTTCATTGCACCGGGTTTTATCCTATATGGCTAGGTCTCTTTTCGCAGGGCCTGCTGAAAACGTTTCACAAAGCATGAACTCCGTAGCTCCAGAAATGACCCCCAGGGGTCTAGGAGAAAAATGCACTCATGAACTGAAAGGCGTAGCCCAGAACTGAACCTAAAACTTCAGAGTGCGAGGCAGACGACTTGACCACTTCGCCCAGCAGACTCTCAATATTATGCAAGTAAGTCACTCCACACAGAACATACTAGCTTCTATTTTCTGAATCATAGCCATAGGCATTACTGCTATCTTTGGCCAAACTTGGCAGTCACTGGAACACAGACATTAGAGATGTACTCAACTGAGTACATCTGGGTAAATCGAAAAATAGTAGCCATGCAACAAAATACAAGGAATAATCAACCATCAACGGAGTAAAACTGAAAAGTTCTTGGTGAATTGGCTGTCATTGCTTGCGAGCATACCATTGACTTTTTGCCCAGAGCATGCAGAAGTGAGGAGCAAAGAACAGGTTTTTCATCAAGAAAAACAGATTGGATCCGAAGACAATGGTTGGTGTCTCTGAGGCAATCACGGCTGGCAAAGATAAGTTTCATTTTCTTGCCAGGGCATGCGGATGTACAAGGAAATGAGCAGGCTGACAGGCTCTTGCTGGTAAGGCTACTGGGGGGGGGGGGGGGGGGGGGGCGGGCTGAGTGGTCTTGAGGTATGGTGTCCGCCTTGAGTGCCGAAGGTCCCAGGTTCAAGCCCTGGTGAGGACCGACAATTTTTTCACGTGGACTTCTAGTAACAAAATTTCCCCTGGTCTCCGAGTAGTGAGATCAGACGCCCGTGTGTATTGCTGTGTACGTAAAAAAATCCCTTGGCAGTTTGAAATCGATAAAGAGTAGCCTAACAGCACTGCTGGGCAAAATTTTGAGTTGAAAGTATACTCAAAGTATTTCAGAATCTTCGCTGGTACTATGGAGTTCATGCACTGAGCTGAGATTCTCCAGACTCAGGCTGGAGTTAGGAGTAGAACGGAGCACTTATGGGTTCACCCGTGTGCCATAATGTTGATCCGTCGACTAGACTAAACTAAATTCAACTGAACTCTCACAGTGAAATATTTGAGCTTACAGAGCTCTACAAGAAGTCTCCATGGAGAAGGTATTTTCGCGCCAGGTCAAGAAGAAATTCTCTACACCAACTTGACTTGGATTGATCCCAGGTTTCAAATGACATGAAAGTCAAATCAATGGACTAAAAAGTTAAACTCTGTCATCTAGAGGATTCCCCAACGAACCAACAAAACAATTAACCAACTAACCAACCAAACAATGAACCAACCAACTAATCAATCAACAAACTAACAAAACAAACAACCACCCAACCAACCAACTAATCAACCAAACAACAAAACCAACCAACCAACAAATAAAACTTTGTGACATTTTTGTCAAAATTTGCCAGCAAATGCAGACTGCAGTTAGAACACTCTGGAATCTAAACAACCTAGCAACAAGCACTGATCAAAAGAAATAATCAACCATAATGAAACAAACTGGATATAAATAACTAACTCTAGAGAATGTCCCTGCAGTTTATTCAGAAATAATGAAACAGACTAATAATGACTAAGCAAAACAAACGTAAAGCTGAACTAATTGCAATCAAGCAACAAATCACATATTTATTGATCACTCCATACATCACACTTGAATCAACTACTTTTGTCACATTCCATTTATTCATCACTCCATACATGACACACTTGTCTCAACTACCTATGTCACATTCCAATTCTACAATAAAATATTTGAGAAAGATGCCTATGATTTTACAGAATGTTGTAATCAACATTGTTATCATTATTGGCTGTTTGTGGTTTACTAGGCAATTTTATGTTAAGTAATTTGCTACTGATTTCTGAAAGGCTGATGCTCATACCATTGAAATCAACCCAAGGTAATCTGCTTCCGATTTACCTGCAGCTGATTTCTAACGTTCAACCAGGTTTGAAGAGAAATTTTGAAACTGCATTCATTATGTTTAGTAAAACTCACCAATGTATAATTAAATGATGATACTGTAGAATTCAACATACTAATGTACACTTCAGCTTCATGATAAAAAATACACACACAATGCTGCAAAAATTCAAGCAGCAACATTCCACCTCAAAACTACAACATTCAACCTAAAAGCTACAACATTCCACCTCAAAACTGCTAAATTCCTCCAAAAAAAAAAAAAAAAAAAATCAACCTCAGAACTAGCAACTGTAACTATAATACAAATCTAAGAGTCACTTGAAGCTACTATGTCTGCCTTTGACTCAAGTAGGCTGTGTACTAATCACACTGTGGATGTTAAATACATAAGGAATGGCTATCATCACTTCAGAGGTCACAGATTGTGAGAATTGTATGGATTTTTTGCTGGCTTCATGGCGAAGGGGTTATGGACGCAGTTCGTAATCTCGCATACGCATGTTTAAAACACAGCTGCAGGCGATTTGGCAGAAGATCGCCTTGCGTTGTTTTATTTTTACAAAATGGTATGGGTGCTGATCATTCAGAAAGCAATGGGAAACTACTGAATGTAAACTTGCCAAGAGATCACAACAGCAAATAATGCTGGTGTTGAATGCCAGCTGGTGTTGAACGTCATGTAAAAGGATATGCAACTAACTTTTAACATGTGGGAGTGCAGGGGAATGGACAGGATGATAGGCTGGTAGGGAATGCACCACTTGGTGGTAGATTACCTATGGATAAGGAACAGGTGGTTGTGCGCCTGCGGGACCAGGTGGAGAAGGTGGAGGAATAGATTGAGAACCTGTATGTGGAAAGAATGATATTGCGGAGAATCGGCAGGGGTTTTTGAAGAATCTTAAAACTGAGAGGGAAGACCAGGAGAACTTTCAATCAGATAGCGGTGGGAACGATTAATAGTATGACTCTTTGCTGGTTGTTGAATGAGGGAATGGAGCACATATGGGAATGTACTGAGTGCAGTGATGTCGGTTCTTAGCTCAACTCAAATCAACAACACATAAGGAATATGAAGATGTTACACTCTCCCCCTGAACCTGGGGTAGGAGAAAGGACAACTAGCTTTCTCGGACAAGGGTGATAAACTAGGAGATCCCATATGCAAGTTCACACATTGAAAATCCCTAGGGGAGTACCAAAAGAACAAGAGTAGATTGAATATACCACAGCCTACCCACAAATAAGTATACCATTTTTGGTCTTTGTATACACACATTTGGATCTTTCATTGTTCAAGGGAGTTTGTGCACTGTTTTGAGAACATCCTAGTGTGATCTATGGAAAGAGACTGGAGCACTTATGGACACATCTGTCAGCAATGAAAGTTTGTTGCATATCCTTTACAGGATGTCCCTGTCAACCTCAGTATTTTTGGTTGTTTGTGATTTTAAGGTTTACATTCAGTAGTTTGCATTTTTCTCTCTGAATGACCAGCACTCATACCATTGTATAAAAACCAATGCAAGGCAGTCTGCTGCAAAATCACCTAAAGCTGTATTTCAAGCATGGTATGCAAGATTATGAATTGTGTCCATAACCCCTTCACCACAGAACCCAACATCTGCAGTGAAGGTGTTCCTTTAGCCATAATAAATGTCACATTGGTTTAAAAAGAACATTAATGGCAGGCACAGCCACTACAGCACAGTAGAGGATGGCAAACACAGCAGTGTGATAAACACAGGGACTAAACATCCACTGGAATAGTGGACATCTCTAGGTTGCTCTTTGCTTGTAAAAATAGTATCACCAAGCTGGGTGGGCGTGTTTGTGTAGTTGATAGGGAGCTGCCCATGACTGTAGTTAATAGGAAGCTGCCCATGACTGTAGTTAATAGGAAGCTGCCCGGTAGTGTAGCTGATAGGCAGCTGCCCGTTAGTGTAGGTGATAGGGCGCTGCCAGTTAGTGTAGGTGATAGGGAACTGCCCATTAGGTTAGGTCAAAGGGGGCCCATTAGTAGTTGATAGGGAGCTGCCCATTAGTGTAGTTGATAGGGATCTGCAATGATAATGTCATGAGCACGGTCAGCCTAAAAAGGTATTAGGAAATATCTGGGGAAGTAAAGGCGGCTGGTGTGGTACTGACCACATGACCCACAGAGTGTCCACTGGTCTACACATAAACATGGGTCTAGCACCATAGCCTGATACACCTATGGTGTGGTAAAGGCCCCTTTACTTTTGTGTGTGTGTTAAAGGCCCCTTTACGTATGTATGCGCGCGCGCATGCGCACGCACGTGCATGTGTGCGTGCGTGTGTGTGTTTAAAGCCCCTTTACTTGTGTGTGCGTGTGTATATAAAGCAATACTACAAAACTTGACCCGTACGCTGCCACATTCAATCTCACTACTTTAACAAATAACCGTGACGTGATAAAATTCAACAGTAATATATGAATCACACTTATGTCTGTAACACAGCCAGCCACACATCCTCTTGTGGTCAGTGGCACACCAGCCACCTTCACTGTCCGGGACATTTCCTGCTACCCGTGGCTCAACCTGGGAGCCCAGGTCAATTAAAACTATTCCAATCTGCCCTGTGTGGATCGAACCCATGACCACCGGGTCAGCAGACCAGCGTCCAGCTACCACAGCTCCCAGCCTAAAGTAGCTCACAGGAAATGTTCTGGGAAATACAGGCAGCCATACAATGTTGATCCCATTACCCATGGAGTGCCAACTGGTCTATACAAATATTGAGTGGGTAACAAATATCCAATATGGAAGGCATGGTAAAGGGTTATTTACTTTATGTGTTCTTGTATGTAAACTAAGATCCTAATGTGCTACCTTTAGTTCACTGCCTTACTTTCTAGCAGATTCTGATTGACTCCATGTGTTCACAACCCTTAGACCAGACAGAAATAAACAATAAAGAAATATGCCTGGAGCTGACACTGGCAGTTCAGGTTTTTTGGGGTTTTGTTTTTTTACGTACATTCGCTATTGCCAGTGTCCCTCTCTGTCAGGTGAGCCCACTCCGACTTCTGAGGTACTTGTAATTTATGTCCCCAGATCATGGACAGGAACTCAACATTTTAGTCAAACTGATTGGTGTATGGCTGAACCCGCTACCTCACCATCAGTACACCAGAAGTTTGAGTGCATGCGCTATTATCTATTCAGCCATAACTGTCCAATTCTCTCTATCATCTGATTTTGTTACAAAGTTGATGTTACTTAAATTATTATTTGTCAAACAGCCATATCTTTCCACATACACCTGTCTCTGACCTCCTTCACTGTTCTTGTCCAGTATTTTCCCACATAATGCTAATTAAGTAAGCAAGGCAAAGGGGCATTTAGTGCTAGATCCGACGTTTTATAGACCAATCAGCTCTCGGTGGGTGGTACAGACAGTATAGGTGACATGGTGAGTATAGGTGACATGGTGAGTATAGGTGACATGGTGAGTATAGGTGACATGGTGAGTATAGGTGACATGGTGAGTATAGGTGACATGGTGAGTATAGGTGACATGGTGAGTATAGGTGACATGGTGAGTATAGGTGACAAGGTGAGTATAGGTGACATGGTGAGTATAGGTGACAAGGTGAGTATAGGTGACATGGTGAGTATAGGTTACATGGTGAGTATAGGTGACATGGTGAGTATAGGTGACATGGTGAGTATAGGTGACATGGTGAGTATAGGTGACAAGGTGAGTATAGGTGACATGGTGAGTATAGGTGACAAGGTGAGTATGGGTGACAAGGTGAGTATAGGTGACATAGTGAGTATAGGTGACATGGTGAGTATAGGTGACATGGTGAGTATAGGTGACATGGTGAGTATATGTGACATGGTGTGTGTAGGTGATATGGCCAGTATAGGTGATATGGCCAGTATAGGTGATATGGTCAGTATAGGTGATATGGTCAGTATAGGTGATATGGTCAGTATAGGAGATATGGCCAGTATAGGTGACATGGTGTGTAGGTGATATGGTCAGTATAGGTGATATGGCCAGTATAGGTGATAAGGCCAGTATAGGTGACATTTTCAGTATAGGTATTATGGCCAGTATAGGTGATATGGTCAGTATATATGATATGGTCAGTATAGGTGATATGGTCAGTATAGGTGATATGGTGTATGTAGGTGATATGGTCAGTATAGGTGATATGGTCAGTATATATGATATGGTCAGTATAGGTGATATGGTCAGTATATATGATATGGTCAGTATAGGTGACATGGTGTGTGTAGGTGATAGGGTCAGTATAGGTGATATGGCCAATATAGGTGATATGGCCAGTATAGGTGATATGGTCAGTATAGGTGACATTTTCAGTATAGGTGATATGGTCAGTATAGGTGATATGACCAGTATAGGTGACATTTTCAGTATAGGTATTATGGTCAGTATAGGTGATATGGTCAGTATATATGATATGGTCAGTATAGGTGATATGGTCAGTATATATGATATGGTCAGTATAAGTGATATGGTCAGTATAGGTGATATTTTTGTTGTTGTTGCATATCCTTTACAGGACGTTGCTGTCAACATCAGCATCTTTCAGCTGTATGTTGATTTCTTGGCAAGATTATGCTCAGTAGTTTGCCATTGCTTTCTGACGGCTCATTATCCCGACAGTCACGAGCGCGGGTCGAACCGCTTCCAATTCTAGCCTCGCTGCGAGACCCTGCGTGAATAAACGGGATTATGGAGAAAGTGGTGTAACCCCTCAGCCAGAGAGATCGGCATAGGTGATATGGACTGGCTTTATTTCCCAAGACATTTCCTGGTGCAATGTTAGATTGTGTTGATTTTACAAATCTGCCCTAATGCGGATTCGAACCCATGAACACCAGGTGAGTGTCTAGGCAACACGCTACCACAGCTCCCATAATGCTAACTCCTGATTATTAATTTAAGTTAAAAACAGAATGTGGGATTAATTGTCCAAGGAAATATAACCATACATGGTAATGCCAAATGCAGATAAATGTAGCACCTAACTTGGGAAAACCATTCTCTTAAGACTTAAATAATCACTGAACCAAGCCTTTGGTGCTTACACCTGTGAGGGAAACAAGTGCAGGTATTAGGTCACAATTACAAGGTCTTTAATAAAAACACTGCAAATTTGCTCAGATAGCAACATCTATACACAGCCATTCAATACAGTCTATTTGTTCTATCAGGCAAAAGTGGTTAAGTGCACACATGAAATGAGGTTAACTGTGGTAAAGCTGTGGGAATACAATTTATAAAAGGACAAAACACAAAGTACGGAATGTAAACTTTACAAGAGTTATCATCATTATGCGCCCTACCAACTGACGTAGGTGTTCATGTCTCTCCACAGATCTTACGCTTTGGTGTTCTGGATCGACTCTGCTGATGATATTCCTCCATGCCACCACCTGTCCATTCAGCATCAATTCTCTTGGTCTGCCTCTGCTTCTTTTCCCACTGATCTTTCCAGGTGTTCTGATGTTCTCCAATGCCTCTCTTCTCGTCACATGACCAAAGAATCCTACTTCTCTCTTTCTTATTGGTGTAAATAATGTTCTAGTTTCATTAGCCTCTTTCAGGCAATCATCGTTAGTTACTATGGCAGTCCAAGGAATTTGCAATATTCGTTTCGGGAACCACATCTCTGTTGCTTCCAAGATCTTCCTAATTTGTTCATTCATATTCCATTATTCACTGCCATACAGCAAAACAAATTATATATAACATTTCAGCACTCTATTACATTTTATAATAGTTACTTACTGAATAAATACTTCCATTTTCTGAAATGCAGCTTTTTCTTGATCTATTCTGTTCTCTGACATGTAATTACCATCTCATGTTAAAATAAAGTTGATTTGATTTGATTTGATTTGTTATAACAGCCCCTAGAGATTTAATTTATCAATTTGGTTAAGCCTTTCCCTTTTATTGTTATCTCACATTTTAGTGTCATCTCTTTCTTTGATATAACCATTTACAAGAACATAATAAAAAAATAATCAGAGGATGTTGCAGTGACAAGCCTTCATCAGCAAACAATAAAAAATGAAGAAATAATAAAACAAAAGAATAAAATGAATACCTTCACTTAGCAAAGACAAGCATGGCTTCAGGGTCATCAGAGCGTTATAAAATGGGTACCAAATAATTTTCAAAATATTCTGGAAATTGTCTAGGAAGGATGGGCAGTCTGGAAGAAAACTGGTGACCTTACATAGTTATGACATGGCCTGGAATGTATGAACGCCTACAATTGTATACCCCAATGATGATATCTGCCATGGGACTACCTTTGATCTTTTGTAGTTGATACTTCTTCTAACCTATTAAATAATCTTGTGAGTTACCAGGGCCCATCAGGGAGGCAATGAACAGTAACACTAATCTAGCATGCATGCCACAGGAAATGAGATTGGTTACTGCATTCCATAGACAGCTACAGCTACAAAATCCAACCAATCATAAACAATTCTCATTATCATCATCATGTGCCATGCCAATAAGCGTGGGTGGTCATGTTTTGCTATCTCACACAGCACCCAGAGTCGTGGATCAGCTCAGTGAAAACTATAAAAAGATTAGACAAATTAGACGTAGACTGTCAAAATGTTTTGGCCACATTATAAGAAGAAATAAATTGGAGAACTTGGTGACAACGGGCAAGATTGAGGGGAAAATAACAAGGGGAACTACACTCCAACCGAATGACAGAGCCTGAAAACAAAATAAAGACTTATCAAAGAGAGCCCTGAATATGCCATTTTGGAGAAAAATGCTCAAAGTTAAGTGTCTGTGACACTAAGTGATTATTTGAATGATGAAGACACAAACAGCAGATTGCATGTTTTATTGCCTGGCATGTTTTGCTGCATTTTGTCAGGTGCATACTGCAGAAATCACACAACATACACTAAATTAGATAAGTCCTTAAAGTTGAAATATACAACACACATATTCATACTGTAATTTGAATTGTCTACCATAGTAATTTTAAAAGTTATTAGTTATTATATGTAATCACATGACTTAAAAACAATAAGGCAACAGGGGCTGATGGAATTGCTGCTGAATTTATAAAGGCAGGTGGCAGCTATACGAACTAACAATCAAAATCTGGAGGACAGAAGAATTACCCCATGACTGGAAAGAGTCATTATTGATACCTATCTTTAAAAAGGAGACAAGTTCCTATGTGAAAATTATAGAGGAATATCACTACTGTCCACAAGCTATAAGATACTATCCGCAGTATTACTAAATAGACTAAAACCATATTCAGAATATATATTAGGTGACTACCAGGCAGGTTTTAGACAAAACAGATCAACAATAGATCAGATATTTATCTTACGACAAATAGCCAAGAAAAATTGGGAATATAAAAGAGATCTCCATAACATTTTTGTGGATTTTAAAAAGGCTTATGACAGTGTCCATAAGAATAGTCTATGGAATGCTATGCAGGAATTTGGAATACCAAGGAAGTTAATCAACATGACCAGACTATGCATGGAAGATATTTATAATACAGTAACAAAAACAAACAAACATATAAAGGCAGGAAATCAGACCCTTTCCAAATAACATCTGGCTTGAAACAAGGTGATGCACTATCGCCACTACTCTTCAATCTGGCTCTTGAGAAAGTTGTAAGGAAGATAAAGGAGGAACATCTAAGCTGCTTGGTTATGCAGATGATATAGATATTATAGGGGAAAATAAACAAAAGACATTGGAAATATTGACTCACTTAAAGGAAAAAGCCCAACAGATGGGGCTGGTTATCAACCAATATATGGTAATTTCAAGAGAAGGAATGGCTAAAAACTCTGGCCACATACAAATAGATAATATGACCATTAAAAGAATAGAAACATACAGATACCTGGGTACAATCTTCAACTGCTCCAACATCATAAGGGAAGAAATACAAACTAGAATCAATTCTGGAAATAAGATATACTATGAACTACAACATCTACTAAAATCAAATGCGCTATCTCGTAACACCAAAATCACAATATATAAAACACTGATCAGTTGTGCTGTATGGCTCTGAAACCTGGAGTACAACGAAAGGAGACAAAGCCTTGTTACCAGTGTTGCCATCTCCCTTTGATGAAAAAGCACCAAAATCGACCCAAAAAAGCACTAAAAAGCATCAACCATTTTTAGGAAGCACCAAAAAAAAAAGCACCAACTGTTTTTATTACAAATGTAACAAGGTAGCACAGTATAATTTATTATTATCACTTCATATTACAATGAAGTTTATTCCAGATCCTCCAAATCCCAATCAGAACTACTTTCGAGCCAAAAAAGCACCAAATTGCAATACTATTTTTTGGGAAATCACTAAAACAAGCACTGGTGGTATTCATTCAAATGTTATAAAGTAGCACATTATAATTTATTATTATCACTGAATATTAGAATACAGTTTATTCCAGATATGCCAAATCCCAGTCAAACAACTCCTCTTCAGTTTCTGTAGCTATTTCCTGCTGTGCTTGCTCCTGCGATGATGAGGATGAGGAGGATGATTGAAAGAAACATGTATATGCCTCCTGTGATCCAATTTTTCGCAGAATATCCTTAGGTAGTTTATAATCATGACAGCATTTGCCATATCTTTTCATTCCATATCTAATAGTCAAAACAGCTGTAAAACTCTTGATGCTCAGTCTGTTCCGCAATTTTGATTTTATAACTCCCATCTGACTGAAACTACTCTCCACGTCCGCATTAGAATGAGGTAAAATGAGCACAGTTAAAGCTAAATCTGTAAGATCTTGGAAAGGATTTTCACTGGTGGCATTCCTGTATGAGGCTATTTCTGCCCACAGTCCAAGTGTGTCAGAGGTCTGTGTCCACTGCACATGATGAAGTTTTCTCCACTGGAAATCGATGCGGGTGAGAGTAGCTGCATCTTCTACAAACATTTTAGCAAGATTCAATATACAGGGCTTCATTGGCTGTAGACATTCACTTCCACTAAGACATGACATGGACTGCAACACTCAAACGTTATCGGGCATATGTAAACGCAGCTGTATCAATGGCTCTATTAAAAACTGGATGCACCTTCCACGAATTTCTTTCTCATTGGGAAACTTGTAGTCTGCTATTTCTTTCTCAAACTCATAACCTAGATTGGGATTAGGATCTAAATAATCTTGAATAGCATAATTTTCTGTTATTTTTTTCCCAGGAATAGCAATCTTTGAACTGATAGAATCAATGAGCTGGACAAGATTGCTGAGTAGTTTTGTTGGATCCTGTATATCTGCTTCGAATTTCTTATTCACACTTTGAACTTCTCCGAGAATATGCTTGAGAAATATGAGATACACATAGTTTTTCATGTCGCTAAACATAGAATGTAGAAGTTCTGCTGTATAACAGCGCTTGATGAGTCTTGCTACATCAAAATGAGTTCTGAGCTCGACCCACTGCTGCAATATTCTGACAATGGTAGATTGAACGAACATCCATCGTGTCTGGCTTAATTGAACAACCTTCAGCGAATGTTGTCCATCATTTAGTAAAGCAAAAAGCTCCCTGTACTTTGCTTGACGAAGACTTGAGTGAGAAAACCAGTTATATGTTTCTCTAATCATGAACTCTATGTTCCTGGGCAGACAAGCAGCTGCCGCCTGTGACACTGCCAGCTGAAGAGAATGACATACACACCTAATTAGTACCAGATGAGGAACTACGGATTTTAATTTTGTATATATTCCATTGTTTACACCTGTCATGACAGATGTATTGTCAGTGGTGAGTGCAACTAGTCTTTGCATCTGAAGTCCATTCTTGATTAAATAATCTTTTAACGCATTGCATATTGCCTGGGCATTGCAGTCACTCACTTCATTTAAATCATATTAAAGGGAGTTAAATTACTTGAATATTGCACAGTAATGTACTAAGACTGTTTTACTCCCTCGCTCCAGTTAAAATTCGGCTTTTTAGTGTCCCCAAAATGATTTTTTAAAGTAATTTTTACACACCCAAAAAAGCACCCCAAAAAAATGATGTGAAGCACTAAATTTGCGCGGCCGCGCTGAAAGCAAAATTTTCGCACTAAATGACTTGAAAAAGCACTAAATTTAGTGCGAAAAGCACTAAAATGGCAACACTGCTTGTTACAAACCTTTGAGAACAAAGTTTTAAGATGCATCTTTGGACCCATTAGGGATACACAAAGTGGAGAGTGGAAAAGAAGAAGTAACAAAGACATTTATAATCTGTTTAAGTCCCCAATGACCAAGTACTACAAGAGACAAATGAAAATCGTAGATTGATTAGAGAAATTAGACGTAGACAGTCAACATTTTTTGGACATGTTATGAGGAGAAATGGACTGGAGAACTTAGTGACAGCTGGCAAGATCGAAGGGAACAGACCAAGAGGAAGACCAAGAGGAAAATACCTGGATGGCTTGGCCACATGGCATGGACGAGACAGGAACACTGAGCTGATCCACGACTCTGGTGATCGAGTGAAATGGCGAATCATGACCGCCCACGCTTTCCGGCATGGCACATGATTGATTGATTGATTGATTAAGTCCCCGCTAATCACTGGTATCATGAAGATAATAGACTACAATGGAAGACAATAGGGAAACAAAACTCGCTTACACTCAGGAAATAAACGAGGTAGACCGAGAAGACGGTGGAGAGATAATATATATACAGGCCTACAAGCAGTTGGAATAAACGACTGGCAAGAGAAGGTCAACCAGAGAGTCGAATGGAGACAGATTGTATCTGCAGCAAAGAACCTCAATGACTCGAAATGCTGAAGAAGAAGAATATTAGTATGACTAAAAGCGAAGTTATTAGTATCAAAGCACTGGGCTTCACCTTCCCGAAATCCATCAAACAAATAACGACTAAACTACACAAGACAGAACAGAGTGAATACTCACGATTTTGTTTGAAGAACTTAAACAATTCTGCCACAAGACCCTTAGTGCTGATATTAAAAGAATCAAGCCTGTCTACAAGGGCTGCTTCTGCTGGACCTGGAGGACTCTGCAATATTGGTTTGAGAACCTCCTTTGTAGTGATATAGACGTTTAAAACAGAGGTCGCACCCGAACAAAATTTGTTGATGCACTTGAAGTCTGGAGATAAAAGAAGTCAACACATCAACTTGCACCTCATCTACTTGCACCTCATCTACTTGCATCTCATCAACTGGCAGCTCATCTACTTGCACCTCATCTACTTGCATCTAATCAACTGGCAGCTCATCTACTTGCACCTCATCTACTTGCATCTCATCAACTGGCAGCTCATCTACTTGCATCTCATCATCTGGCAGCTCATCAACTTGCACCTCATCAACTGGCAGCTCATCTACTTGCACCTCATCTACTTGCATCTCATCAACTGGCAGCTCATCAACTGGCAGCTCATCTACTGGCAGCTCATCAACTTGCACCTCATCTACTTGCATCTCATCAACTGGCAGCTCATCAACTTGCATCTCATCTACTTGCATCTCATCAACTGGCAGCTCTGATATTAAAAGCAGAGCAGCTGAATGGACGTCTACTTGGCACCATGTGTGGTGAGATGGTAAAGTATCTTCTGCAGAGCTTAAGTGGAAATTCCGGAAAGTTAGACCAACCTGAGGCCCCAAATTTCAAAAAGACACCGAGCCTACTGCAACAGAGTACTCGAATATTCTAGCCCGCGGAGGGATTTGTGATTGTGTGTAATTTCTATTATAAAGTATGATTTGCACCAGCCAATTACCAGTGACTAAATAGTAAGAACATAACTGAGTGCATTAATTTGGTACCCAGATAATGGGAAAAGGATCTAATCGACAGCAAAGGTGAACCCTTAACCGCACAACAGGAGCAAATTGACTCTATTAATTAGTTTAATTAATAGTACAAAATGCTGTTTATATGTGGGGTTTATTCTGAAGGTAACAGGTCAGTAGTTTTTTTTTCCAATGGTATATAGATGGTATAGTATTATGACACCAACTCATTATTTTTAACAATGAGAGAATGGAAAAAGGTGCCAGAAACATGTTATGTTGGGTTCTATTTAATCTTTATTTGCCTTAATTATGAGGGTAAATGAAAGTAGACCCAATTTGTGGTTGTTGTGTTGTTTGTAATAACATTGTTGTTGTTTTTTCTGGGGTCACTGGGTACTATGTTGTAATACTGCACATCATTCCCATGCCTGTCTGAAAATGCATAGTGTTTATTACACATCTATATATGTAATTGCAGATCTTGAGTTAATACCTGAACTGTTTGTCCAAAAGTGTTGTGTACATCAAGTAAATGTGGTGTCCAACAAGTGGTTGTTTATATGTTGTGAGCAATCAATATCCTTCTAGCACCATAGAAAATGTAAAGGGTGATGAAGTGGGAAGGGAAACCTACACACAGATGCCATTGTTTCAAGGATTGAACTCTTTTCTCCTGGGATTTGTGGTAATTATCCCTGATCACCCTGCATTCTAACCAGTGACCAGAGAATCAATAATACCCCCTAGACATTTTAACGAATTATTCTTAGGAATTAAAATCCACATCCCACATGTGTGGGCAACGTCCGTGAATTTAAAACTCATGGTAAATATCACAATTGGTGTATTATTGTGGGTAGATGAATTCAGGGAAAACCTCTCGCAGGTAAACCAAGTCACTTCAGAATGTTATAGTGTTAGTAACAGACCTAATCACTCATTAGTATGAGCTGAGTCAAGTTTTATGTGAACCCATAATGGCTCAGATAAATATAGTTTTTTTTGGTACAAAACTGTTCACAGGTAATATCTTGATTCTGGTAGATGCATCATGTAGTTGGTTGTTGGGTATGAGATTTTTTTTAAAACTCATATTTTATATCTTATTGATGAGAAACTAAGTCCAGTAATGAACCTCCAGTAGTAAGGTCTCTGGGATGGTAAACTCACATAAGATAGGTAATTCAGTGAATGTTTAGAATTCATAGTCATTCCCATTTGATGTTTGAGGTATGGTTCTGCTACTCTGATATTCTCTTTAAATGGTTTAAGAGTGGTGTAGTCATGAACACACTACTATATTATGTATCCATACGGGTTATGTTTCTAATTATGAATTATATGGTAATTAACTATTTTGTCATTGATTATCATTGTATTTTCATGCTTGATCTGCTTGTATAATTCATGTAATATTGAAAAGTTACCAAGGCAGCAGAGAGTGATAGACAATTTTATAGATAATTAGGACAGAAAAGTTAAAAATCCAATAAATTTTTTTTAAGGGAAAAATTTAATCAACAAATGATGATTCAGTAGGACAGTAAATAATACCTGAGAGATGAATTAAACCAGGGGAAAATAGCAGTAACTAAAGTAAATGAACTAAGGTTAAGGCCTAAACCACCACTTGCAAAAATGTAGACATAGTTAATGGAAGGGAAGGAATATTGTAAGAATTTGCAGTATTTAGGGGCACCCTAATTTAATCCTCTTTCATATAATATAACATGTTCTACAACACCGGTAGTAAAGTAAAGTGAATAAATGATGGATACTTAGGAAGAAAAGCCATACCGACACTTATTCTACTCCACCGGTGATATGAGTAGTATTATTAACTAACTCAGATGGCCCATATGTGAATAAATAGGGTCAACCAAAATATTCACCTGGTGATGTAAGTGAAACTGATCAACTCACTTACTGACCCAACAGAATATAAGGTATTTCTTTAAATTATCCACCCCGATTCCATTATTAATGGTAGAGGAAACAGACCGTATAGGTATGTAAAAGGTATAATTAAAGAATTAACTTAAGAAATTGGAATTTCAAATAAACTTCAGGAGATACCGGAAAAAATCTGTGCCAATCTCTAGTAAGAGACTGAACATTTCAGATATTGGCTCCTTAACTTTGAAATTTACAGTTTAACCTCACTAAGTGAAATGTTCACTATGAGTAATCCTCATCAAAAAGAGGAATGAAACAGCTTTTAGTTAGCGATTAGCTTACGTAAAGTTATTTCAGTAATTGCCTAACTAAAATTAATATTCTCATAAGGGAAGAATTAAAAAGGGCAATAAAGGGTACAATAGAGGCGCACGACTCAATTGTATTTTCTTTAAAACTAACCGAGTAACTAAATTCTAGATAATGCTCAAAGCCTACTAATAGGTAGGTGAATCAGAAATCAATCGCAAGACGAAACAGATTTCTACATCTCAGTTCTGATTTGGATGTTATGCCAGCATTAAATATGTGAAAGCAGATCAAGACTAACAGAGATTAGCTTAAATAACTGATACGAATCAGTAAAAAAAAAGCAACAATTAAATAAACAACTCTTAAAATAGATGCTGTTTATAGATAGGACGAACCCTTTGACGTAAAGACAGAGGAAACGCCTAAAACTTATACAGTGAACCCATGCTAGAAAAATGGAATATAGCTGTGTAAAAACCAAGCAAATTGGAGCATATAGCTGAAGAATTGCTTGATATTTACTAGATTAGGAATTTCAATCAGGAGTCCAGCTAGTAAATTATATAACGGTTCAAAGATAGACCTTAGTCAATCTAAATAAATCCAGAGTTTCCACGTATTAAACGGATGAAAACAAAACTGGAGAGAAACATTAAGAGTACCTTACCTGTTATCTTGAGGACACAACTCAGGAGACGCCAGTATGAGAGGGATATACAGATGTAATAGTAATTTTACAAAGACTAGTAATCCACATCCATAACTGGTAGTGAACCAGCAACTTGATTGTCTGGAAGACTATCACAGGAAACATAAAAGGGGCTTTTAACTTCTCAATGAACTGATTATATATAGTAGGAGACAATACGTCTGAACCTACATAATAAGGTATGTTGCTAAGTTGAAAATAGTCTAAAACCTGGAGGGAGGCAGACGACGATCAATGTACGCCAAGCGACGCAAAATTGCTCGTAATTCAACACCAAAGCAACAAATACAGAGTGAAACTCAAACACATCAGGTTAGAATTACTAATAAGGATTCTAGCGTAAAATAGATCTAGGTTAGAAGGAAAAGCAGAGAGAGTAAGCTAAGAATTACTTCATTTCTGATAGATTCATGTTCCCCGGAAAATTCGGTTCAGAACGGAAATCTAGAAAAGTTGGACCTTGTTTACATGTTAGACGAGATTCTCCGGAAAAACCCGCAAGAGAAAGGGACACCACTCTAATCAGTAGTTATCAAAACTGATCGGAAAATCCCATAACTCGACTAATAACCCAAACACATGATGTGTTGGATGAAAATGTATTCAACAGGAACCATCTTTAGCTTCCTTTAAATATCAGATCTATAGTTAAAACAAACGTCTAACTTACAGGGAGACGGGCGAGTTTAATATGCTATCAGTAGACGGAGAATTAACCGTCGGTTTTAACATAATCTCAAGATTAATAATCTAACGAGAGAGGAATCAAGCTGGTATATATCCCAACTAGTCATGCTTAAGTTAGCAGTGGTTACACGTAGACCATAAATGAACTACAAGGAGAGAAGAGACTTTCTGCTGGGAAAAGAATCTGAGGGGAGTGGACGCACAAAACCCAGAATCAGCAAAATGCAGATGTTAGGTTTCTTAATAACCCATGTAGAAGTACTCAGGACTGTCTCCTGTTCTTAACGCCAGACTAAATATATTGGGAAAAGAAATTCAGCAAATGATCTCATATGAACAGTATCATCAGGCTATTGCAAGCTTAATGATGATATTTCAATTGCTTCAAAAAGTCGGTTTGATGCAGACAAACTAGTACTTGAAAGTAACAAATTATCAGATAACCACTCATATTTCAAACAATAGCTGACAACAGTGGAGAGGGTACTACACTTTTTCACTAAAAGGGAAGTAAGCCTTTAAGGTTATACCAGTTGTCGTGACTAGAAGAATATGGGCGTGGCTCTGGTAGATTTTAATATAGGAAAGAAATGTAGTAGTAAAGTAATAAGGGATGGATACTAGGTGAGTCAATGTAAAGACGGAAATTGTAGAGTACTACTTGACCATTTAATTTCTGAAAGAAATAAATGTCTTAAATTGGGGAGGCGTGTGGTATAATAAAACGTCCTTACCCTTTCCTATTTATGGACTCCCTTAAAAATAAACAAACCCTTACAATTACTGTTTAAGTAACTTACTTAATGTAGGAGAAAATAAAACAGCGATAGACTGACCGTGGCACAGCTAAATTTATTTTGGCTTGTTTTCTCTCCCGTACCTGGCCAATCCTAGCGAGGGGGAAAACAAAGACTGAAGCGGCCATTTCTAGTCAAGAGAACACACAAGAAAGTCGACCTTTCCCTTCGGGGAGAAGGTATTTTGCCTTAAAAACATGATTCTCTTCAAGCTATTGAAGAGAAGCAGGTGGGGGTTGAATGTGGTGGGACTATATCACTTAATCTGGATCCTGGGTCAACAGCCAGAAAGTGAATGTCCTAACCATAGTCTGCATCTAGAAATACCCATGGACTGCTGCGCTCAATAGCTCCATAGCGAGCAACAGATAAATTAGAAGACAACTGACTGGGTGAGTGATTAAGTCCTATTTTAGTAGGAATATCCAGGATGGACTTCAAGATCTAATAATCTACAAAGATGAAGATCAACAGAGTAACTGACAACAGTGTATCGTCTGCTTTACGTCTGAGAAGTATCACCTATAAGCCTTATCACTCAGCAAAATCAGTGAAACTATGGGACAATCCTACAAGTTACTAAAACTAGCAACAGTGAAAGCCCTTCAACTGTTGGTTGGGTTACCAAGTTAATATCCAACAATGGATAAGTCTTCGAAAGAATGTCTCACAGCTGCAACAGTCAAACATGGAATTCAGCTATTCAACACTAAGTTCTGGCTCAACCAAATGGGGAGAAGACACTGAACCACATAAGCCAATACAACCAAGGTACAAACTTAATATCATCTGAAACATAACTACGAAACCAGATTACCTCAAGGTTCCAAACCCTGAACACCATCAGATAAAAGACCATATGAAAGCAGCTAAATGTCTCTACATCTGCAACAAGAGGAATCATCCAATTGTTTGCAAACCTGTTACTGTGCTGGATTTATTCATCTGTGGATATATGTAGGTATAGATCAAGTGTGGCCCTAGTCACAGATACTACCATGAGATGCCTCTCAGTCAAATAAAGTTCTACACTGGACTAGATAACGACTAACTCTTTGCTGGTCCAATGTCAACCTAAATGCCATGGGTTATAGACTCGCGACTTGGTGGGTGTAAAATCTATGTTGAACTACTTGGGATTCTGATATTAAAAGCAGAGCAGCTGAATGGACGTCTACTTGGCACCATGTGTGGTGAGATGGTAAAGTATCTTCTGCAGAGCTTAAGTGGAAATTCCGGAAAGTTAGACCAACCTGAGGCCCCAAATTTCAAAAAGACACTGAGCCTACTGCAACAGAATACTCGAATATTCTAGCCCGCGGAGGGATTTGTGATTGTGTGTAATTTCTATTATAAAGTATGATTTGCACCAGCCAATTACCAGTGACTAAATAGTAAGAACATAACTGAGTGCATTAATTCGGTACCCAGATAATGGGAAAAGGATCTAATCGACAGCAAAGGTGAACCCTTAACCGCACAACAGGAGCAAATTGACTCTATTAATTAGTTTAATTAATAGTACAAAATGCTGTTTATATGTGGGGTTTATTCTGAAGGTAACAGGTCAGTAGTTTTTTTTTCCAATGGTATATAGATGGTATAGTATTATGACACCAACTCATTATTTTTAACAATGAGAGAATGGAAAAAGGTGCCAGAAACATGTTATGTTGGGTTCTATTTAATCTTTATTTGCCTTAATTATGAGGGTAAATGAAAGTAGACCCAATTTGTGGTTGTTGTGTTGTTTGTAATAACATTGTTGTTGTTTTTTCTGGGGTCACTGGGTACTATGTTGTAATACTGCACATCATTCCCATGCCTGTCTGAAAATGCATCTACTTGCACCTCATCTACTTGCACCTCATCTACTTGCATCTAATCAACTGGCAGCTCATCAACTTGCACCTCATCTACTTGCATCTCATCAACTGGCAGCTCATCTACTTGCATCTCATCATCTGGCAGCTCATCTACTTGCATCTCATCAACTGGCAGCTCATCTACTTGCACCTCATCTACTTGCATCTCATCAACTGGCAGCTCATCTACTTGCATCTCATCAACTGGCAGCTCATCAACTTGCACCTCATTTACTTGCATCTCATCAACTGGCAGCTCATCTACTTGCACCTCATCTACTTGCATCTCATCAACTGGCAGCTCATCTACTTGCATCTCATCAACTGGCAGCTCATCTACTGGCAGCTCTTCAACTGGCACCTCATCTACTTGCATCTCATCAACTGGCAGCTCATCAACTTGCATCTCATCTACTTGCATCTCATCAACTGGCAGCTCATCTACTTACACCTCATCTACTTGCATCTCATCAACTAGCAGCTCATCTACTTGCATCTCATCAACTGGCAGCTCATCTACTTGCATCTCATCATCTGGCACCTCATCTACTTGCATCTCATCAACTGGCAGCTCATCTACTTGCATCTCATCAACTGGCAGCTCATCTACTTGCATCTCATCTACTTGCATCTCATCAACTGGCAGCTCATCTACTTGCACCTCATCAACTGGCACCTCATCTACTTGCATCTCATCAACTGGCAGCTCATCTACTTGCATCTCATCAACTGGCAGCTCATCTACTTACACCCCATCAACTGGCATCTCATCTACTTGCATCTCATCAACTGGCAGCTCATCTACTTGTATCTCATCAACTGGCAGCTCATCTACTTGCACCTCATCAACTGGCACCTCATCTACTTGCATCTCATCAACTGGCAGCTCATCTACTTGCATCTCATCAACTGGCAGCTCATCTACATGCATCTCATCAACTGGCAGCTCATCTACTTGCATCTCATCAACTGGCAGCTCATATACTTGCACCTCATCAACTGGCAGCTCATCTACTTGCATCTCATCAACTGGCAGCTCATCAACTTGCATCTCATCAACTGGCAGCTCATCTACTTGCATCTCATCAACTGGCAGCTCATCTACTTGCACCTCATCAATTGGCAGCTCATCAACTTGCATCTCATCAACTGGCAGCTCATCAACTTGCATCTCATCAACCTACACCTCATCAACTGGCAGCTCATCATGTGCATCTCATCAACATGCATCTTACCAAGTCGCATCTCACCAACTTGCATCCTATCAACTTGCATCTCATCAACTTGCATCCCATCAACTTGCATCTCACCAACTTGCATCCTATCAACTTGCATCTCATCAACTTGCATCTTACCAAGTCACATCTCATCAACTTGCATCCCATAAACTTGCATCTCATCAACTTGCATCTCACCAACTTGCATCTCAACAACTTGGATCTCATCAACTTGCATCTCATTGACTCTCATCTCATCAACGACTTCTGCCTCTGGGCACTGAGCTGGAGTCTGTTGACAATGGAATACTCGAAATCTGGGGAGGCAACATTACCAGCCTAAGCTTAATTCCAGTGACAGGAGCCAGGGTTAGCTTTTGTCATGTTTTAAGCATACAATATACTTTGAGCAAATTGCACACTTCAAATGAACACAAGAGAGAATAGACTCTGAAAAATGGAACACTCGAGCCGAGACCATTGCTGGGAACACACGGCCTAGAGTCAGAATTGGCAATGGCAAACAGCAGATTATTGCCAATGTTTTACAGTTTAGAGTTTTATATGAGTGTAATGTAGTAATGACTGATAGTAAGACTTAGTGATCATATGTAACGATGAAAACATGTAATGAATTATGAGAAAAGAAATAGTATATTTGAACGAACCGTTATCCTGTTGTACTTGAGGTTTGTAAATGTTGCTAGTCATCTATACAAGGGAGAATGTTACAGTGATCCAAACTGGAAAAGTAGTCATCAAATCTACTCATGGCATACAGCCATGATAATTTTTTGGTCCATTCCAATGCAGCTTGCTTGAGACATGCTCTCCATATAATATTATCTTTGGCAGCTACTCATTTAACATGTTTAGTCGACGTATCAACATCACGGCACATGGGCGTAACCCATAAGTGCTCCATTGTACCCCTAACTCAAGCCGGAGTCCAGAGAATCTCAGCTCAATGCACGAACTCCGTAGCACTGGCGAGGATCCTGAAATACTTTGGGTAGATTTTTAACTCAAAATTTTGCCCGGGCGGCGCCGTTAGGCTACACTTTTTCGATTTACAACTGCCAAGGGATTATTTACATGCGCAACAATACACACGGGTGTCCGATCTCACTACCCAGAGACCAGGGGAAATTTGTTTACTAGAAGTCCACGTGAAAAAATCCCAGCCCTCACCGGGGCTTGAACCCGGGACCTCCAGCACTCGAGGCGGACACCATACCTCGAGACCACTCAGCCCCCCCCCCCCGTTTAACATGTGCTTTGCTGAATCATGACCTGCACACATTCGAATATGCAGCTGCAGATGTGAAGTTCCAGTACCAACCTTGCCAACCCTGCTGGTTTCTGAGTTTGGAGGGGGGAAAATCTCTGTAACAAAGTCCCCGTGGAGATGGTGTTTTGTGTGGAGTGGCTGTCGTCACTTCGGAGGTCATGGATTGCGAGAGTTATGTGGATGTTTTGCCCTGACCATGCAGGGGAATGAACAGGCTGATAGGTTAGCAGGGAATGCATCGCTTGGTGGTAGATTATCTATGGACAAGGGAGAGGTGGTCGTGCGCTTGTGGGACCAGGTGGAGGGGACGCGGTAACAGACTGAGAGCCTGTGTGTAGAAGGGGTGGGATTGCGGGGGATCGGCAAGTGTACTGGGGTGAGGGGGTCTCAGAACTGGGAGGGAAGACCAGGAGAACTTTCAATCAGATAGCGGTGGGAACGATTAGTAGTATGACTCTTCGATAGCTATTTATCGAGGGGATGGAGCACGTATGGGAATGTCCTGAGTGCAGTGTTGTCGGTTCTTAACTCAACTCAACTGGGACTTCAGTACTGGGTTGGGAGACAAGTTTCGACACCAGCTTCACCCCATTAGATGCCAGCTCTTCTCAGGGCTCCATGACTTGATGCCAACACAATGAACTTGGGAATGAGTTAAAACTCGGTCTTCAAGAAGATTAAGTAACCAATCAAACAACACACAACCAACCAATCAGCAATGCAACCAACCACTGAACCAAACATGCATCCATCCAACCAACTATCCATACAACCATCCATCGAAGCATCCGATCAACAATAACTTCAAAGAATGAAAAACGATTTATTTAAAAAAAAGACATGTTCAGCTATACCAGTGGGAATTATACAAGACTTGTGAAGTTGCATTCACATTTATATACATATATAAACACATACAAGAGAACACACAACCTCAGACTAGATGGACCAACCATGTTGTACACAAGTGTCACATGAGCATCTGACCAATAAATAGTCTATGGTGATCATGACTCAAACATGCAGAAATGCAGTGGGCAGAACAGCTGCCACTTGGCCTACTTATTGTGATTTCCAGTTGCTGTGGGATTACATGCACAGCTTATCTTATCTTCTTATGTTTCATGTCTTTTTTTAAGTCATCACTTGCTTTGAACTTGAGCGTAGTGTACGCATGTGTTACAACTACTAGTAGTTTCTACTACTTGTAAGTACATTGAACTGATTTTGCATGACGGTTAGCTTTCCCTCTTACCAGTGTTCCTCACCATCAGATGAACCCTCTCTGACTTCTGAGGTAGTTGTAATTTACATCCCAAAGTCAAGGACATGAAGTCAACATTTAAGTCCAAATAACTGGCACATGCAACAAACCCACACCACATCAGAAGATAAAAGTTTCAGTGTGTTAAACCTCTCAGCCACACTGACCTCCATTACCTTTATCTGAGAGGGCTAGGCATCTGATCACACCACCCCAGATATCAGAGGGACATGTAATATCAGAGGAACATGTGATATCAGAGGGATATGTGGTACCTATAAGACAAATATTTTCTTGCAAATATTTCCAACTTCAAGCTGAAATTCTAAGTAGAATAGTTAGTTAGTTAATCATGGTTCCTACTTCCCGACAAAGGATCACCCTCATAATGCTCCATTTCAGTGCCAGTGAATATCACACAAAATGACTCTCACTGTCCCATGTGAAGAGTGGAACAGACTGCAGTACAACAGCACAAATCGGTAAGTACATGCATAAGGCTGCTGCCAGAATGCCAACATAACAGTCCGCCATGAAAATTACAGTTTATCTCACAGATGTAAAAGCACTTCACACAAAATCCACAGCTCACAGAGTCGTTCTAAGTACTCAATTCAGTAGCTGGGTGACGGAACCATGTACTAACAGTCCAACATGAGGAAAATGCGTAAGCAAGCCATAGCCAGGTACAAAATCACTCCTGAGGCCTTAAAAGCTAAACTACCTATCCGCCATATTGGACTGGTAGTAGAATCCGAGCCTGAAGCAGTCATTGTAATATCTCAGCCACACCTGCCACAGTGCCCATTACAGCATGTGTCCTTTCATATGTAATCAGTGAATACATCATTTAAATATTCTAATTCTGCTTAATGACATGACTGCAAAAATACAAGATATCCATCACAAGGTCTAATACCAGTAAACCACAGGTGATGAAGTTAAAGTTATAGTATGTCCACATTTGTTTGCCTTCATTCACGATCAATTATTTTGAAAACTGTCTGTTGCATCGTTATGAAATTTTTCCAGCCGTCTTATATTTACCCCCACCCAAGGAATATGTCTTTGATAGGTCCAAAAACAACTTAAATCATTGAAAGCGGCGACATTCCTTTGATGTTTTGCTTAACAACTAGTTATTTCTCGCTAAAAAAGTTATGTTTACGGTAATGGGGACCTGCAAATTCAGATGACAAACAAAGGCGTATCCGGATTCGTATGGGAGTGGGTACAATGAAATAAGTAGCTTACAATCGACAGGGTCGGCTGCATTGCACCAGGTTTTTATCCCATATGGCTCAGTTTCTTTCCGCAGCGCGGAAAGCGTCGCACAAAGCATGAACTCCGTAGCTCCAGCGACGACCCTTGGGAGTGTCCGAAAAAAAAAAATGCACTCTAGAAATGAAGGAGCGGCCTGGAATCGAACATACAACCTTCAATCCATCCTTTCTCCAATAGTCCTCTTCCTCTTTCGACACATGGTCCTGACGTTTTTTCCAGTAACTTTTATCAATATTTAATAGCGCAGACAGACAGACAGACAGACAGAAAGGTAGGTAGGTAGGTAGGTAGGCAGAAAGGTAGGTGGGTGGGTGGGTGGGTGGGTGGGTGGGTGGATGTCTGGCTGGCTGGCTGACTGGGTGGGTGGGTGGCTCGGTCGGCAGGCAGGCAGGCAGGCAGATAGATAGATAGATAGATAGATAGATAGATAAGCAAGCAGGCAGGCAGATAGATAGATAGATAGATAGATAGATAGATAGATAGATAGATGAGCAGGCGGGCGGGCAGGCAGGCAGACAGACAGACAGACAGACAGACAGACAGACAGATAGATAGATAGATAGATAGATCGATAGATATATAGATATCGGTCGGTCAGTCGGTCGGTCGGCCGTCCGGCAGGCAGGCAGGCAGGCAGATAGATAGATAGATAGATAGATAAAGCAGGCAGGCGGGCGGATGGACGGATGGACAGACAGACAGACAGAGACAGAAAGGTAGGTAGGCAGAAAGGTAGGTGGGTGGGTGGGTGGATGGCTGGCTGGCTGACTGGGTGGGTGGGTCAGTCGGTCGGCTGGCCGGCAGGCAGGCAGGTAGGCAGATAGATAGATAGATAGATAGATAGATAGATAGATAAGCAGGCAGGCAGGCAGGCAGGCAGGCAGACGGGCAGGCAGGTAGGCAGATAGATAGATAAATAGATAGATAGATAGATAGATAGATAGATAGATAGATAGATAGATAGATAGATAGATAGATAGATAGACAGACAGATAGATAGATAGATAGATAAGCAGGCAGGCAGGCAGGCGGGCGGGTGAGCGGGCGGACGGACAGACAGACAGACAGACAGACAGACAGACAGACAGACAGAGATAGATAGATAGATAGATAGATAGATAGATAGATAGATAGATAGATAGATAGATAAGGTCGGTCGGTCGGTCGGTCGGCCGGCAGGTAGGTAGGCAGATAGATAGATAGATAGATAGATAGATAAGCAGGCAGGTAGGCAGGCAGGCAGGCAGGCGGGTGGGCAGGCAGGCAGGCAGATAGATAGATAGATAGATAGATAGATAGATAGATAAGCAGGTGGGCGGGGGGGGGGGGGGGGCAGGCGGACGGGTGGGCGTGCGGATGAACAGACAGACAGACAGACAGACAGATAGATAGATAGACAGATAGATAGACAGATAGATAGATAGATAGATAGATCCCCGCCAGAAGCCGGGCCTTGTCAGCTAGTTTATTTATATAATCACGTTTCATGAAAGAACCCCCATTTGGAGACACCTCTGAATCTTCGCGCTGTTTGTTTCAAAACGGAAATCACGAGAAAATTTCAAAATCTGCCGGGACGTCTCTTGGTGAAGCTGTAATACTGTTAAAATCATGGAAGTAATCTCTAAATCATAATTAATATACCGCATATAAACTAACTTTGAAATCTGCTGTAAAATCTCCAGAACAAAATTTTTTTTGTTGGGTGGACATAATGATAAGGTTATATACTAAACCTCATCATTTTCCCTCAGTTGGTTACTGAGATATTGAATTTTATATTGAGGCAACAAAAAAAAACACACACTATAGTTGCACATCCTTTTATAGGATCTAAAGTCTACAAAGCAGTCATATTATCCACACTGCTATGTGCTTATGAAATCTGGACTGTTTACCAGCGACACATTAGGGAATTAAACCACTTCCACACAGTATGTATGCCTTAGGAAGCTATTGAAGATTAAATGGCAAGACAAGATCCCAGACACTGAAGTCCTAGAAAGAGCATCCATGCCCAGTATCCATACTCTACTAATGAAGAACCAAATTCGCTGGGCTGGTCACCTGATTCGTGTGCCAGATCACAGGTTCCCTAAATGAATTTATGTTGGTTGTGCTGTGGTAAACGCTCTCAAGGTGGCCAGAAGAAATGCTTTAAAGACACTTTGAAGATATCGCTCAAACCTTTGAAATTTATCACGACACATGGGAGACTGCTGCCAAAGACCAAAATTCATGGTGTACATCATTACGCAAGGGTGTAATAACTTGTGAAGCAAACAGGGCTGCAAGAGCTGTGAAAACAAAAGACTTGACAAAATGAACCACCGCTGGAGAACCTCTTGGAACATCAAGAATTCTTTGCCCACATTGTAAAAGAACATTTCAAGCCAAAATAGGCCTTACAAGCCACCTTAGAACTCATGGTCCCAAACTTTTAATCCCACTGGATGAAATGAATGGTCATCATCATTCTTGATGGACAAGTACCACAGTACGTAGCAGTTAACTCAAGCATTGTTTGGCTGTTTGTGGATCCTGGGCAAATTTTAAGATTCAGTAGTTTGCCATTGCTTTATGAACAACTGTCACTCATACCATTGTATCTAAGCAACACAAGGTGGTCTGCTTCCAAATTGTCAGCAGCTGTGTTTCTAATGCGGTATGAGAGATCACAAATTGCATTTGTAACCCCTTCACCACATTGCTGACGAAAGATCACAGAGGTGCTGGTGAGTTTCATTAAACTCAAGAGAACATGAAGGTGTAGAGGTGAAGACTTATACTCAGTAGAGAGCCAGAAGGTATAAGAATAATAAACCCATCACAAAAATCAAACTCACATCACAAATAAAAAAAAAAAACTCACCCATGTCTGTGCCTTTTAAATTACAATGAGAGTTGTCTGTGCATGACTTGTTCCCAAGTTCAAGGTCATCCAGATCGGCCAGCTTCACCAATGCTCCTCTCACCAATACAAAGTCGCTCAAGGTCAGTTTTGTAATCCGCAGGCTTCCAAGAGGAGTATTCTCCAAGTACAGCAACAATTTTGCCACTTGTAGCGCCATCTGGAAGAATTCATTACAAGGTGGATAAACATTGGCTTGGTTTGTAAAGGATCACATTAATTAAACAAAGATGGAGGTCGCATTGACTGAGAGGTTTAATATAAATAAACTTTCTCTTATGACCATGACACTGTTGGTTCATTTCAGACACCTGCACATAAATGTTGACTTCTCATCCCTAGCTTGGGAACGTAAATTTAAGTACCTCTGAAGTTGGAGATGGATTCACCTGACGAAGGACATTGGTAATAGGGAAAGCTAGCCCTCATGCAAAATCAGTCCAGTGCACTCACTAGCAGTAACAGCATGTGTGAGCACTTCACTAGAGATCACAGCAGGCAAACACAACATACACACACAATATTGAATATAGTAGTTGACACTATAGTAGTTGACATTAGAGTAGTTGACACTATAGTAGTTGACAGACTGGATATGGAAATAGTAGTTATAGTAGTTGGGAGACTAGATATGAAAATATTAGTTATAGTGGTTGACAGATTGAATTTATAAATAGTAGTTATAGTGGTTGACAGACTGGATATGGAAATAATAGTCATAGTGGTTGACAGACTGGATATGGAAATATTATTTATAGTGGGCGATAGACTGGATATGGAAATAGTCATTATAGACATTGAGAGACTGGATATGGGGTAATAGTTATCGACTGACAAACTGGATATGGAAATAGTAGTTATAGTGGTTGACAGACAGGATATGGAAACAGTAGTTATATACATTGAGAGACTTGATATGGGGCAATAGTTATAGGAATTGACAGATTAGATATGGAAATAGTAGTTATAGTGGTTTACTGACTGGATATGGAAATGGTAGGTATAGTGGTTGACAGACTGGATATAGAAATAGTAGTTATAGTGGTTGACAGACTGGATATGAAAATAGTAGTTATAGATATTGAGAGACTGGATATGGGGTAATAGTTATAGACATTGACAGACTGGATATGGAAATAGTAGTTATGATGACTGACAGACTGGATATGGAATAGCAATTATGGTGACTGACAAACTGGATATGGAATAGCAGTTATGATGACTGACAGACTGGATATGGAATAGCAGTTATGATGACTGACAGACTGGATATGGAATAGCAGTTATTATGACTGACAGACTGGATATAGAAAAGCAGTTATGATGACTGACAGACTGGATATGGGATAGCAGTTATGATGACTGACAGACTGGATATAGAAAAGCAGTTATGATGACTGACAGACTGGATATGGGATAGCAGTTATGATGACTGACAGACTGGATATGGAATAGCAGTTATGACTGACAGATTGAATATATAATAGTGATTATTGTGGCTTGACAGACTGCATGTGGGACAACAGGTATGACTGACACACTGAATATGGAACAACATTTATCATTATTGACAAGCTGGATATTGTTCTTCAGGTGATAGGCAAAGTGGTTGCGGTTTCATCACGAAGACTAATAGACAATACTTGAAAAAGGAGAGTCTGGCATTCTCCAGCATGAGAATGGAGGTGGAAGCAGCAACAGTGGCATTCCGTTGGTTAGAGGAGACCACTGCAACACACACTACATTCATTACGGACTCAAGGAGTATGCTAAGTAAGGTGGAGAAAGGAACGTTTTGTTTGGAATGGCTATCCACGCTTAAGAGATCACAGATTGTGAGAATTGTATGGATTTTTTGCCCAGGCTGCCACATGGCGTTTAGACAGAATGACGTCATCGGAATAGGCGGTGGAAAATCATATACGGAATTTCCCATTCAGACACTAAAGTGGACGTCAACAAAGGAATCCAAGGAGAATGTGGAGAACGTAATGGGACAGGCACATTGAGACATGTGGGGGTCGTTTCTGGACACTGTTGTTGATCGACATAAATTCCCGCCAGTTTCTAAGAGCTGAACATAAGGAATTACGTACCAGTGGCGCAGTTCACACCGTGCTACACAGAAAGAAAGAACGCACGAAAACTCCACGTCACAAAAATGGTGAAGATCAGGAAGTATTTCAAGTAAGTTGAAGATCTTAGACGTTACAAAGTTTACAACAGTAAGTGAAAGTGTATATATTATAAGAACGGTACAATGAGAATTAACATATCAGGACGTAAGAACAACATTACGTAGAAGAAGTGCAGTAGAAATATAATAGTCGCACCATACGCGCGAAACTGCACGATATGAAACAAGCCACAGCGCTATATTATATTTATAACAACTGACATTTGGAAAGATCACAGCATATTTAAGAACATTATTGTGTTTTGAAAGAATGTACGGGTATGACTACAGTGCTACTTAAGAAAGGAAGGTAGTACATAGATATGAGATATCCGAAACATTCGACACCATGGTCGATATGGAAAGTAACTATGTTGATGTGAGTAGGCCATAAGATCTAAAGAAACACTGCGCTGCCACAAGTCTACACCACAATATTGTACGATAACACAGCAATGGACACTGTACATTCGAGAATTGATGATTTGCTCACGAATTTGATTGCAACTGCTCAAAAGTGACTTTATGCTAAACAATCTGCGGAATTTATGAAGTTCGTCATGATTCAAGATTATTATCACATTTATCGTTGGACTGTTCCACATAGGATGGAGTGTACTACCGATCTGCAAGTATAGTTTACTCTATCAGAAAGACATTCGTTATTTTACGAACATTACTAACAGTTTTGACTTGGTTGTTTAAAACGCCAAAAGATTTTGCCACCTACAAGTGTGAGACATTGACACCACACACGATTATATTTGATGCCGACACTCTGTCATAAATTCACTATCGGCGCAAAGGACATTCGATACGTCTATAGACATTATTTATTGTACATGTCTGAAAACTTGCTGACGTCGGATGTTGGAGGATGCTATACACTACCATGAAGATTACCTTCGCCACATAGATTGTCATCTCTCAAGGAAGTTTAGGTGTGACATTCAATTGGTCGCTACACGTTAGATATCACGTCAGGACTTATTATATATACTCTTACACTGAGACCCTGACGCCAGGACATTGAGGCAACGCTTCTACACAGAATACCACACACAATTTGAAGAGTTTACGATTTGTATGCGCTTACCAATACTTACATTGGCTATATTATAATTATATAAGCAGCAACTATTAATTACAAATGCCAACCACGGATATATTCGTTCATCCGTATTCAAGTCAACGAGATTAGCGGAACACAAGGGATACCAACGCTATTCATAAGGAATTCACGGACATTATTTTATACTTGAGGACACTACTTACGGGATGGAGGACATAACAACACCATTATCCACATACCGGACAACAACTCTCACTTCAAGACGACACGTACACGTACACTAGGACATACTATTTTGAAATCACAGAGGATTTCGTTACATTTGAAGAATTCAACTCGGTCAGTCGGGACCGAACATTAACTCATTACGTCGACATCTACGGACAACGGTAACTTTGGACACTGATTGACTGTACATGGATACACTACACACGTCAGGAGGCTACTCACTTTACACTTCAGTGGTTACACATCGGAACGTTATACGGAGTGACATTGTTCTTATTGGGCGTGATACCATTCGTTTTCACGCTAAACTTTACGACGCTATACTCCATTGTGGACATTAAGCGTTCCAGTACCCACAGCATTCAGCTGCTATAACTCAAGTATCGTCGAAAACACCCAAGCCAATCACGTTTCTCAGAAATTGGTTACGAACCGCGTTGGTTCGGGTTTAAGTACAAATTCATTGTACTTTCGTACAAGCAAGGAGCGGTCTACTTCCTTATACAATTCCTTCCCTTGGCATATCGTGGTTAACATATAGGATGTAAATTATCGAGCATTATATTTACGGACACGAGAACCTGGAAAAGGCCAGTATATGTTATTGTTGGTTAATGTGTTATTGTTGATAAATGAGGTGCCTATTATTTAATATTAAGTAAATTAGTTCAAAAATGGATAGTGGGAGCGGTTAGAAGAGTGTTTCTACATTAAACAAGGACACTTGTAGTGGCAACATATAATTGTTGTCTTGTGTTAAGTGTAGTAGTAATTTCTATAAAAGTACTATTGTCTTTTATGAAAGAAAATATCTAGTTACGTCACTCATCAGTCGTCTTCTGTCATTGTTGACTGTCTAGTATTATATATTCTTTATACTGAATATATTTCTTATATTAATTTCTGTTATTTACAGATAGTAACACTTAAGATATATAGATATCAAGAAGTTACTGAATTTCGTTATTGTTCAATTTTACATTGCTGTTGAGTTGCAGTTCACATTTTGTTCAGCAGTTGTTATATCTGAATTGAACATATTTACATTTTTGCATACTCTTCTATCATATTTCAGCTAGATTATTATACAGGTAGGACAAGATGTCTACACTACAATATCTCACGGAGTTGGGTGAGAAGAATGGATTGACTGGAGCAGAACTTAGAAATTGGGTCATACAGGAATTTAGAGCTCAAACCGCACATGAAAGGGAGGCAAAGCAACTACAAGCTACGCGTGAACGACAAGAACGACAAAAGAAATTGGCGCTGGAGATGGCTATCAAGCAGAATGAGATAGCAGCTAGAGAAAAAGAATTAACTTTGAGACGCGAAAGGATTGCAGCCGAAAAAGAGAATTTGGCTCTGAAGGAGTTAACGGCAAGACAGATAACCGCAGAGGCAGAGTTAAAAGAAAAACAGATAACAGCACAGGCAGAGTTAAAGGCAAGACAGTTAACCGTAGAGACAGAAATCAAGCAAAAACGACTCGCACTTGAAAATGAGAATCTTGCAAAGGAAGCAATGTGGAAGGAGCGTATAAGACAAATGTATGAAATAAAAGAAAGTAATCACACAAGTAAAGTATGTGCTACAGTAGTGAAAGAACCAAACGCCAGAGATTTCGTTCAGAAAGGAACTATAGAACACAAGTCTAACGAAATACTTACAAGTACAAATGCCCAAATTGAAACAACACAAGAAGAAGAAAAAGAAAAGACGCAAATAGAACAGGGTACATCAACGGTAGACATGCATGATACAATGCTACTGAGTGATAGCATAACGGTAATTAATTGCAAATACCAAGATTTGCACAAAGTCAACGAACCCAAACATGAAGAAATAACTGATACTCAAAAACAAAGCAAACGAGATTATTTGTCGGTAAATGACATATTTTTGAAACATTCAAAAAAGAAACCAAAAGTTACACGCATTGGTTGTTACACATAACAGTTACATGCACAACAAGCGAGGAAACATAGTGTAAACGGGTTCATACAAACAAAAACGCATATCATAAACATGCACACAGAGGTGAAGAAGCATAGCACAAATATACACACAAAAGGCAAGAAATGGATTACATACATACGCACAGAAGTCAAGAAGTGTGTCACAAACGTACATACAGAAGTCATTAGGTGTATTACACACATACACGCTGAAGTTAAATAGTATGTCACTAACAGATACACACAATCAAAGAAATACGTTGCGTGCGGCATTACAATTATCCATTCACAAGTTAAAAGATACACACAAAGTTACGATGTACAAATATTGGCATGCGTGCAAAAGAGAGATTCTATAGGTTTGAAACAAAGAAAGAAAGAAAGAAAATAAATGAAAGGAAGAATAAAAGAAAACAATAAAGAAAAATAAAATGGGATGAATGTGAAAGTGTTAGGTTCATATCAACACATAGTACACTACAGACACATTAGGGTCTTATTACTTAGTTATCCCAGATGTCACTGTGTAAGGTTATACTTGTCAGAATTATTCTCACTATCTTTCTTCACTTAAGTGTGTGAAAATATGTTGGTTCTCTATTCTACAGATAATTGTTCGTAAATATATCGTTATTAGATAACTTAATAATTTTATGAAGAGTATTTGATTTAAATATTTATTATATTTCTGATTTATTATCTTAGAAATCTTGAATCTGGGAGATATGATTCTTCACAAAACTGTAGGATCTACAAATCAATTATAATCTTGCCGATACTCTAAATCAACTATAAATATAAATATTTTATTCAATTCTAGTTTATTATATTTGTTTGTTCATAGAGTGTTTGGAAATGTGTTAGATAGCACCGAATTTACTGGCAATACACACACAGATCAACAATTACATATTATTAATGCAAATAGCTAGTTTAAGTAGTTGGATACTTCTGTCAATATGTGATTTTGACAGGATGATAAGAAATTTATGTGAGGAGGAACCGTTGAGGCATGGAGAACTTTGAGAACTTTGACTTGTGTGGCTTTCCTCCTGTGTCGAGTTTTCACTTGGATGTTTTGTGACTGGGGGTGACTACTTTAAAGGAAAACCGGTGAACACGTATTGTGATATGAGTTGAACATTGTATAATATTAGTATGTGTATATAGAGTTAATTTAATGAATTGTGATAATAGTTGATTAGTTAACGTAGTTAGATTAAATACTATGTTAGTATAGTTATATTTTGATCATTGATCGTTAGTTATTATTACTTAATTATGGGTTGTCAATTTTATTGCGATCGCCATTTCCAAGTATAGACACCACTACATATAGCATAATGAAATACGCCGTTGAAGGATATTGTCACTCGGTCATTATTGCCACACCTTCACAGAGAATTTATGATGACTTCTTTAAGGAGCATTTACCTCGATTACACTTAAAATTATGACGTCATAATACTAGTCCCCTACCTACCCGTTTGATGAGATTAAGATTTACGACATAGCGGTCGGGATAAAAGTCATTGTGTCTACACTGCTATGTGTCAGATTAATTCTCTTGATGAAAAAAAAAAAAAAAATGATTACATCATTTTAAAAGGGAGGGGGCATACTGCCACATGGCGTTTAGACAGAATGACGACATCAGAATAGGCGGTGGAAAATCATATACGGAATTTCCCATTCAGACACTAAAGTGGACGTCAACAAAGGAATCCAAGGAGAATGTGGAGAACGTAATGGGACAGCAACAGGAGACGCTGGGACTTCGGGATACAAACAAGATGTGTTTCTGAAGGCTCGAGGTAAAGGTGACACCTGGATGCCGTGATTTCGGGATGAGACAGCAGGGAGTCTGGTAAGGAATTTATTGAGGACGACACAACAGTGAAAAGGACCGGGAATGGAAAATCCACCTAGACTGAATCTTAGTATCTAAGAAATTGAGCTGAAGAATGGATAGGAAGGCTTCAAGGGCGACGAGCTGGTTTGGGAGCTCAGGGGTAGATGTATTTGAGTAGGTGCCGATCCTGTGGTTAGGGATCAGCCTGCTTTTCTGCCAGAGTTTTAATCCTATTACCAGTGGCGGAAATAAACGTCTGGAAAATCGTTCGCTTCACTTGAGTATGCTATTCTGAATCGTTCTGTTATCAAGTTCCGATTTTTCGATGATGCTTTTTGTGTTTGCTCCAGTTGTGTTTAGCGGACAGGCACATTGAGACACAGGCCATGCGGGAGTGTGGGGGAATGAACAGGCTAATAGGATGGCAGGGAATGAACCTCTTGGTAGTAGACTACCTATGGACAAGGTTGAGCACCTGTGGGAACAAACTGAGAAACTGTATGTGGAAAGAATTATATTGCGGGGTACTGCAGTGGTTATGGAAGTCTCAAAACTGAGAGGGAAGACAAGGAGAACTTTCAATCAGATAGCAGTGGGAACGATTAGTAGTATGACACTTTGCTGGTTGTTGAATGAGGGGACGGAGCACATATTTAAATGTCCTGAGTGCTGTGAAAAATTGGAGGTGGTGGAAAATTTTGAATATCTTGGGTCATTGATTACCAACAACGGTGACACAATGAAATAAATTAAACATCTACTATCAATTGCTCTTCAAAGACTAAATCAACTGAATAAATTATGGAATGGGACAGATAGAACTACAAAATTAGATTTTTAAGAGCATGCATCTTTCCCATTGTGAGACTTGGACACTTACTAAACAAGCTGAGCAGCGCATAAATGCCTTTGAATATAAATGGTATAGACGAGTTCTAAGAATATCTTGGGTAAAGAAAAGAACAAATACATCAATACTTCAGTAGCTGAATACTGAAGAAGGTTGGCTATTAAAAACAATAACACAAAGAAAATTGAAATATTTTGGTCACTTGAAACGTCACAAAAATTTGGAGAGAACAATAATGGAGGGGTATATGCCTGGGAAGAGAGGAAGAGGAAGGCCAAAGAGAAGATGAGTACAGGATGTGGTGGATGATCTTCAGATGGGTGTATCGGACGTGGGACATCTTGCTTATGATCAAGAGGTTTTCCGGAAGGTTGTTATGGGAGCGAGGTTCTGCAAAGGACATGCTACTGAATGAATGAATGAGTGCAGTGATGTCGGTTCTTAGCTCAACTCAACTCATGACCTGCCAACCCTCTCTGCTACTTGACATTCTTATGATGCTGATGTTGCTTATTTCATTATTTGTTTCCCAGTTGTTTCACCATTCCATAAATATCTTTACCTGTCGTCCTTCGTCTCTCTTGTCTAAGATTTTCTCACGGAAGACTACTTTTCCAATTCCATCTCTTATGTTGATAATCATATAACAAGTCCTTTGCACCGCCCTGTGTCTATCTTTGTGATGGACAACTCATGCTTCTTCTCGAAAGAACATGCTTCTACTACTGTTCCTGACATTTAATTTGGCTAGAGTATGACAGTTTCCGTTGTTTCTCAGCTTGTCTGTTTATTGTCTCCTCATAGCAACAAACACAAATTAATAAACCTGTAAGGTATATTATGATACAAAGATTGTGTAAGCAAGACATGATTGATACAGGCATTGATACTGCACATTGGGAGCAAGTCGCTGCTGAACATGTTGCATGAAGGGCAAAGATCAGAAATGGAATAAAGACAAAGGAAAAAATAATTGCAGATAGGTCATACATTGAGCGTGAGAGACTAAAATGGTGCGTGATGATAAAAATGACCATGTGTTCACATGCATCGATTGTGCATGAACATTTACAGTGTGAATTGGTCTGATCAGTCACATTCGCTACCGCCATGAGTTGTAGTTATTATGCCTTTTTGAAGCACAATGTAACAAACATTGTCTGTCAAGATGGCAAGGTGCCAACGTAAGGTATATACTTACAGACATTCTCTGGGACCAAGAGGAAATTTTGAGGATGGAGTCAGTCAGAGGGATTCCTGTTTCTGTGACAACGATCATGCCCTTCTCACGCAAAGTGGTAGATACACGATTGCCTCGAAGGCAGTAGCCCTTCATGTGGATGATGCCTGGATGTCTCAGGATGGTCAACAGGAACACTTCTCTCAGCAGCCTGGGTAAGATAGCAAGTATGTGAACTCATCATCATCAAATGCCATGCCAGCTGGCATAGGTGTTCATGACTCTTCACAGATCTCTGCCCTTGGTTTTCTGGACCAACTCTGTTGATATTCCTCCATGCCATAATCTCAATCCATCTAGCATCATTTCTCTTGGTCTGCCTCTGCCTCTCTTCCTGTCGATCTTTCAAGTTGTCACGATGTTCTCTAATGCCTCTCTTCTCATCACATGACCAAAGAAAGCGGTTTGCCTTTCTTATTGTGTATATAATGTTCTAGTTTCATTAGCCTCTTTCAGGCAGTCATTGTTAGTTACTTTGGCAGTCCAAGGAATTTGCAACATCCGTCTTAGAAACCACTCTATATTGCTTCCAAGTTTTTCCTAATTTGTTCATTTTCATTCCAAGATTCACTGCCATACAGCAAAACAGGTTCTATATTGCACTTTAGCACTCTCTTTCTTTCACTCAATGATAGTGACTTACTGCATAAGATACTCTTCATTTTCTGAAATGCAGCTTTTGCTTGTCTTATTCTGCTCTTAATCTCTGTTGTGCATCTTCCATCTGATGTTATAAATGCCCTTAAGTATGTAAAATTATGCACTTGGTTATGAATTTTCCCTTCTATTTCCATTTAAAATTTGAACTATGCAGCTGAAATCATCATCATGCAGAAGATCCTTCACTGAATGGTGCTCTCATCACAACAGTGGGAAAGACTCATGATCCTTTGCCAGTTCTCTTGCCACATTAGTGTTCATGCCTCGGGTGTCTTTAATGTCCTTTATCCACTGTCATGTTAGTAGACACTTTGTCTCTTTTCCAGAGGCTGTGCCTGCCATTAATGTTCTTTTTAAACCATTGTGACATTTATTATGGCCAAAGTATATCAGTTTCAGAGACTATATGCGGTTTATGAGACATAACCGATCAGGAAAAATAACGGCTGCAGCAGGATATGACAATATGAGATGAAAATAATTAGGTATGCGTGACTACCATGAAAACAAGAGTTATAACTAACACAGACACAATGTACATACCTCACAGTACAGTAAACTCAAACCAAACCGGCTAACAGAAATTACAATGTGGACAATAATAATAAACGTAAATTAAGATAATGTAAAAATTAGCTACACCACAATACAATGAATCGAACATTTCGATCTTAGTAATCTTCAGGGACAATATGAACTAATCTCAATGAAGTGATCTTCTTCAGGAACAAAGCACATGATCTAAATTAAATAAAATTAGATCAAAATGATACAACTAAAAATGAAAACAATAACTAGTTAGTTAGTTTAGTCAACGGATCAACATCACAGCACATGGGTGTAACCCGTAAGTGCTCCATTCTACTCCTAACTCAAGCCTGAGTCCGGTGAATCTCAGCTCAGTGCACGAACTCCATAGCACTGGCGAGGATCCTAAAATACTTTGGTTTACTGCGTTCATTACGCCTGCATCTGTGTGAAATTGTTGCCCCTTGAGAGCTTTTTTTAGAGGTCTGAACAAATGAAAATCACATGGTAACAAATCAGGACTATAGGCTGGATGTTGCAGAATTTCCAACTTCTTCCTTGCTAATGCTTCCTGCACAATCTTTGCGACATGCAGACGAGCATTATCGTGCAACAAAATCACACCGCGAGAAAGCATGCAGGGTCGTTTATTCTTGATGGCTATTTGCAGCTTGTCTAGTGTTTGCAAGTAGTGGGTAGAGTTGATGTTGACACCAGGTTCTTTAAAGTCGGCCAACAATAGCCCTTCATGGTCAAAAAATGAGCTCAACATAACCTTAGCAGCGGAAACCTGTAACTTGAATTTTTTGCTTTTGGTGATCCAGCATGCTTCCATTGCATGCTCTCTTTTGCTGCTCGGCTCAAAGTGGTGACACCATTATTCATCGCGTGCCACTATGCGGAAGAGAAATGCACCACCCTCCACTCTGTAATGCACCAAGTGGTTCAAACACCATCCCATGCGTTCCTCATTTGGTGGTCGGTCAACATCCGTGGTACCCACTGTGAACACACCTTCCGATATTGCAGTTTCTTACGAAAGACTTTTTGAATTGTCCCAATTGACACATCAAATTCTTTCGCTAGCGAACATATGCTTCGACAACGATTCATTTGTACTGCTGCATCAATTTTGGCCATGGTTTTTCTGTTGCAACAATATGCACTTAACCTGGCCGTCGAAGATCTGTCGTCTGACGTCCTTTCCAAAACATTCATGCCCAGTCTGTCACTGTTGTCTTCGACACACATTTGTTACTGTATGCTGCCTGCATTCTTTGAGCTTCTTTGGACGGATTTGGCATCAACCCGACCATTTTCTCAACGGTCAGAAACAGAACCTATGCATCATGGGATGATAAGCATGTGCTCTTGTATTCATTGGTCAGTACTTATCACATGACTATGACATGATCATGTTCAATGTACGCAATTACGCGCGGTGCGGCACGAACGGATTTCAAATGAACACCAATTATATAATAAGAAAAACAAAAGTGACAATACCTGTAGTCTTCCATTGTAGCACATATTTTTGCATTATGTAACTCCACTTCACATGCTGTTCCGTTGCCTCTAATTAAACTTTTGATGAATAATTCACGTTTATGAAGTACTCCTTCTATCTGGCCCATCAGCTCATGCACCCGTACCACCGTCTTGGACTCTGACTGATGTACATTGCCAGCCATAATGAAACTGTCAATCTTCTGACAACTCATCCTGCTTTCTAAATCACTATCAATCAGGAGATACTTCAAGTCAAAAGCAACATCGTCTGAATCAGCAACATGTTCCCAATTTGTTGGATGTAAACTTTCAAAGAAATCTACTAGATCTTTTTTGTGAGCACTCGTTATGGAACTTTTGCCTCTGACGTGCTTTGATTTCCGTGGAAGCAAACCCGCAAAGATAAGATCTTTCTTAAAATGTTCTAGAGTTGTTTCACTATAATGAAGCTTTTGATGCCTTGCCTGTGATATCTTCTCACCCATAGCTGGCAATGAACGGTGATGAGGATACATGGACGCTTTGGAAGTAGAAATACGATACACAAGTGCTAAACTGAAAACTAATATTAAAAGAACACAGAACATCACTAAGTTCTTTAAGCGGCGATTCAGCACACTGCCTCGAGACATTGTTGCAGAAATATTTGATGTTTTCATAGCAGCACCCTCTGCTGGTCAGCCATTAGACTGGAAATAAAAATTCAAGATCAAGTGCTGAACAATGAGTACGTAATAACTGAACTGTTCAAGTGACAAAAATCATATATACAAGGGGTAGTAAGAAAGAAATTCACCATATGTATTTTTGCTCCTGCAACTGCATTTAAAATGAATTACATAACAAACAATATGCACAAAAATTCCCTCTAAGCATAGTATGTTTCTACATAATCCCCATAAACTTGTACAGCATGTCAGCATAAAATAAGTGCATGTATGCCTTGACTGTAGCCATTTTGTCACTATATGAATCACACCCTCATCATCATCAAACCTTGTCTCAAGTGAGGTGCCTTGAAGAGATTAGAACAAGAATTGCCATGGCGAAGGTAGCCTTTTGCAAGATGGAAAACATACTGACGGATAAAAAGATGTCATTTGAAACGAGAAAAAGAGTGTTGAGGCGCTACATAGAACCTGTACTTTTGTGTGGATGTGAAGCGTGGACAATGAGCAGACAAGCTTAAAAACATCAGATGGCTGTGGAAATGTGGTTTCTGAGGAAAATGCAAAGAATACCATGGACAGACGGAAAAACCAATGACCAAATAGTACAAGAAACAAATGAAGACTGTAAACTGATTAGAGAAATTAGACATAAGTAGACACCTTGCAGTCTTGACAGACCAAAGTATGTGAGTGGAATGTGGCCAATATTCCATCACAATGTCTGGGCAGAGCTTCAGAGATCATGTGATGCCCAAACGACATGACCCCTCCCTCGGCCTAGTCTTGTGTATTCCAGAGGAATGGGTAACTAATACGTCTGGCACAAGGTAGGCTGCAGACGCTGGCGGCTCAGCGTCAATCCACCGAGACCTCACCACCACGAGCCGGTGTTGAGTTATGGCCAGACCCTGACACCCAAGGGACCCGGCTTAGAGGCGTTCAGCCATGTCCCACAGGTGAGGGCCTTGTACGAGCCCGGACCATGAGGGCGCGCACATCTGTCAATCACAAGTGTCCGGACCTGTGTAAAGCGTGCACTATCGTCAGACTCCCCACCTGACTTTATAGCGGTCCCCGCGACCAGCGGGAATAGGTCCGCCATAGCTACCGCAGGAGATAGAAATTAGACATAGACAGTCAGTTTTTTGGCCATGTTATGAAAGAAACAAATTTGAGAACATGGTGACAACTGGCAAGATGGAGAGGAAGAGAACAAGTGGAAGGCAGAGAAGTAAATACCTGGATGGCTTGGCCATGTTGTATGGTCAAGACAAGAACACTGAGCTGATTCTCGACTCTGGTGATCGTGTGAGATGGTGAAACACGACCTCCCACACTTATCAGCATGGCACATGATGATGATGTCACAAGGAATTAAGTTTTAAGAGAACCAAATAGAGAACTGCAGTTAGGTGGATGATGAAGTAAAGTCCAGCCCAACTTGGCAATTGCTCCCCATGTTTTCTGACTTGTATGAGGGCGTGCATTGTTGTGTCGGAGCAACAATTCTGCCTAATTCTTGTTGGGCTGAACTCTGCAAAACCACTTACTGAATTTTGTTAGTGTTTTGATGTACACTTCATTATTTATGGTCTCACCTCCTGGCCATCACTTTCACAAGAATTATACCACCATTGTCCCACAACATAGCGATCAAAAACTTTAATGCTGATGGAGTTATTTTGAATTTCTTTCTGTTTGATGATTGTGGATGATGCCGCTCCATTGACTGAATTTTTGTCTCAGGTTCAGAATGACGCACCCAGGTTGTGTCATCTGTAACGATCTTTAATAAAATGCTCACTCCCTCAGCATTAAATTGCTCCAGCATTTCAGAAAAAAATTGTTTTCCTTTGAAATTTGTGTTCAGTTGCTTATTTTGTCTGTTTAGATAACAAAAAGTTGCTTCTGTTAGCCATAGCCATTTGCATAACAGACTGGCTGTGTACACAGTATCCATTCGTTATCTGTACTGTATCCAAAGGTTTACAATTACGGTCCGATGTGTTTGCGTGTTTGTTATTTGACCTATGCTGGTTTAATATAAAATTATGAGACGTATGGTGCTATCTCAATGATTTAGGTATGTCTAGTTGGTCATGCGTCGAAGTACACTTGTTCCTGCAGTGAGGCGCTGTCGTCATTTGGAGGTGACAGGTTCAAATCCTGGTCAGTAACTATAGCTTTCAAATTTTATGTTGTCTAGTGCATCCTCTAATCTCTACTTCCTTCTTCTCCTTTATGAGTCCCAAACAATACTATGTGCATTTATTTATGGACTGTATCCAATGGTTGCACACAATGTATCTCTGTTTCTGTACATTATATCCAGTGGATGTACACTATGTCTACTGGTTATGAACATTGTACAAGGGCGAGGCAATAAGTAAGTCACACAGTTCTGTGGGATGGTAGGTAAATGTAGTTGGTGTTTTCTACAGGTGTCATTAGGTGACAGCAACATCAAACTTTATATTATCGTTTGTCAGGGGCGCTAAGTGTCATAACGAAGGCTCGAAAAGGTTTGGCAGCAATGAGAGTCATGGCGAGTGCCAATATCGAGCAAAGACTGCTATTACTTCTGTTCCAAGGACTTGTGCTTTCACGCATCGAGTATGCCCTGGCCATCCTCACTGTCAGCCCTACACAGATTGGAAGACTTGAAAAGGTACAAAACGAAGCCATGCGCATCATTTTGGGCTGCACGAAAGACACCAGCTGTGTAGCAATGAGATACCTCCTTGACTTCCCGACAATGGAACACAGAATCAAGATCTGGAGAGCTCGTGCATACTTAAAAATAAGTGCAGATGAGCAGCACCCTCTGCATGACGCTGTATTCAGAGAAAAGGGTGACAGGCTAAAGAGGGGCAAATCATGGATGGGTCGGGCGGAAGATGTCGTCGGACAGGTCTGCAGTCTTACCAGTATCAACCCCGGCAAGGAATGGGTGCCGGTGCCTCCAGCTTTTAAGTGTACCTTCTCCTGCATTATCACACTCGACAGACGGTGCAGAGAGCAGAACCCTGCCGCTGTCAATGCAGAGGTTAACGCGCTCATCTATGATCACTCAGATAGCCCCGAAGTGCTCATCTATACAGATGGATCTGTTGTAAAGCAGCAGCGAAGTGCGTGGGCATTTACAGCCCGCTCAGCGGGCCGAACCGTTCAAGAATCCAGTGGTGCCCACTCCATGACCACGAGCAGCATGACGATGGAGGTGATGGCAGTTACACAGGCTTTCATATGGCTGGAATCACAGCATTATACCAACGTGTGTGTACTAAGTGATTCAATGAGCATGATTCAGAAGGTCGAAGCTGGATCTGTACGTAGACAGTGGACTGAGTCGCTGCGGAAGTCTGTTGTCCGCAAAGTCACCTTCATCTTCGTCCCGGGACATGCGGGAGTCGAGGGAAATGAACGAGCTGATAAATTGGCTGGCTCTGCACCCCCTGTAGATGGCCAGCCCATGGATCGTGCCGATGTTATTAACGCCCTTAAAGATATGGCGAGAACAGAGGATTTTGACGCCAGTGATTCCACATCGCTTTCCAGGATGAAAGACCTGGGAGTAAGAATCGGCACAGCCAGACGCGAGAGGTACATCGGGAAAACAAAGCGCCTCGTCAACCAACACAGAACTGGCACTATTAGCCACCGGACGCTGATGCATATGCTGGGGGGAGGATCTGAGCACCTATGGACATGTCCGGAGTGCAACGAAGATACCCCAACTGATAACTAACTAACTAACTAACTATCGCTAAGTGTCTGATGTGCATGCGCAGCGCATAAACAAAATGGCGACTGTACGTACGGAGTGTACAACCAAAGAGCAACATGATGTTGTGCGTTTTTTGTGGACAAAAAGACTGCCTGCAAAAGACATTCATAAGGAAATACTTTCTGTTTATGCTGACAAATGTTTGTCCCGTAAAGCGGTGCATAGCTGGGTAGAAAAATTTTCTCAAGGACGCTCTAAAATTGTTGATGAAATCCAATCTGGTCATCCTGTTGAGATTGCAACAGAAGCATCCGTGCAGCGGGTGGAGGAGATGATTAGAGGTGACAGGGGAGTAACGATAGACTCTGTAGCATCTGCAATAGGGTGCTCACACCGTTCATCATACAGCATAATGCATGATAGATTGAAATTTAAGAAAGTGTGCTCAAGGTGGGTACCCAGACAATTGAAGAAGGATCACAAAATGAACCGATTTGAACTGTCCTTGCATCATCTCTGTCGATATGAAAATGAAGGAGAAGACATGCTGAATAGGATTATTACTGGGGACGAATCATGGGTGCATCACTACCAGCCAGAATCAAAGCGTGCTTCAATGTAATGGAAACATCTTTCTTCACCTTGTGTCCAAAAATTCAAGGTTACGCCATCAGCAGGGAAGGTTATGCTGACAGTGTTCTGGGATTGTCAAGGAGTGCTTTTAACCAATTTCAAAAAGAAAGGTGACAATGTGAATTCTGAATTGTACTGTGGAGTTCTATTGATGCTTCATGATGCAATTCGAAGAAAACGTCCAGGACTGCTGACTAAAGGAGTGTTGCTTCTTCAATGCCAGACCAAATATGGCTTGATTAACTGAGGAGAAAATTAACCAACTAAGGTGGGAAGTTCTGAAACAGCCACCTTAAAGCCCCGACTTAGCTCCTAGCAATTTCCACCTTTTTGGTCCACTGAAAATCCACCTTGGCGGGAGAGATTTTGCGAATGATGCCGAAGTTGAACGTGAAGTGAAAATGTGGCTTAGAAAACAAGAACTCCTTGACGCACTTCTATGCAGCCGATTTGGGAAGACTGATAAAACGATGGGATAAGTGCATCAATGTTGGTGGAAATTATGGTGAGAAATAGTGAGGTTTAGCAGTCATGTGGATGATTTGGCGATTCCTGGGGTGAGCCCAATACCAGAGCGATGTGTGTCAGCTCTGCAATTATGGAAGCCTCCATCGATGGCGGGGAATGCCCAAGGTCTGCCCCTGCCTTCCCTTGGTGACTGACTGGGATGTCTTCAGCTGTTTTAAATGGGCAAGCTGGGATGGAGATAACAGCATAACAGTGAGAGTCGACTGTCCTACGAAACACCCAGGAAGATTAACCCGGTCAACAAATGCCTGAAGAAATCGGTATGTCGGCCGAAAGGTGCAAATATTGCAGCTCTGCTGTTAACAGGCACAACGCAATTATATCCAAAATAACATTCCGGATAAATGCAGATGAAGAAGATGCGTAGGCCTGTCTGCAATGTCACATGTCCATCCTCACAATGATCGACCGCTGCCCCTTCTTCCAGGAAGCTTGCCTTCCATCATTGTTCTTTCCACAGCAATGTGACATTTAATTGATTCAGTGCCAAACAAAACAGTAGGTTTTTACCAAACATGGTACACAACCAAATTAACAAGTATTATAATGTATATTTCTGTTCATTGAGCACTGAAATTGTGGCAGATACCACAAAATGAAACAAATAACACGATGACCCTGGTATGGCAATATATTATCCTCTGTCCAAATGGGAAGCCATATTTGGCGTTATACTATCCTTTACCACTGAATTAGTTGTCAGCTCCGAGGCAAAGGAATTACGGACGCAGTTCACAATCCTATGTACCCGCATTTGAAACACAGCTGTGAGCGATTTGGCAGCAGACTGCCTTAAATTGGTTTTATATGAAATGGTATGGGTGCCGGTCATTCAGAAAGCAATGGCAAACTACTGAAAGTAAACATACCAAGAGATCACAACATAACAAAATGCTGGTGTTGACTGTGATGTCCTGTAAAGGATATGCAATTAACTTTAACTGAACCAGTTAATGTGGCCAAGGTATGTCAGTTCCCAAATAGTTTCTTGTTTGTGAGTCAATTCGCTTCGATGTTCAGATCTTGAAAAACATATTTTTCTTCTGCAGGATCCACAATATGCTAAGCTTTAAGTTTACATGCCCTTATTTTATTCTTCAGTGAGTGCTAAGTGGTCCATATGTTGCCATAAGTTGCCACTGGAAAGATGCATGTTCTCAAAAATGTTACATTAACTTGTTTGCTGGTATCGTGCTATAAGCTTGTAACAGATGCTGTAGCAAATAAAAAGTAGGTTTGGACCAAACACAAATAAAAGATGGAAAATGGAAAGTAGGGGTGTGTCACAGTTATGACTTACAAGTTGTTGAAATGATAGCAGACATGTTGTATTAAAACACAATGACAATATTTCAGTAATATATAAGCCCATGGCAGATACGGGAAGTCGCCTCGAACTATTAATCATCCCATGGCACTCAGTCAGTTCATACTGTAACCTGTGCACTGCTGTGGTAAGTCTACATCTGACTTCTTTTGTTGTTGACTGTGGAGCTAAGATATCCAAAAGTTCACCTTTATCCATATCACATGTATCTGCTACAAACAGGTATCTTTGATGAGAGCACATTAACTACTTTATTTAAAAAGAAAGTCAAGGATTCTTTCAAACACCTCAAGGCACACAAGGCATATGATGCTAGATCCATATTTGTAGCGATTCAATTTTCTAATGCAATCCGAAACCGGAAATAATATTCTGCTCCTGCACAGAAGGATCCATTGTGTCTTCAAACATGGCTATGAAAACATCATGCATGTTTCTGACAGGATCCATTCATTCAAATATCATTTGACAATAACAAATGCCATCTTAGTTTCTGCAGAATAGGTCAGTCTAATATTATGTGCATAGCGATTGGTTGAAATTACCTTTGTCTTTGAAATAATTAAAATGTGTTGGCATACGGTAAGTAATTTTAATTTCTATGCTGTTCTCATAAATCCTTGGATATTTTGAATGGATTTTCGAATTCTGCATCCATTTTTACAAATATCTGGAAAGTTTCATCCATGATCGTCAATGATTGGTGATAGAAAAAAATATTTCTTCAAAGATGTTTCATCTTTGTGAATGGAAATCCAAAATGGTGGCACTGCGCATATCGATCAGACTAGCATGTATACTTTTTACACTCAAAACGTGCAATTTGAACTAGTGAAGTTAAAGAGACTACAAGCGTAAAGATTATTAATACTTTATCTGTACACTTTTACTATTTTTTATCATTTAACATGAAGGAACATATTTTTGAAATCAGTTTTCATATCCGTATATGACCCGTTTGAGAAAATCTCACACTGACTGGCAGTACTACAATTTATTTTAGAATTAACTGTAAATGAGAAAATACACTTAGATGAGTATTTTTTAAATCTGCAGCATTTATCTTGTATTGTTGTATCTCTCTTTATTGCACATCAATGGTAATGTCTGTTGGAAACATTTTTCTACATGGACCCCATCATATTTAGAAAATAAATTTTCATGGTGACATCATGCCTGATCATTTTTGAAGACTAAATTTTTAAATGTTAATGCTGCATTACTTTGATCATGGTTTTCAAATTGGGTATTTACTAATGAGTACCACAGCTACACAGGTCTTGCAAAACCAAATCCAACGGTACCTCAATGACGCCTGTGTGTCAATTCTATGTGGAGATATTGAGTGTTGTGATCTTGAACAAAGAAACACTCAGGAATCCGCTCATTGAACTTCTTGCTACTGTAACTTTTTTGATTTTAAACAAACATCTTCGCAACCATACATCACTGCAATCGGGGTAGAAAGACATATCTGCTCATGTCATCTATAATTAGTAATTAATGAATAATAATTGGCTGCCATTTTTTATTTCTAATTAGGTCATTGCCAAGACATCAACAACAGTTCTATCGAAAAAGGAAATGCTATGGGTCCATAGCATCAATCCACATAATAAAATATACATCTTGCAAGACTTGTAAGCTAACATTAATAATGCACAGGGTAATTAATGAATTAGTAATTAATTAGCAGCCATTTTAATTGCTAATTAGGTCATGACGCATCATATGTAAAAATAGATGACATGAGCAGTAAGGGCTTGCTGCCCCGATGACAATGATGTATGGTTGCTAAGATGTTCGCTTAAAAACAAAAAAAAAGTATGAAGCCAAAATTTCATCATTTCAATTGTCTCTACAACTGGGACATAAAGGAAAGCTGCCCAATGAGCAGAATCCTGAATAATTCTTTGTTCAAGATCTGGACTCTCAAATGTGACATTTCTCCGTTTAGAACTGACATACAGGCATCATTGAGGTACCATTGGATTTGGTTTTTCAAGGTCTATCTATCTGTGGTGATCTTATTAGTAAATACTAAATACCCAATATGAAAAACATGATCAATATACCTACACAGACCAGTGAGCAGTTGGTCAATGATGTGGTCAGTAACATGCTGGCCGCCTTTACTTCCCAACATTGCTTTACTGGTAGCCATTTTAGGCTAGGTTGACCTGGAACTCATGTCTATTTTAACATTTGGCCCCGACGCAGATTCTAACCCTTGACTACTGGACTGGCAAGTGAGTGCTATATATATATACTGGATATCCCTTGCAGGACATTGTAGTCAACACCAGCATTTTTTAGCTGCTGTTGATGTACTAGGCAAGATTACGCTCAGTAGTTTGCCACTGCTTTCTGAGTGACCGGCTCACATACTCCTGTAAGTTACCTTCGCGGCGCGAACCGCTGCCGATTCTCGCTCAGCTGCATTACTCACGAGAATATACGGGATTACGGAGAAAGGTGAAAATCAGCTTACCGCTGATTCCAGATTCTGCATGCTTTACTTTTTTACGTGCAAATTTGCAAACTCTGTAAAACGGTACAAAAACGTGTGTAACGATCGAAAATGTGTAATAAACTGTCCACAGTCATGTTAATCGACACCCAAATTTTAAACAATCGAACTTCAATCAGCGTAAAAAAAATTAAGTTAACCGCGCACAGACAGACAGTACTTTAACAGTATTTAGTATTTAATCTGTATTTAGTTATCAACTAGAAAAGTATGCTACATAAATTCATTTTAATTGCGCTAACAGACATAGCTTACCGCAATGTGGTGATAACTGATAATTAACTTGCATTTAATTGTCAGAATAATAATGACATTAGTCATTACTGGCTAACGAATTTCGGAATGGAGACAGGCAGTGACAGACATTCATGAATTTCATTTTCATGGAACGCCAGGTCGCCGCACTACTAAGTACTAGTAGTACTACTACTACTATTATTACACTTGCACAAGTTTGTTTACTATTCCCGGTAAACCCAGATATATTCTTAACGCGGCAGATATCTAGTGACAGTAGACGCTAATTAGACGAAAAGAAACAAATATCCTTCTCTTAAAAGAAGTTTAGTTAGCGAAACAGCGAAACAAGAAGACAAAAGGACCAGAGACAACAACAAGTGTTTACCGTTCGTGACAAGTGTCAACAGACAACGGATTCGGTCAACAATACTTATCTCCTTTGCTAGGAGAGGGACGTGACGAGGTATTGTTCTGACAATTACAAGCAGGGGTGATAGTGGCTGCAGCTGGGCCTGGTTTAATAACTGTCACCAGAGCTAACGATATTAAGAGATATCATTATTTTGGCATTAGAGTGGGGAGGGGTGGCGGGTTCCTTATTATCTTGATAAAGTGATTATACACGAAGCCCATAAACGCGCACTCTCCCGCTGTTTTATACTTCACATCGACACCGCAAGGCACAAGAGGAACAAGATGACATGATGAGACGAGAAAGTAATTTTAATTAAGTATGATTAAGCATAATCTGATTAAAATTAGATGTTTTTATTATTATATATGTAACTGCACATAATCGGCATTTTTTAAGTGAAAGTCTATTCCAGCATTTGTGTGGCCTGGTCCGAAGTTTTAGGTTATAGTGACACGTTTCGTTTAGGTCATATGACACTTGCATTGGAGACTGGATCTACAGATGCCAGTACTAACAAGACATTCACAATTTTGTCGAATGCATAAGGGCAGGGTTGCCACTTTTTTAAACCAAAAATATCTAGAAACGGCCCAAATAACATCCATAAATATCTAGATTTCGTTGGAAAGTATCTAGGAAAAATATCCAGATTGAGAAAGTAAGAAAATACATATGTAATTGATGTGACTGCCGGTATCCCTGGCGAAGGGCGAAAATTTCATAACTTGACAATGTTTAGGTATGTCCTTTACTGGCTGAAGAATGTTGTTAACAGAAAAGAGTGAAATGTTTTTCAATACATCTAAATTTTCAGGAAGTCTGCTTCAATTGCTTGAATAATGAGACAAGAAAATCTGTACAGCGCTTTCTTAAGTTTCATTTTCTGTTAACAGTCCTTTTGTTTTTGAACCATCAATTTTGGATTCGATTTGGTATACCAGGTATGGCTTAGGAGCCAAATAGCTCTCTATAGTGCAAGTGAACAATTCAGCTTTCGCAATATAAATATGTCTTTTACCAATTGAGTGAAATAGCAAATTGAGATCGTCAAGTAATTTAACTTTTTCAACATTTTTAAGATCAAACAGTTTATTAACTTTTTGCACTTCACTTAGAATGGGTTGTGAAAAGAGAAGGAATGTACATTCCATATCTCCCCCGATGGTGTTTCCACCTTATCGTGGTGAGGGAACTTGAGTTTCTCAATGACCCTGAGAGCTATGCCGGCGGTAGCGTAGCTACCAGCAGGGCCTCCCAAGCCGGACAGGTCAAAGGGTAGAGAATAGACAAAGAGAAACACCCTGGTCCTCCAGGTTGGGGGTTGAAGCGTAGGGTTAACATCCCCACCTTTGTAAAAACTACTTTGTTACGAAACAGATACATAAGCCTCAAATTCGGACTGACTTATTTGGACAACGACCTCGGACCGTTAAAGGACTTTTGAGATTTGGAACATCGAATGTACGGACAGTATATCGAGCTGGAGCGGCTGAAGAACTAACTCGGGAGCTGGTTGAATATCAAATGGATATAACAGCAATTCAAGAAATAAGGTGGCCAGGAGAGGATACTTTAGAGCAAAATGGAATGATTGTAATATATGGAGGAAACACCCAAAATAAAAATGAATTAGGAACAGGTTTTGTCATCAAAAAAGAGTTATGGGGGAACGTTCTAAACTTTAAAGCTGTTAATGACAGAATTAGTAAATTACGAATAAAAGGTAAATGGGAAAATATAACGATGATTAATGTACATGCACCTACTGAAGAGAAAGAAGATGATGTTAAAGAAGACTTTTATAATGATTTGGAAGATGTCATAGAAGAAACCCCCAAACAAGACATCCTGATTGTGCCGGGAGACTTCAATGCAAAAATATTCAATATTCAATGCAAAAATAGGTAGAGAGCAAACTCATAAAAAAGTGGCCGGTATGGAAAGCCTACATACAACTTCAAATGATGGAGAGTCGTCAACCTGGCTGAAGCCAAAGGACTGCAGATTAGCAGTATCAAACTACAAAGAAAGGATAATATACACAAACAAACTTGGGTACTTTAATTATCATTTACCGCAAACAAGAAGTATCCCTTAGAGCCTCATTTGCATCGGTCCGGCAATCACTTTCCGGTTTAGTGTTCTGTGGACTGCTGGACCGATCGATGGATGTTTTTTTTTAAAGTTTTTGGGCCCGTAGGGCCCTCATAGGGCCCTCACTGTCGTCAACAGTGAGGGCCCTACGGGCCCAAAAACTTAAAAAACATCCATCGATCGGTCCAGCAGTCGACAGTGAGGGCCCTACGGGCCCAAAAACTTAAAAAAAACATTCATCGATCGGTCCAGCAGTCCACCGAACACTAAACCGGAAAGTGATTGCCGATTAACTTGGAAATCATGTGACAAGAGAACCTATAATCAAATAGATCACATTTTAATTAACAGCAGAAATGCATCAAACATACAACAAGTTAGAAGTTATAGAGGAGCTGAGTGCCACATCGACCACTTCCTCGTTGGAGCAAAATTTAAAATAAAACTTAAGAGAGCTTTCTATACTAAATTACAAAGATTACACCCAACTTATAACAGGAAAAAACAACAAGAAATTACAGTCAAAGAGAAATTTACGGATGAAATAAAATGTAAACTTGAAACTCTGCAAAACCCGTTGGAGGAAAGCGTTGACCAAACTTGGTTTACCATCAAGAATACAATTCAATCTACCGCAGAAGAATGTCTCGGTGTGTTAATCAAGCATAGAAAGAACAGATGGTTCAATCAAAAATGTGAAGAAGCAGTCATTAGGAAGAAGAATGCCAGACATGTATGGTTAAATGACATCAACAACATCCAAAAGGAAGAGCAATATAGAAATGAATGTAAAGAGGCTACAAAAATAGTTCGACGGCAGAATAGAGAATATATTTGAGTAATATAATCAAGGATATGGAAACTAATCACCAGAAAAACGAATCCAGAAAGTTTTTTAAAGAACTGAAGTCAATGAAAAGAGGGCACCAACACAACACATATGGTTTAAAAGACAAAAATGGAAATATGATAAATACCAATGAGGAAATGTGCAACACATGGAAAGAATATTTTATTGAATTACTAAATTGTGAAGCTCCAAGTAACACTTTCCCACAGGAAGAGGTTCTAACATGTGAACCACAAATTGAAGAATCAGCATTTGAAGAAATCCTATATGTAATCACACGACTTAAAAACAATAAGGCAACTGGGTCTGATGGAATTGCTGCTGAATTTATAAAGGCAGGTGGCCATGCATTACATCTAAAGCTATACGAACTAATAATAAATAACTGGAGGACAGAAGAATTACCCCATGACTGGAAAGAGTCATTATTGATACCTATCTTTAAGAAATGAGACAAGTTCCAATGTGAAAATTATAGAGGAATATCACTACTGTCCACAAGCTATAAGATACTATCCGCAGTCTTAATATATTAAATAGACTAAAACCATATTCAGAAGACATATTAGTTGACTACCAAGCGGGTTTTAGACAAAACAGATCAACAATAGATCAGATATTTATCTTACGACAAATAGCCGAGAAAAATTTGGAATATGAAAGAGATATCCATATCATTTTTGTGGATTTTAAAAAGGCTTATGATAGTGTCCATAGGAATAGTCTATGGAATGCATTGCAGGAATTTGGAATACCAAGGAAGTTAATCAACATGACCAGACTATGCATGGAAGATACTTATAATATAGTAACATATAAAGGCAGGAAATCAGACCCTTTCCAAATAACATCTGGCTTGAAACAGGGTGATGCACTATCGCCGCTACTCTTAAATCTGGCTCTAGAGAAAGTTGTAAGGATGGTAAAGGAGGAATGGGAAATTGGAGGAACATCCAAGCTCTTGTTTATGCAGATGATATAGATGCTTGCTTGCTTGTTTGTGTTCGTTGGCTTGAGCTCCAACGCGAAGTACTGTATGTCGGATGAAGGCATCATGTTGTCCAACATCAGTGTGATGTCATACAGGACCTGAGGTTTGCGTGAGCATCCGTTGTCCCATGTTTGGCTTATTGGTGTGCAGACTGGTGGTTCCTCGCCGTACAGGCAGACACTCTCCGACTTCGGAGGAATCGGCGATCCTACTGACTTTAGCCAGGACCCCGAAGGGAACTGTTACCCAGGACGCTCGACGAGGACGCGTCAATAGGTCTTGGCCAGTATATAACCTAGCTCCGGTGCCTTGGAAACACCTCTGCGTCCCATGATATGGATATCATAGGGGAAAATGAACAAAAGACATTGGAAATATTGACTCACTTAAAGGAAAAAGCCCAACAGATGGGGCTGGTTATCAATCAAGATAAGACATAATATATGGTAATTTCAAGAGAAGGAATGGCTAAAAACTCTGGCCACATACAAATAGATAATATCACCATTAAAAGAACGGAAACATACAAATACCTATGTAAAATCTTCAACTGCTCCAACATCATAAGGGAAGAAATACAAACTAGAATTAATTCTGGAAATAAGGTATACTATGCACTACAACATCTACTAAAAATCAAATGCGCTATCTCGTAACACCAAAATAAAAAAAAAAAAAAAAAAAAAAAAAAAAAAAAATACAAAACACTGATCAGACCAGTTATGCTGTATGGCTCTGAAACCTGGAGTACAACGAAAGGAGACGAAGCCTTGTTACAAACCTTTGAGAACAAAGTTTTAAGACGCATCTTTGGACCCATTATTATTAAGTGGGAAATTAAACGACGACTATCAATTGCTCTTCAAAGATTAAAACAACTGAATAAATTATGGAATGGGACAGACAGAACTACAACAATGAGATTTTTAAGAGCATGTGCCATACGGCGGCACGCACCACCACGAAAAGTATAAAGTGGAAAACTGGAATTTCCCACTCGGACACTAAAGTGGACGTCAACAAAGGAATCCAAGGACAATCTGGACAACGTCATTGGACGGCAACGGGAGACACTGTGAGTGTGTTTTCGAACAAGGACGTGTTTTCGGAGGTTCTGTGTGAGGTGACCTCTGGACGCGATGATATGAGCGTGAGGCAGCTCTGAGTCAGGAGAGGGATTCGATGATGATGATCCAGCAGTGAAGTAACCGGGCGCTAAAACCTAGATCGGAATTACAGCCTGAATAGAGAATCAGTGGATCATGGCTTCAAGCAGAGCGCGGTAGACTGGGCGCTCATCGGTGGATTGGTAAAGTAGGTGCCGATCCCGTCTATAGGGATCAACCTACAGGTCTGCGAGAGTTTTATGTCCTTGTGTCAGCTACGGAATAAACTTCTGGTAGTGCTTTGATATCTTGAAGTTTGCCGTTGATTGTCACTGTTATTCAAGGTAAGGACGCAAGATTAATTCCTCGTCCTTCGTTGCTGTTTTGCATTTTTACGAGTTGATACCTCGACTGTTGCCGGTGAAGGCGCATCGAGGCACATGGGGATCGTCTCTGGACTCACTGCATCAAAATTGTCAACACGAAATTCCCGCCAGATTCAGTCAGCTGAGGGTAGAAAAATTTGCACGCCGACATATTGAGTTACACCGTACTACACGAATCACACACAAAATTCGACGTCACAGAATATGGAGTGTAGCAAAACAGCTAAAATGAATTTCAACATCATACTTGCTACAGAATTGTCACAGTAAGTTGGAAACTTATAGTTAGAAGAACAGTACGAATACAATGCATAGATGTAATAACACCACTACGTAAAAGAACAATATGATAGGTGTACCTCACGCACGAAACAGCACTATTTGAAACACCATAGCGTGATGAAATAATTATTTACAACTGACATTTTAAGACAGTATAAATATTATAAGAACATTATATTTAGAACGAATGTGTGACACTTATAGCTTTAATGTTATCTTTGAAAAGAAGATAGACAGCAGATACAGGCCATATGAATAATTTGACTATATAGTCGACATGGAAGATACTTATGGCAATCATAGTAGGCAGTGAGCTCGTAATAAACACTGCGCTGTCACATTAAGCTATTAACAGATTGACATTTCACATTAACGTGCAGTACTTACAAGAAATGAATGCAGCTGATCGTTTGAAACTGCTCAGGAGTTATTAATTGTTTGTTCTCGCAACTCCATTGCTGAAGTAATTCGGAAATAGACATTAATAGCGATTTGTGGGTTAAATTGTTGCATACCCCACATTATCGAGGAACTCCGAAACAGAAGACAGTATATACGAATTGTCCTATCAGAATTTGGGGACAGAGCAGAGCAGTATACAAGAGCAGCAAGTTACACTGCAGTCAGAGATATATATGATATATATGGTATACTGAACTTTGAGGAGCATGGGTCACCGGTAAATTTCGGAGGTGCACTATTGTAATCTGTGGAAAACGAACATACTACTTCGTAATTAACGACACTACTTCCAAACCTTGGTGTCCCTCCACATAACCCTTTCAGGAAATTTTTCCTCACTGACACTTCCCTCCACAATATTCCCGCACTCAACCTTCACTATGTCAACCATGTATTATGATGCCGTTATCGGATACTAGACTCAGGAACTGTACGTTATACACATTGCGCCGCCATACCAAGTGAGCAAGGATTTATTAACGACATTTCAGTCATCACGGACACATTGTTGCTTTTTGGGAGTTTAATAAGGTGTCGTATTCTCATTTATGTCAAAATCTATCATAAATTAACAACCGCTTGTTTTGTATGATAAGTCAGTAGTATGTTATGTTGAATTTAAGTCTGAGCTAAGTGAAAGTTTTTGTTGTCGTGTGTAAACAGTGATAGGTATTCTCGTCGCTCGTTAATCGTCTATTAATTGTCTAGTGTCATATATATATATATATATATATATATATATATATTTGATAGTGAACGTATTTTCACAGTATTTATGTGGTTTACATATATTTCGTTCATTATTAGGGTATCGTAAATTCTTTTGTATCATTCAACTTTACACTTCTCGTTCAAATTAAGTTGATAGTCGGACGGATATCACAGGACTTATTATTTAAGTCAATAACTACTCCGTTCCATGAAGAACCTTATTGCAAATTTGTCGATTCTTTTCTTCTCTTGCCTACTTCGCTATTTATTTCAGCTAGATAGCTCATTTTACAGGTAGGACAATATATCTACATTACAATATTTCATGGAGTTGGGTGAGAAGACTGGTTTAGCTGGTGCTGAACTGAGAGATTGGGCAAAACATGAGTTCAGTGAGCATCAAAAACGTGAGAAGGAGGAAAGACAAGAAAGATTAGCAGCAGAGAAGGAGGCTAAACAACTTCAAGCTGCACGCAAGAAAGAGGAACGACAGGAATGACTAGCAGCAGAGAAAGAGGCCAAACAACTGCAGATGGCTCTTGGGAGAGAACTGAAAGAAAAAGAGATGGCTACCAAACAAAATGAGATAGCTTTGGAACGCCAGAGAATGGAGGCTAGAGAAAAATAATTAACTTTGGAACGCGAAAGGATAGTAGCGGAAAAAGAGGAGTAAATTATGGAGATGCAATTGAAGGAAAAACAAATAGCCGCAGAAGCTGAGATGAAGGCGAAACAGATAGCCGCAGAAACTGAGATTAAAGAGAAACAATTGGCATTTGATAAGGAAAGGCTTGCAACAGAGACACTTTGGAAGGACAAGGAGGTTGAAGGTAACCTAAAGGTCAAGTCACTTGAGATGGAACATGAAGCTGAGATTGAGTGAGAGAAAATGCTTGCTAAACAGAACGATCCAGTGAAAAGTACCAAGGTTTATTCAGGAATGTCCAACAAGTTGATTCGGTTAGTTCTTGGATAACTAATTTTGAAGTGCTCGTAAAGTACTACAAGGTACCAGAGAAGGACGTACCGTTTCTATTTCACCGTCACCTCGCGTTACAGCCGTTAAAAGTGATAGAACTAATTCCTGAGGACTTGCGTACAAACTATAAATATATGCGCAATCGTGTTCTTTCACATTTTTTTGTATGAATCGGGTTTACGTATGAAATTTAAAACACTTACTTCGAAATCGAACCAAACGTTTCTTGATTTCGCTTCTGAAATGTCTTCAAGTTTTGACAAATGGTGTAAGGCTGCTGATATTGGGTCTGACTATGAGAAAGTTAGAGATCTAATAATCAGAGAGAGACTTCTATCTGCCATACCAGAACCTATGTTTGTATTCTTAATAGAGAATAAATGTAGTAATCTAAGTGAGATGGAAGCTAAAGGTGAGTCTTATTTTAATGCACATAGAGACGTATTTGCCAACTGTGCTCAACCTGAACTGGTAATAGGAGCAAGTGCAAAATTCCAGAGAAGCAATGGTAAGTTTAGGAAATTTAGTAGCAATAGCAATAGAAATAGTCCTTACAATAGAGGGGGAGACAGACCAAGGAAAGGTCACTTCACTAGATGCCAATACTGTAAGTTGTCTCATGGTAACTTAGAAATGTGTGACCGTCACCCGACCTATACATCTTACTTAAAAGACATTACTGCTAAGAAGAGAAGTAAGTATGACTCATTCAAGAGAAGCATAAAATGTTTCTCGTGTCGGGCTTACGGACATACAAGCAGGTCTTGTCCAATGAGAAATTCCTGGAAAAAAGCGAGTATCGCATATGTGTTGTCTAGTTGTAGTAGCGATTCAGATGATCTAGAGGACACACACGCAGCCATTATAGAGTCATACAATAACAAAACAGGTAAAGAAGGTCATAATAGTGATGATGACCTTACATCAGCCAACAAGAGCGAATGCAGCATACACTCGTCAAGGTACTCTGACGATACTCCAAGCGTGGGTTAAAGGTTTACCAATAACCTGTTTTAGAGACACAGGGTCTGATATTACAGGTGTTAATCACAAACTCATAAAAGAAAGTGATTATACAGGTAAAAGTATTGAGTGCAGAACATTTGGAGGTACAATAGAAATGTACAAAACCGCATGGGTCAGCATAAAATGCCCAAACTATGAAGGTAGAGTTTTCGCAGCAGTACTCCATCCATCCATTATGTGCCATGCCGGTAAGCGTGGGCCGTCATGTTCTGCCATCTCACTCGATCACCAGAGTCATGGATCAGCTCCGTGTTTCTGTCTAGACCATGCCACAAGGCCAAGCCATCCAAGTACTTGCTTCTAGGTCTTCCCCTTGGTCTGTTCCCCTCGATCTTACCAGTTGTCACCAAATTCTCCAATCCATTTCTTCTCATAACATGCCCAAAGAATTTTGACTGTCTACGTCTAATTTCTCTAATCAATTTACGATCTTCATTTGTTTCTTGAAGGACTTGTTCATTGGTCTTTCTGGCTGTCCATGGTATTCTTTGCATTTTCCTCAGAAGCCACATCTCTACAGCCATCATATGTTTTTCAGCCTGACTGCTCATTGTCCACGCTTCACATCCATATAAAAGTACAGGTTCTATGTAGCATCTCAACACTCTCTTTCTCGTTTCAATTGACATCATTTTATTGGTCAATATGTTTTTCATCTTGCTAAAGGCTACTTTTGCCATGGCGATTCTTGTTCTAATCTCCTCAAGGCATCTCCCATCAGATGTTATTACTGTTCCGAGATAATTGTACCTACTCACTTGTTGAAGAATATTCCCATCTACTTGTATATTACATTGTGGTATTACGTCCTTCCTAGTGACGACCATAATCTGTGTCTTTTTACAATTTAATTCTAACCCTAGTTGTTCACTGTGTGTAACAATCGCATCTACTAAACTTTGCAGGTCCTGTTCATTGTCTGCAATCAAGACTGTATCATCTGCATATCTAATGTTATTGATGCATCGTCCCCCAATGTTGATTCCTTCCATATCTTCAATATTTCTGAAAATACTTTCACTGTACAGGGAAAACAGATCTGGAGACATTACACATCCCTGTCTCACACCCCTTTTAATAGGCTGATATTGGCTTACTTCATTATCAACTCTTATGGCAGCTTGTTGTTTCCAATATATGTTTTTTACAAGTCTAAGATCTTTTCCATCAATTTGTAGATCTTCAAGCATCCTTATCATGTTGACATGTCTCACTTTATCAAAAGCCTTTGTGTAGTCAATAAAGCAAAGGTGTAGATCTTTGTTTACTTCTATAGAACGTTCGATTATGGTTCTCAGTATATACACAGCATTTACTGTACCCTTGCCTTCCACAAACCCACATTGTTCTTCTCCTATTTCAGGTTGTATTTTTCTCCTAACTCTTTGCATGATAATTCTTAGCAAAATCTTTGTGATGTGACTCATTATACTAATTGTTCGATGTTGATCACATTCCAAGGCTCCCGATTTCTTTGGGGTTGCAATAAATACAGAATTACATAACTCCTGAGGTATATTTCCAGTATCATATATTGTATTAAGCAGACTGGTAACTTTATCTATTCCATATTCTTCTAAAGCATTAATCATTTCTGTTGGGACGCTGTCTGAACCGGGGGTCTTGCCAGATTTCATGTGGTTAAGAGCATTCTGAACCTCCATCTTCAAAATTGCTGTTCCTTCATTATTATTTTGAACATCATACTGTTCGTCTCTGTTATCGTCATAAAGGTTTTTCCACGTAATCTGACCATTCATGTAAGATCTGATCTTTTTCTATTATGACTCTTCCATCTTTTGTCTTTAGGCAGCCTGCTGATGTACGTGTTCTTTGATTAGTAAGCTCCTGTATTCTTTTGTGCATTAGTTTCGCATTGTTACTGTTGTGTTGTTTTTCAATTTCTCTGCAATTTTTCTCAAGCCACGTTTCTTTTGCCTCCTTACATAAGGTTCTGACTTTTCTGTGAATTTCTTCATATTTGGCAGGGTTATTTTTGTTCTGTCTTCTTGTTTCCATTAATTGTAAAATTTCTTCAGTCATCCATGTCTTACGGCCCACTTTCTTTACTTTTGGAATAGTTTTTTCTGCTGCACAACTGATTGAATTCTTCATCATTTCCCATTGATCGTCTACATCTTGAAATAGGATCTCTAGATCAGACAATATATCAAATTTGTTCTTAACTTCTATGTTAAAATTATCTTGTATTTCTTTGTCAGTTTTCAGCAGTACTACCAAACCCATATGCTGGGTTGATAATTGGTAACATCGCTGATGTCAAAGATTACGTTCAAACTATGGAAAGCAAACCTGATGTGATACTCACAAGAACGCAAACCCACATATCATAAGAAGAAGAAATTACACATTCATTAAAAGTTCAACCGACTATTAATAACAATAGTGTGGCATAAAAAAAGAGAACACAAGTTAAACACAGTGGGTACAAACAACAGACGACATAGGATAGTGTTACCATATTTATTACAACCATTTTGATTTGGCTTAAATTGACCTTATCTTAGGTTACATCCATAGTCACGAACACATCCTTACAAACAAACACATATATTGATGATATTGCAAATAAAAATACAGTCATCGTTTCACTCAGAAAAATTTACGCAAAAGCCAATAACAACAAACAAAATTACAGTGAAAAAAATGCATTAAGCAATGCGTACTGTATTTACTTGGTTTATTTCTGCTACAAATTATTCAAATATACTTTATTGTCATTATATATACGAGTGAAAGTTATGACAGTGTTCAATTTAACAAAGTTGAAAAATACAAATATTAACATACGTACAGTACGGAAACACCATAAGTATGAAAGAAAGAAAGAGAGGAAAAAAGGGAATAAAACGAAGAATAAAAGAAAACAACAAAGAAAATAAAAAGGGATGAAAGTGTTAGGTTCATATCAACACATAATACACTACAGACACATTAGGGTCTTAGGTCTTATTACTTAGTTATGCCAGGTGTCACTTGTCAGAATTGTTCACACTATCTAATAGTTCTATAATTCATCTTAGACAATAGTTCGATACTCTATTCTTTGATAATTATGTCTATAATAGAGAACATTACTAATTTATGTGAATATTATATTCCTGATTTAATTTTTTGTAAAGGTCTTGAATCTTTAATATGTATGATTCTTCACAACTCTATGTCTGCAAGATTTTAATCAGTCAATCATATTATATGAGACATTCTCAGTCGATTATAATTAATAGAGGAACAGATCTATGTTATAAGTTCTTTAATTATATTTTAATGTTCTGTTCATTTATGAGTGTTAGAAAATTTAATAAATATAAATTCAAAACGCACCTTATTGAATAACAATGTTACATTAATTGACAAAATATATAATGTAATATAATTACAAAGATGTGATTTAGTTAGATATGGATACACATGGTGGCAATTTTTTCATATTGACAGAGTGTATGAATGAATAACTACGCCATAGGAATTATCTACTCAATGTGCGATTAATCAGTTGTTCAAACAGTAACTATTCGGACATGGAGTCGAGCGCACAAGTATTGTATTCGTAACTGTGACAGTGAACATTGAAAAGTGAACATATTTTAATTTAAATGTTACGATTCTGTGGTTAAATAACAAATGTTAGTTAATTAAGTATTAATTAATTGAAATATTATAGTATTGTTATATGGTTAATTAATCATTGTTCGGAAAAGTATTTGATTATAAGGTTAAGTCATTAGAATGAATCTCTAGTTGAATTAATTGTATTGCATGTCATTATCACATGAAGATCCATAAAAATCAGTCATCGCTATCAACATATCCACAAAAGTGAAAATATCTCTGAAAGTTCTCGTGGAGCACATATGTCACCCTACCCACAGATGGAAAAATTGTAAGAAGGAAAATATATGGAGTATACAAGAATAACAGCAGCGATAATCAACAATGAGGATGATCTACTTGGAAACCCCATTATTACTCTCGTCCGAAACTCATGGTAGTACCTAGAGCTAGGACACACTTGTCTATTATGACAAGGTAGGGACTAATATGTTTATTAGTTGGTCGGATTGCCCATGATCAGCCACACGACGTCCAACATGGGGTTTGGATAGGTGGGCGTGCCCGTCGTATAACTTTATTATTTTCTTTTGAGGGTGGGTAAGGGGGAAAACCAAGTATTAGTCTGTTGTTATTATAGTTGTAGTTAGTTGTGATTATAAAATATAGTTATATTTGAAAGAGGGAAAAAAATGTTAAACATTTTTTATCTGGGAGGGGGAATTATGCCATACGGCGGCACGAACAACCACGAAAAGTATAAAGTGGAAAACTGGAATTTCCCACTCGGACACTAAAGTGGACGTCAACAAAGGAATCCAAGGACAATCTGGACAACGTCATTGGACGGCAACGGGAGACACTGTGATTGCGTTTTCGAACAAGGACGTGTTTTCGGAGGATCTGTGTGAGGTGACCTCTGGACGCGATGATATGAGCGTGAGGCAGCTCTGAGTCAGGAGAGGGATTCGATGATGATGATCCAGCAGTGAAGTAACCGGGCGCTAAAATCTAGATCGGAATTACAGCCTGAATAGAGAATCAGTGGATCATGGCTTCAAGCAGAGCGCGGTAGACTGGGCGCTCATTGGTGGATTGGTAAAGTAGGTGCCGATCCCGTCTATAGGGATCAACCTACAGGTCTGCGAGAGTTTTATGTCCTTGTGTCAGCTACGGAATAATCTTCTGGTAGTGCTTTGATATCTTGAAGTTTCCCGTTGATTGTCACTGTTATTCAAGGTAAGGACGCAAGATTAATTCCTCGTCCTTCGTTGCTGTTTTGCATTTTTACGAGTTGATACCTCGACTGTTGCCGGTGTAGCCGCATCGAGGCAGCATGCATCTTTCCCATTGCAACATATGCATGTGAGACATAGACACTTACTAAACAAGCTGAACAGCGCATAAATGCTTTTGAATATAAATGTTATAGACGAGCTCTAAGAATATCTTGGGTAAAAAAGAAGAAAAAATGCATCCATACTTCAAGAGCTGAATATTGAAGAAGGTTGACTATTACAGACCATAAATGAAAGAAAATTGATATATTGTGGTCACTTGAAACGTCATGAACGTTTGGGGAGAACAATAATGGAGGGGTATATGAATATGCCTTAGAAGAGAGGAAGAGGAAGGCCAAAGAGAAGATGGGTGCAGGATGTGGCGGATGATCTCCAGATGGGTGTATCGTAAGCGGGGCATCTTGCTTATGATCGAACAGTTTTCCGGAAGGGTGAGCAAGTGGAGAAAGCTTCTGAATGAATGATCTATGCGAGCTTTTACTCATTACCGGGGGATTGCCAGATTGTTGAGCGTTGACCCAAGTCAGTTCAAAGTTTAAATAATGGTAGTTACCATAATTTACGCGCGTCCAGACCAAACAAAAAATGGGTAAATGACACCGAAAGAAAAGTAAAATCTAGTAAGTATCTAAAATATCCGACTCCAGATGAAAACTATCTAGAATTGCATCCAGCATCCAAACATCAGAAAACGGTACCCAGAAGCCGGCAAAAGCCTCTAGATCTGGATATAAAATATATAGAATGGCAACCCTGCATAAGGGTACCCACTTCGGCACTCCCCCGAACGACGACCCCAAATTTTTTAGTGTAAAAGGCATCCCTTACAGGGCCTCATTAGCTGATATAATAAAAAATACGAACTACGAACTAAAATATAGAACTGTAAAATGGAAATAAGTACCAATAATATTTCACAGTTATATGTGGAAATTGTGGCATAAAAGTTGTAAATACTGTCCGAAAACATGTTCTAAACTCTTGTATCGATATATCCGAGGGGAAAAAATTATACATATTGGAACGTGCTGTCGATCACTTCCGGTTCAGTGTGTCACGGACTGCTCAGCCGATCGATGGATACAATAAACGTGTCTGGGCCCGGGGGGCCCTCACTGTCGTCGGTAGCACAAGATATGGATATACACACCGACGACAGTGAGGGCCCACCAGGCCCATAAACCTTTATTGTGTCCATCGATCGGTCTAGCAGTCGAAACACACTCAAACGTCGATCGGTCTAGTGTCTAGCAAACGACGATATATATGGGTAGACGGAAAGGACATCAGATTTATTAGTAACTTGTACTGGGAACACGTGGCGTCTATTAGATGCAGTAATAACTATTCGTCACCTATAGAGATAAAAAGAGGAGTACGGCAGGGATGTGTACTGTCCCCAAGCATCTTAAACCTATACACAGAAAGAATTTTTAAACAAGCTGAAATGCCTGAACTCAGCATCAATGGAAGAATCATAAACAATCTTAGATATGCTTACGATACTGTGTTACTAGCAGAAAGTGAGCAAGAGTTGCAAGACCTAGTGGAAGAAGTAAACAGGCACAGTGCAGAATGTGGCTTAGATATTAACATCCAAAAAACACGTTGAGTTGAGTTGTGTTGAGTCAAGAACCGACATCACTGCACTCAGGACATTCCCATACGTGCTCAGTCCCCTCGTTCAACAGCCAGCGAAGAGTCATACTGCTAATCGTTCCCACAGCTACCTGATTAAATGTTCTCCTGGTCTTCCCTCTCAGTTTTGAGATTCTTTCAGAGCCCCTACCGATCCTCCGCAATCTCATTCTTTCCACATATGGGTTCTCAATCTGTTCCTCCGCCTTCTCCACCTGGTCCCACAAGCGCTCGACCACATCCCCCTTGTCCATAGACAAGATACCACCAAGAGGTGCATTCCTGCTAGCCTATCAGCCTGTTCATTCCCCCGTACACCCGCATGGCCAGGGGACAATATACATACAATTTTCACAATCTGTGACCTCTGAAGCGACGAGAGCCATTCCACACGAAACATTCCTTTCTCCACCTTGCTAAGCTATTCTTTGAATCCGTAATGAACACAACGTGTGCTGCAGTAGTCTCCTCTAGCCACCGGAATGCCGCTGTTACTGCCTCCATCTCCATTCTCATGCCAGGCTTTCCTTTTTCAAGACTCGCCCATTAGCCTTTGCAAAAAAGCCCCAGCCACTGCGTCTGTTTCTCACCACTGACCCATCGGTGTAGATGACTATGTCACCTTGATGTGTATTGCTCTGGATCAGCTGTTGCACTTCAAACTCAGTGCGGCCCGCTGCCCATTCTCTGCACTCACGACCCAGTGTTATTACTACATTGTGCCAGTCCGTCATGTCATCCGGAACTTCAACCCACTCTCTTCCACGATTGATAATCTCTAGATCACACACCTGACTTATAGAAAGTTCTGCCTGTGCCATCCAGGACCTGCCTCGTCTTAGTCTATGGCCCTTTACCATATCCATTGCTGCATGCAGCGGGTGATCCCTGTCTGCGGTAACTCTCAGGTACCATTTGGCCTGAAAGACCCTATGTCTATCCGTCATTGTAGGTAGCGCCAGGATATGCCTCATGCAGATAATTGGTGTGCCCTTTGTGCACCTCAGTATTAACCGCATGGTAGCATTCTGTATGCGCTCCAACCTTTCAAGCTGGCTTTTTGATACTGTCAGCAGCCCCAAACCATACTCAATGACAGAAATTATTAACTGCTGAAAGAGCCTGTACAGCATCCCCTGATCTACCCCGGTTGCTGCCATAGCCCTCAATGCATTAAGTCCCCTACCAGCCTTCACCACCAAATCCTCCACATGACCCTTAAAAGACAAACACCTGTCAAAGGTGATACCCAAGTACTTCAATTTACTCTCTCGACTAAGAGGACATCCATTCAACATAATACCTGGGACGTCTGTCTTGACGATCCGGTTATCCAGGGAGTACCACACAACCGATGCCTTGTCTGGGTGTATAATGGCCCCTGCGTCTTTGCACCACTCCGTCACCTTGTCTACCGCCGCCTGTACGTCTTTCGCCAAACTAGCCCTGTCTCTGCCCTGTCTGTACACCAGCACATCATCTGCAAATGTCAAGATTCTACCCACACCTGGTGTCTCAATGGCTGCGATTTTTCTGGTGTAGACATTAAAGAGCACCGGGGACAAGGCAGATCCCTGCGGCAACCCAGGTGTAATAGTACAGGGGTAAGAAGTCCAGGTACCCATGCGCAGTGCAACCTTACGTTCATAAAGAACTGCCGCAACCCATCTAACAAGGCAAGGGCAGACCTCCATGTCCAACAGTGTGTGTATTAACCGATCATACCTAACCCTGTTATACGCATCCTCCAGTTCAAGAGCTACCGCCACTGTCTCCTGTTTATCCTGGAAGCCCTCATAGACATCAAATGCAAAAGTTGCAGCATTGGCCCAGGTGTCCTTTCCAGGCCGGTAGCTCCCGAGTCCTTGGGGAAGCAGATTCCGACTTTCCAAATGTTGCTGGAACCTGCGTGCTACTATCTTTTCGAGGACTTTGCTATACGTGTTTTGCAGGGTTATGATTCGGTATCCATTAAGTCTGGAGTGGTCCTTACCTGGCTTTGGGAGTGGGGCCAGGTAGCTATGCAGCCAATCGTGGGGTATTTCCGCCGTATTGATGCTTAGGTTGAAACAAAGAGCCATCTCCTCCAAGTCCCCATCATTTATGTTACTCATATGGGAGTACCTCACCCCATCTGGACCTGGCGCCGTGTCTTTAGCCCGTTTCAGTGCCCGTCTAATGTCCTCCACTTTAATCTCACAGTCCTCCTTCCTAGTGACCCGTGACAAGGCTTCTCTGACATTATCACTAAAAGTCCTATCTTGCTGATCCGTCGTTTTAAAAATCGCGCAAGTAAAGCCTCACCTTTGTCCTTGTCAGTTGTCATAGGTCGGTTGTTATCATCATAAACGGTACCATGTGTACCAGGAATCACCTGTCTCTTCATCTGCCGGTGCAGTCTCCAGAATTTTCCCAATGTCACATCCCCACCGACTTCATTGATAAACTGTTCCCACTTCATTCTCTTTGCCTCTGCTGCCTGGAGTTTGAAGTCCTGCACCTTTACTTTTTTATACCTTTCAGCCTCTTCCAATTCTGTGTCCACTGATTTCGCTGCTCTCCGCACCCTCTGCCAATTCCTTATGGCCACCCTCTTTTCCCTCCAGGAATTCTCCACCGCTGGTGTCCACCATGGTGGTTGGGTAAAGAGTCTTCTTGTTGGTTTAGATCTTCCCACTGATCTTAGGCGCCCCAAGAACGAAGAGTGGTCGTGATCATAACTGAATGCCCTGCGAACTCTTATAGCCCTAACTGTGCTGGACTTAGGTATCAGCACAGAACAGGGGAGATGGTCACTTCCATGGTCTCCAAGGACGCTCCATTTTATATCTGATGCCGCCTCTTTGGATACAAGCGCCAGGTCGATGGCCGTGTCAGGGTCCCCCTGTCTCATTGCTAGCCTAGTGGGTGTACCGTCATTTAGACAGACAACATCCGCCTCAAGCAAGGCCTTAGCAAGAGCAATACCCTGTCTGTTCTCTCCCGACCTGTCCCATTCCTTGGCGTGGGCATTAAAGTCACCACATATCAGATACCTGGTATCTGTAGTGTCCACTGAACCTTTCAACCATTCCCAACTCTCTCTGCTTATGCAAGATTCCCCACTTACATATACATTAATTAGGTTCCAGCTGTATAGGCCGATTTGTATCCGCATTCCCTGCACCTCTTTACTCTCCTGACCCCACCCACTCATATCCAGTATTAAATGCTGTAAACCGTCCTTGACCACCAGAGCCTGCCCATGTCATCCCTGCCTAGTTGGGTTGATGTAACATGTATAGCCAGGGCACGAGAGAGGAAGTTCTTGTTACATCCATCCATCCATCCATCCATCATGTGCCATGCCGGTAAGCGTGGGCGATCATGTTCTGCCATCTCACTCGATCACCAGAGTCGTGGATCAGCTCCGTGTTTCTGTCTCGACCATGCCACAAGGCCAAGCCATCCAGGTACTTGCTTCTAGGTCTTCCCCTTGGTCTGTTCCCCTCGATCTTACCAGTTGTCACCAAGTTCTCCAGATCATTTCTTCTCATAACATGCCTAAAAGATTGTGACTGTCTACGTCTATTGTCTTGTAACATCAGGACATCCAAATCGTAGACCAGTTTCTCCAGTATTGGTCCTCGTTGCTTCGCACTGCGGCAATTCCAATACCCAACCCGTACATTTTTGAGTCCCAAACGATCCGTTTTACTTCTACCCCTTCTGGCTCCAGCCCTCTTCTTCCTCCCCCCCTCTCCCCTACCTCTTCTTCTCCGCTTCATTCTCTCCCTGCTGGCTGTTGTCAAAAACTATGATAATTAGCAGTGAAAAGGAAAGGTCATAAATACACATCACAGTAAACGGGCAGATACTAGAACAAGTAACAAGTTTCTCTTATCTTGGACATATAATAACAGATGATGGCAGAAGTGAAATGGAAATCAAAAAGAGAAAAGGAATGGCCAAAAAAGCTTTCAACGGCATGAAATCAGTATTAACATCTAGAGAGATTAATAACGAATTAATATGAGAAATGTGAAATGCTACGTATATTCAACGCTACTATATGAGTCTGAAGCCTGGACATTTAACAAGCAACTAGAAAGTCGCATAGAAGCCCTGGAGATGTGGATATACAGACCAATAGGTCGTATTTCATGGTAACAAAAACAGTCAAATGCAGTAGTCCTAGAATAACTTGGAATGAAGAGAGAGTTGATGAAAGAAATAAAGAGGAGACAAGTGAAATATTTTGGCCACGTTAAAAGACATGATACTCTTATAAAAACCATACTGGAAGGCAAGGTTGAGGGCAAGCGAGCAAGAGGTAGACAACAATACAAGTGGGAGGATAACATCAAGAGATGGACGAACATCAGCCTGACAGAATGTACAGTCAAGGCAAGAGACAGACAGTGTTGGAGATCCATTCCAGCCAATCTTCATTGCGGAGACGGCACTTGATTGATTGAGACGACGATACTCTCAAACGCAAGAGACTGAGAACACATCGCCCCGGAAATGACCTTATGAGGGCCTGCAAGGGATGTATTTTACACTAAATAATTTGGGGCTGTTGTTAGAAGGAGTGCCTGAAAGTCTATTCCAGCATTTGTGTGTCCTGGTCAGAAGTTTTAGGTTATAGTGACACGTTTAGGTCATATCACACATGCATTGGAGACTGGATCTACAGATGCCAGTACTAACAAGAGAGGTGTTAGGCAGGGATGTGTAATGTCTCCAGATCTTTTTTCCCTATACAGTGAAAATATTTTCAGAAATGTAAAAGATATAAATGGAATCAGCATTGGAGGACGAAACATCAATAACATTAGATATGCAGATGATACATTATTGATTGCAGACAATGAGCAGGATCTGCAACAATTAGTAGATGCGGTTGTTGCACACAGTGATCAACTGGGATTGGAAGTAAATTGTAAAAAGACACAGATTATGGTCGTCACTAGGAAGAACGAAATACCACAATGTAATATACAAGTAAATGGGAATATTCTTCAACAAGCGAATCGGTACAATTACCTCAGAACAGTCTTAACATCTGATGGGAGATGCCTTGAAGAGATTAGAACAAGAATCGCCATGGAGAAAGTAGCCTTTAGAAAAATGAAAAACATACTGACCAATAAAAAGATGTCAAATGAAACGGGAAAAAGAGTATTGAGATGCTACATAGAGCCTGTTCTTTTGTATGGATGTGCAACTTGGACAATGGACAGTCAAGCTGAAAAACATCTGAAGGCTGCAGAAATGTGGTTTCTGAGGAAAATGCAAAGAATACCACGGACAGACAGAAAACCAATGTCCAAGTACTACAGGAGACAAATGAAAATAGTAATTTGATTAGAGAAATTAGACGTAGACAGTCAAAATTATTTGGACATGTCTTGAGAAGAAATAAATTGGAGAATTTAGTGACAACTGGCAAGATCGAAGGGAACATACCAAGAGGAAGACCGAGAAATAAATACCTGGATGGCTTGGCCACATGGCAAGGTCGAGACAGGAAAACTGAGCTGATCAACGACTCTGGTGATCGAGTGAAATGGCGAGTCATGACCGCCCACACTTTCCGGCATGGCACATGATTGATTGATTGATTGAGTACTAACAAGACATTCACAATGTTGTCAAATGCATAAGGGCACCCACTTCATTAGAGGTCCACAGGGTTAATATGCCATCTGGCAAACTGACTGCCTGGCCAGTCTATTGCCTGATATTTCATGCATTTCGTTCCTACAAAATCAAATGTGAAAATTACGTGACAATTTTAAGTGAACTTCTGACCTACTAAGAAAGTTTTTGTTTTCCCTAATATTCAATATTGTATTTAAGAATGGTGTCAGGTCTTAATCAGATTTGACTGAGCTACCGTATAACAGTAGATGGTACTACCTGCTTTCTGTTAGCGCCGAGTGTTGGGCGGCGCTTACCAAACCCGACACCTCACATTGTGCCAACGGCTTCGGGCGGAAGAGCGCAATTGGGAGGGTACAAGCCTTACCCTGGTGCGAGGAAATGCAACCTAAAGACAAAATGTCATGGCAGGGCAGACCAGGCCCTAAGCCTTGGTTGGCGGCTGGTCTAGGATCGAAGCTCCGACAGGCGGACAGTTAGAGCATTGCTTTGCTGATCCGGCAGCTTCTGCAGCTTGTCTTGTTCCAGATGTAGAGGTGTTACCTTTCCTCTGGAGTGAACTAGGCAGGCCGAGAGAGGGATCATGCTGCATGGGTAACACATGATCTCTATATTTTAGCCCAGGCTTTGTGCTATGGAGAGGCAATAACTCAATCCCTGGTCTTAACCGGTCTCGGAATCAAAGCGAGAGGCAACTGTTACGGGTTATAAGTCCCTGTCAATTGGCGTAGACATGGGGCGCCACGCGTTGCCTCTGACGGTGGGAGACACATACAGGTGTCACTGATCAGCTACCGCCCGACTCAAGCTGGGCAGCCTCCGGCCAATTGGGTGCTGATCCGCCACAGCCTGCCTGCTTCAATGGGTGCTTGGTGCTAGGACAAAATCTGAATCACAGGCTGTAAAACCAATGCACCAGGTACTAATAAAAAGAAAAATAGAAACCTCAAGCTACGGCTTGCAACCTGGAACGTGAGAACCATGTGTCCAGGATTTTCCACTGACTTGACCAATATTAACGATGTGAGAAAAACGGCTGTGATTGATGCCGAACTCAATATGAATTGGAAACAAATAGGTATATTAAACTCCTGCGAGAAAAAACGTACTAAACATCAACAACGTTGCACATACCTTACAAGAAGATCCACGTGTCGCGAAATACAGGTGAAAATCCGAAATAAGAAGCACTCAATAAATATATAAAATGAATCTTCTTCTTCTTCTTCTTCTTCTTCTTCTTCTTCTTCTTCTCCTTCTTCTTCTTCTTCTTCTTCTTCTTCTTCTTCTTCTTCTTCTTCTTCTTCTTCTTCTTCTTCTTCTTCTTCTTCTTCTTCTTCTTCTTCTTCTTCTTCTTCTTCTTCTTCTTCTTCTTCTTCTTCTTCTTCTTCTTCTTCTTCTTCTTCTTCTTCTTCTTCTTCTTCTTCTTCTTCTTCTTCTTCTTCTTCTTCTTCTTCTTCTTCTTCTTCTTCTTCTTCTTCTTCTTCTTCTTCTTCTTCTTCTTCTTCTTCTTCTCCTTCTCCTTCTTCTTCTTCTTCTTCTTCTTCTTCTTCTTCTTCTTCTTCTTCTTCTTCTTCTTCTTCTTCTTCTTCTTCTTCTTCTTCTTCTTCTTCTTCTTCTTCTTCTTCTTCTTCTTCTTCTTCTTCTTCTTCTTCTTCTTCTTCTTCTTCTTCTTCTTCTTCTTCTTCTTCTTCAGCGTTCCGATTCATTGAGGTTCTTTGCTGCAGATACAATCCGTCTCCATTCGTCTCTCTGGTGAACCTTCTCTTGCCAGTCGTTGATTCCAAGTGCTTGTAGGTCTGTATATGTGTTATCTCTCCACCGTCTTCTTGGTCTACCTCGGGGTCTACGGTCATTTATTTCCTGAGTGTAAGCGAGTTTTGTTTCCCTATTATCTTCCATTCTTTCTATATGCCCCAGCCATTGTAGTCTATAAGCCTTCATGATACCAGTGATTAGCGGGGACTTAAACAGATCATAAATGTCTTTGTTACTTCTTCTTATCCACTCTCCACTTCGTCTATCCCTAATGGGTCCAAAGATGCGTCTTAAAATTTTGTTCTCAAAGGTTTGTAATAAGGCTTCGTCTCCTTTCGTTGTACTCCAGGTTTCAGAGCCATACAGCACAACTGGTCTGATCAGTGTTTTGTATATTGTGATTTTGGTGTTACGAGATAGCGCATTTGATTTTAGTAGATGTTGTAGTGCAAAGTATATCTTATTTCCAGAGTTGATTCTAGTTTGTATTTCTTCCATTATGATGTTGGAGCAGTTGAAGATTGTACCCAGGTATTTGTCCAGGATTTTTGAGTTTATGTATTTTGGGCAGCATGTAGAGGGTGGGTTTGTCCAAGTCAGAGTCATGAATGTGAAGTGAAGTGGCACTGGGTGGTAAGGCATCCTCACGTATGAGCTGTTTGATGGTAATGATGTATGAGGTATGATGTTTAACATAAACTCAAAAATCCTGGACGTCCGATAGTTCAGCCTGCTCATGCCCGACTGAATTGATCTCAGCGTTTCTTGACAAGATTTTCCAACCTCTAGTTGCGAATCTCCCGTCATACATCAAGGATACAACGCATGCGTTACTTTCATTCAACTCTCTCCAACTGACTCCTGGGAACACATACAGACTATTCCTAATGGATGTATGTTCCCTCTATACCTCCATTCCTCACGCTGATGGCCTCAGGGCGCTACAGTTCTTTCTGGATCAACGCACAGATCAAGCCATCCCTACACGCACATTTGTGAGACTCGCTGAATTGGTCCTCACCAATAATTCCTTTGAGTTCAATGGCCACTACTTTGAACAAATCAGCGATGTCGCCATGGGCACTAAAATGGGACCCAGCTACGCATGTGTATTTATGGGACATCTGGAACACCAGATTGAACTCAGCTATGATGGTCTTCTCCCTTCTTTTTACCGACGCCACATCGATGACGGCATAGGTCTCACTGATATGTCAGAGGCGGAACTAAACCGTTTCATTAATTATGTCAATAACTTCCATCCATTGATCAAATTCACCACATAAATTTCCACCACCTCTGTCAATTTCCTTGACACCACTATTAAATTAAACCCTACAGGCCTCACGACCTCCGTGTACTACAAACCTACTGATGCTCACGGTTTCCTCTTGTACAGCTCATCCCATCCCAAAAGCTGCAAAGTTTCCATCCCATATTCCCAGCTACTCCGCCTTCGTCGTATCTGTCAGGACGATAATGACTTCCTCGAGAGAGCCCACGAAAGGCTGGACATTTTCCGCATACAGTCCTACCCAGAGGACGTCTTGTCCACAGCTTTCTGTCGCATAACCCAGGTCTCGCGGGAAATGTCCCTCGCCAAACATACGCGACCTCCGAACAATGAACCCAAGCTTATCATCACCTTCCATCCACATGCCTATGCTATCAAGTACATTTTCCTGAGATACTGGTCCATCTTGGAATCCGATCCAACAACTCGTGAGGTATTCTCCAATGGCCGCGGGGTAATTTTCCGCCGTAACCAGAGCCTCAGAGACCACCTTGTGTATAGTTGCCTCCCCACGGTTACTTCATCCGTGGGCACATTATAATGCCATCGTAAGAACTGTTTGACATGCCCATACATTGTTCAGACACCAGAGATTGCATTTCCCCGAGGCACCTTCACCTTGAAAGATTCTTTCACTTGTACATCCCGCAATCTTATTTATGTTATCATCTGCAAACGATGTGACATGAAATACATTGGCCAAACGGGCAGACGTCTTGCTGATCGTTTTAGAGAACACCTCAGAGACATCAATCAGGGCGCTGAGAAACCTGTCCCCAACCATTTCAGATCCTCCAACCATAATGGAGTCGACGATGCTTGTGTCACCGCATTAAAACCCTGCTTCTCCAATAGCTCCGCCAGGCTTAAAATTGAATGCCAGCTAATCAACAATCTGGGATGCATCCATCCAGCAGGTATCAATACTGTTGTATACGCTACGGTATAACTGTGGCATCTTCCCCAATTGTTTACTTTATCTATTACTATGCTGTCCCCCCCCCCCCCCCCCCATATCTAGACCTAACTGTCCCCACATCCCTATATTTTCATAGCAGACTGTTCACATATTTTTGGCTATTTAAATCCTTTTTGGCAACCCACTTTTAATTCTGCAGCCAACGAGCGCCGTCGCAGCTGGCCAAGTCATCTTTTCTGCCCCACATGGCACAGTGATAGGTCGTGTGTGTGTTTTTTCGTTGTTTGCTGTATTTCGTTGTTACCTATCTGTGTTGTCATTGACAAAGATTCTGAGAATCGAAATGTCTGTGTGTCGTATTGTACGCGTTCGTGTGTATTTTATTTTATTTTATTATTCATTTTATATATTTATTGAGTGCTTCTGATTTCGGATTTTCACTTGTATTTCGCGATACGTGGATCTCTTTGTAAGGTATATGCAACGTTGTTGATGTTTAGTACGTTTTTTCTCACAGGAGTTTAATATACCTATTTGTTTCCAATTCATATTGTTATATCCTGCTGCAGCCGCTGCTTTTTCTCTCTATGCCGAACTCAAGCGTCTTAACATTGATATTGCTGGCCTGCAGGAGACTCGCCTCGCTGAGAAAGAGTCACTCAGAGAAAACAATGACACCTTTTTTTGGAAGGGTAGAGGGCAGGCAGAAAAAAGGCAACACGGTGTGGGCTTTGCAGTGAATAATTCGCTACTGGGAATGATTGAAATTCCAGCAGGAAGAAATGAAAGACTATTATCCCTGCGCTTGGCAACCTCTTGTGGTTTTGCCACCATTATTACTGCATATGCACCGACACTCGATTCCTCTGATGATGTGAAGGATTTGTTGTATGAGGAGTTACACTCCGTGATCAAGGCAGTTCCAAAATCTGGCTACATTTATATGCTCGGTGATTTCAATGCTTGTGTAGGCAAGGACTCGAGTTCATGGCCAGTGTGGCTTGGAAAATACAACATCGGTCGCATAAATGAAAATGAGCAAAAGCTGCTGGAGCATTGCACCAGAAATTACCTATGTATTACAAACTCCTTTTTTTTTAAACAAAAGAACTGCATAAGGTCACATGGAAACATCCAAGATCCGGCCATTGGCACCAACTGGACTTCATCATCACACTGAGAAAACATCTGAACCATATATCATTGACTCGAAGTTACCACAGTGCTGACTGTGATACTGATCATTCTTTGGTTGATGCAAGGGTTAGACTGAAACCAAAGAGAATCTACACAGCTAAACACAAATCTAGCCCCAGGATTAATATTATTAACACTCACGATCCTGAAAAGTGCTTTCAGTTTCAACAGCAACTTGAAGACGCTTTCTCTGATACACCAGAAAATTGTACAGTAAATGAAAAGTGGGGTCAACTTAAGCAAACTCTTTATAAACCTGCCGTAGGGGTTTACGGCACTGTGGATCATAAGAGGCAGGACTGATTTGCGGCAAACAGCCAGACTCTGCAGCCCTTGATTGATAAGAAGAAGATAGCTCTCTTAAGAAACAAGGAAAGACCAACGCGTAAAACTCTGAGTGAGCTAAAGCAAGCTAGGAAGGATGTGCAAAAGGCTGCCAGGCAGTGTGCAAATGATTATTGGATCCAGTTATGTGAATCCATTCAAATCGTAAATGATAAAGGAAACATCAGAAGCATATATGAAGGAATAAAGAAAGCCTGTGGGCCAATGATCAAAAGAAGTGCACCAGTGAAAACATTGACTGGAGAAATCATAACTGATAAGAAATAGCAGATGGACAGATGTGTAGAGCACTATTTGGAACTTTACTCAAGTGATACGAAACTAGCGGATGATGCCCTCAATGCCATAGAGGCTCTACCAACTCTTGACCACCTGGACACACTTCCCACCATAACAGAAGTTAAGTGTGCTATAAATTAACTTGCATCTGGCAAGGCTCCAAGGAAGGATGGGATCCCAATAGAGGTTATCAGGAGTGGGCAAGGCACACTCACTCTACAGATCCACCAGCTAATAGAGCTATGCTGGCGAGAAGGACAAGTCCCACGGGATTTCAAAGATTCAAGCATCATAACACTGTACAAGAACAAGCGCGATCGGAGCGACTGCAACAACTATAGGGGTATCTCACTTCTGTGTATTGTTGGAAAAGTATTTGCCAGAATTGTTATGCGCAGACTTCAAGTCCTAGGAGATCAAGTCTACCCCGAATCACAGTGTGGCTTTCGACAGAACCGGTCTACCATTGATATGATATTCTCATTGCGACAAATGCAAGAAAAATGCCGTGAACAGAATCAACCACTGTTTATTGCCTTCATCGACATCACAAAGACATTTGATTTGGTCAGTCGTGAGGGTCTGTTCAAGGCACTAAAGAAGATTGGCTGCCTACCAACCCTTCTGTCTATTGTGGAATCGTTCCATACAGGCATGAAGGGTATAATCAAGTTTGATGGTGCAACTTCTGAAGAGTTTGAAATCAAAAGTAGAGTTAAGCAAGGTTGTGTACTAGCTCCCACCCTCTTTGGAATATACTTTTCACTTCTACTGAAATATGCATTTCGTGATCAGGATGGTGGTATATACATTCACTCGCGCTCAGATGGCGACCTCTACAATGCTCAGAGGTTGAATGCCAAAACCAAAATTAGGAGGGTACTGATCAGAGAATTGCGTTTTGCAGATGATGCTGCAGTTACGACCCACTCTGAGGAAGAATTGCAATGTCTACTATCTGCATTCTCCAATGCTTGTTCTGAATTTGGTTTAACAATTAGCAAAAAGATGACACAGATTATGTCACAAGGTGCACATGGGGTACCATCAATCTTTATTGACGACGCCGAACAAGAGATAGTAGACCATTTTACATATCTAGGATTAGTGGTAAATAGCAAATTATCCCTAGATCAGGAAATCAACATCCGGATTGATAAGGCAGCAACAACAATGAACGGGTTAAGAAAAAGAATCTGGGAGAACAGGAAGCTTACTGCCAAAACAAAAGTCCTTGTCTATCAAGCCTGTGTCCTTAGTACTCTTTTTTATGGCAGTGAAACCTGGACATCTTACTCACACCAAGAGAAACGTTTAAACAGCTTTCATATGCGGTGTCTGAGAAGAATTCTCGGTATTAAGTGGCAAGACAAAATCACAAATACTTAAGTACTGGAAAGATCAGGTTGTGTGACGGTTTATTCCATGATCAGTCTTCGTAGACTTAGATGGATAGGACATCTTAGGAGGATGGATGATGGTAGAATACCAAAGGACATCTTTTCTGGTGAATTACAGATGGGTAAGAGATCTCAGGGTCGGCCTCTACTACGATACAAAGATGTGTGTAAGCGGGACATGATTGATACAGGCATTGATAATGCACAGTGGGAGCAAGCCGCCGCTGAACGTGTTGCATGGAGGGCAAACATCAGAAATTGAATAAAGACAAAGGGGAAAATTATTGCAGATAAGTCACACACCGAGCGTGTGTGACGTAAGACGGTGCATGATGGTGGAAATGACCACGTGTTCACATGCACCCACTGTGAAAGAACATTTACATCGTGAATTGGCCTTATCAGTCACATTTGCTACCGCCATAGGTAAAAGTTATTATGCCTTTTTAAAGCACAAACTATCGTCTGTCAAGACGGCAAGGTGCCAATATATATATATTAAAAAAAAAAAGAAAATTAAGAATGGCCATGCCTGCACCAGGGTCGCCTCCACACATTTTGCATCGCCATCTTCACAAGCCACCGAAGAGTTCCCCTACTGATTCATCATCATCATCATCATCATCATCATCATCATCATCATCATCATCATCATCATCATCATCATCATCATCATCATCATCATCATCATCATCCAGTATCTTGCCGGCTGGCGTGGGCAATCATGCCTCTCAACAAATTGCAATCTCCGATGACATTAATCAATTCCTGTTTTGACTTCCTCCCGCGCCATGTCATAAGACTGTCAAGAATCTTCTCCCGCTGTCTTCATCTATCTCTCTTTCCGCAAATCGTTCCAATTGTCCAGACATGTTCCAATTTTTGTCTCCTCATAACGTGGCCAAAAAACAAGGATTGCCTCTTTCTGGTGTTTGTGATAAGTTGTCTTCTTCTTCTGCATTCTTCCGGAATATTGTTTTATACGTTATTGCGTTGTGCCTGTTTATAGCAGAGATGCGATATTTGAACCATTCGGCCGACACATCCGACTTCTTTAGGCGTTTGTTGGCCGAGTTACCTTCCTTGTGATAAGTTATCTTAAGCCACATCTCCAAGGCTTCCATAGATTTTACTAATTGTCCAGGATTCGCACCCGTATGATTATCGTGTTGATTATTGCAAGGTTAATGTGAGTGATATTCCGTATGACTTTTCCTCTTGACTGTTAGTATCGTCCAGACCCTACATTTACTCTCATCTAAGTCTTTCTAGCTATTAATATTTTTTTTTCATTTGCACTCTCCACCCGATTCCAGTAAGGATTGACCACATGATTTGATCACAACGTAGCTCTCCACCCAAACGGACAGCATCAGCTTGACTACCAGCCTTTTCATTACCCTGCACACCTGTATGCACCGTGCAGAAAATGTTTTTTCTTCGAATTTATTTGTGTTGTCCCGTCCCCGATGAAGATTTATGTAATCTAAACGTTTATTGTGTCCTAGAATACTTATTTTTATTTTATTATTTTATTATTATAATACATTTTTTTATTGCCTCTTGTTTTTAGGGGATTTTCCCCTATGTGATTTATGTTCACCTTTACGGAGTCCGTTGTAAGGTATGTACACAGTGTCCGTGTGTAGTATGTCTCGTCTTTTCCCAAGAGCTACATATACCTAACTGTTTGTATTTCCCGTTACTTCTCTTATTAAAAATCATAACATGCTCGTGATCTACGTCCTACCGACCGTTGATAACTGTAAAGTGCGCGTTAAACGCCAAGATTGGGTGGATGCAAGGGTTAAGAATCAGTAAAGAACAATGAGAGGTCACAGGTGTGAGATGAGAATTGGGACCAGAGAGGTTGATTAAGAAATCCCAAGACAATGGGGGAACCCCATACACAGTGGATTGTTATAGCAAGTAGATGTCAGCTTGGGTCACCCATGGACAGAGAGGAATGTGCTAGAGAGGGGACAAAACATAGGGGAAACCCAGAAAGGTATTTTGATGATAACTGGGAATTGGGTTCAAGGGTGAAATAGATTTAAAGAGGAAATACGGATGGGTCAGGAGATTGGATAGTTTGAAATTCAGTCGGGCATTCAGCCTGGGGCTAAGTGAGGAAACTTAGCTGGGAGCTGTGTTGGGAGTTAACTGAGTTTGTGGGCAAGCTAGAGAAACGGAACCCAAATATCGACTCGGTGGAGTCAAGTTGGTTATGTTCAGGGACGGAGAAGAGTCCGACGTAACAGGTTATGTGACAAGGCCGGTAGACGGCAGTATTGTGTTCGCAAGGAACTATTTTATCTAAGAATTCTCTGAATATTTCTGGGAAGGTGCATGTGCATCTTATGTATTCATCCGTAATAAAGATTTGTGTGTGTGCAAACCTGTGTTCTATAGTGATTCATAGTTGTTTATCAGTCGTCCTGCACAATATTCACATTGACATACACTAGACACAACAACAGCCACTTCTATATGTCATCAGCATTGTGACAATAACAACACCATCCGGAACATACCAGTTTCACTTTGCGAAGCACACTCTGTGAGTCCGTTATAACTACAGCTTTTCTGACTGTAGAGTCCTCCAACCAAATTACCATTTTTTTGCAATAAAACCACACCTAATCCTTTTATCTCTTACCAAAGACCCATCAGTGCATTTAATTACATCGTCAGGGTGTGAGTTGTCTTCAACTAGCTGTTACACGGACACTTATGTAACAACTGCTGTCCATCCCTCAGCGCAGTATAGCTGTAACTCTATGCAATATTTTATTGCTAGGGACAATATGACACAACCTTCTCTCTGCACTGTCGTGTCCACTCCACGCATCTGGCATCCACTCCACGCATCTTCAGCCTGTGCCATTCAAGATCCGCTTTTCTTCAACCTATAACCCCCAGTATCAAGCTTAGCTTCGTACATGGGATAACTGCCTGACTGCTGCAATTATGATGTAAATCTTGGCCAGATGCACCTTGTACCTGTCATGTGTGGATGACATGGTCAGTATATGCGACATACATATAATAAACGCCCTCCCTGTAAGCCGAGAATGGCTCCCGTAGCCTCATTTGTTATGCATTCTAGCTACACTAGCTGGCTGTGAGATAATGTGATCATTCGTAAACTAATCAGTCACCAAAATGATCGGACACTAGTAAAGTCTGCGGAACATTCTTTTCCTCATGTCCGTCGCTGCCATTACTTTCAGAACATTAAATCCTTTCGTGATCCTTTCCACTACCTCCTGCACTTGATCATTGAAGGACCATCTTCTGTAGAAGTGTGTCCCCAGGTACTTGATTGTGTTCTCTTTATTGTTCAAGCAATAATCGAGGAAGACGATCCAAAACATTGTAATAGCGGTTTAACATTCATCAAAGATGTCCACATTATTTCCTTACGATTTTGAAAAGAGTTTTCCTCGTGTCAAAATACGTGCCATTGTTTGCAGTAATTCTGAGACTTAAAAAACAAAACAAAACAAAAAACAGGGTTTTTTTAAAAGGCAATAGAATCAACTACATTGCACCGGTATTTATCCCATATGCCTCGATCACTTTCCACAGGGCGGCCTGCAGAAAGAGTCGCACAAAACACGAACTCCATAGCTTCAGCGACGTCTCACAAGAGTTTCCGAGAGAATTGCAAGCGTGAACCGAACGTCGTACGCGGGAATCGAAACCACAACTTTCGGAACTCGAGACAAGCGGCGTAACTACACGCCACGGAGACTCCTGAGACTGATAGCGACGACCGACCATGATATCCCTGGAGGGTTAACCCTCTCAAAACAGATCTGCAGTAAGTCGCATGTGCCGGTCGAAAGTCGCAAATATTGCAGCCATGTTGTAAACAAACCGGCGCTGTGTATATTTTAACTGCGTTTCACAGTTGCACAATAAACCCAGTCCAGGGTTATACATCTCGGGCGAATTGGAAGCAGACCGCTTTGCTTTCGTTTCTATGTTATGACACGTCGGCAGTTCTGAAAGCAATGACAGTCTTCTGAACTAGTTAATCATAAAAGCCAGTAAATACTAGTGTTTGCTAGTTAGTTAGTTATTTGACAGATCATCCTAATTACACATCGAACCATTCAGTCCATAAGTGCTCGGATCCCCTCCTCAGCAAATCCCGCAGCGTGTAGCGGCTAACGACACCAGTTCTGTGCTGGTTTGTCAGTCTTCTTTGGCTTCCTGCGTAGCGTTCTTGTTTGGCCACCCCTCTTTTAATTTGTTGTTCTTGCAGTCTGACCACGGTTGTAGATTCGCAGTCATCACTTGGTTCTCGCAAAAGTCTTACTTCTCGTAGCGCCTTCAGAATGTCAGCCTGGTCCGTTGCGCGTTCGCCCTCCACATTAGCCATACCTGCGAGCTTGTCAACCCGCTCATTTCCTTGTACTCCCGCATGCCCTGGTACGAAGATGAAACTAATCTTTGCCAGCCGAGACCGCTCCAGAGACAGCAACCACTGTATCTTTGGATCCACCCTGTCTCTATCCTCTTGAGCATGCTCATTGAGTCGCTAAGGACACATGCCCTAGTGAATGTCTGTGTCTCGAGCCATGTTATTGCTTTACTTTCTGCCATGACTTCCGTAGTCAGGCTACTTGTGGTCTCAACAAAAGCACCATAGTCCTCCTTCACAATTCTCCCTCCGGCCCGCGCCGTAAAGGCCCATAAGCTTCTCACATGTTGGACGACCGACCCATCTGTGTAAATGACAGCATCACCGTCTAACGAATTCTCGAAAATCAACGCTTGTACGTCCGCCTCCACAGCAGCAGGATTTTCTTGTCTGCATTTTCTGTCTAGTTGGATGCAAACTGAAAAGGACGTACATAAATCTGTTGGCACTTGTACCCACTCCTCGCCAGGTTCTAAGTCTTCAAGTGAACACACATGTTGAAGAATGTCTTCCGCTTGACCCATCCACTACCTTCCTCTTTTTAATCTCATGCCCCGTAATGGAAGTAGCCTAGTGTTTTGGGACTGCGGCGTCCTGTAACGGACAAGCAACTGTGTACTGCAAACAGGTACAACGCGTTTAATTCCAAAACAAACCACAAAATATCGGACGAGTAGAGACGAAGGAGGAAACTGATCTGTATTGTGTATACTAGAGCCAGTCGGTATTGAAACAATGGGTTGGTCATTCATTGACTTGGGCTCTCAGGACGACCCAGCGAGAAATAGGCATCAAGAGCTGCCTTGGAAAGATCAGACGACAGGCGTAGCTCTGACAACATGACTCACTGAATGCCGATCCATCCATCCATCATGTGCCATGCCGGTAAGCGTGGGCGGTCATGTTCTGCCATCTCACTCGATCACCAGAATCGTGGATCAGCTCTGTGTTTCTGTCTCGACCATGCCACAAGGCCAAGCCATCCAGGTACTTGTTTCTAGGTCTTCCCCTTGGTCTGTTCCCCTCGATCTTACCAGTTGTCACCAAGTTCTCCAAATCATTTCTTCTCATAACATGCTCAAAAAATTGTGACTGTCTACGTCTAATGTCTCTAATCAGTTTACGATCTTCATTTGTTTCTTGAAGAACTTGTTCATTGGTCTTTCTGGCTGTCCATGGTATTCTTTGCATTTTCCTCAGAAACCACATTTCTACAGCCATCAGATGTTTTTCAGACTGACTGCTCATTGTCCAAGCTTCACATCCATATAAAAGTGCAGATTCTATGTAGCATCTCAACACTCTTTTTCTCGTTTCAATTCACAACTTTGTATTGGTCAGTATGTTCTTCATCTTGCTAAAGGCTACTTTTGCCATGGCGATTTTTGTTCTAATCTCTTCAAGGCATCTCCCATCAGATGTTATTACCGTTCCGAGATAATTGTACCTATTCACTTGTTGAAGAATATTCCCATTTACTTGTATATTACATTGTGGTATTTCGTTCTTCCTAGTGACGATCATAATCTGTGTCTTTTTACAATTTAATTCTAACCCTAGTTGTTCACTGTGTGTAACAACCGCACCTACTAAATTTTGCAGGTCCTGTTCATTGTCTGCAATCAAGACTGTATCATCTGCATATCTAATGTTATTGATGCATCGTCCCCCAATGTTGATTCCTTCCATATCTTCAATATTTCTGAAAATACTTTCACTCTACAGGGAAAACAGATCTGGAGACAATACACATCCCTGTCTCACACCTCTCTTAATACGCTGATATTGGCTTACTTCATTATCAACTCTTATGGCTGCTTGTTGTTTCCAATATATGTTTTTTTACATGTCTAAGGTCTTTTCCATCAATCTGTAGATCCTCAAGCATCCTTATCATGTTGACATGTCTCACTTTATCAAAAGCCTTTGTGTAGTCAATAAAGCAAAGGTGTAGATCTTTGTTTACGTCTATAGAACGTTCGATTACGGTTCTCAGTATATACACAGCATTTACTGTACCCTTGCCTTCTACAAACCCACATTGTTCTTCTCCTATTTCAGGTTGTATTTTCCTCCTAACTCTTTGCATGATAATTCTTAACAAAATCTTCGTGATGTGGCTCATTATACTAATTGTTCGATATTGATCACATTCCAAGGCTCCTGATTTCTTTGGGGTTGCAATAAATAATACAGAATTACATAACTCCTGAGGTATATTTCCAGTATCATATATTGTATTAAGCTGACTGGTAACTTTATCTATTCCATATTCTTCTAAAGCATTAATCATTTCTGTTGTGACCCTGTCTGAACCGGGGGTCTTGCCAGATTTCATATGGTTAAGAGCATTCTGAACCTCCATCTTCAAAATTGCCGGTCCTTCATTATTATTTTGAACATCATATTGTTCGTCTCTGTTATCGTCATAAAGGTTTTTCACGTAATCTGACCATACATGATCTTTATCTATTATGACTCTTCCATCTTTTGTCTTTAGGCAGCCTGCTGATGCACGTGTTCTTTAATTAATAAGCTCCTGAATTCTTTTGTGCATTAGTTTCGCATTTTTACAGTTGTGTTGTTTTTCAATTTTTCTGTAATTTTTCTCAAGCCATGTTTCTTTTGCCTCCTTACATAAGGCTCTGACTTTTCTGTGAATTTCTTCATATTTAGCAGGATTATTTTTGTTCTGTCTTCTTGTTTCCATTAGTTGTAAAATTGCTTCAGTCATCCATGTCTTACGGCCCACTTTCTTTACTTTTGGAATAGTTTTTTTCTGCTGCACAACAGATTGAATTCTTCAGCATTTCCCATTGATCATCTACATCTTGAAATAGGATCTCTAGAGCAGACAATAAATCAAATTTGTTCTTTACTTCTATGTTAAAATTATCTTGTATTTCTTTGTCAGTTTTGAATTTGGGTTTCCTGCTGTATACTCGACTTTCTTTAACTTTACCCTCAGTGTGCCTGTAATTAATCTTTGATCACTGTAACAGTCTGCATTTGGAACTGTTTTTACGACTGTTAACCCATTTAGAAACCTTCTGCTAATCAGGATGTAATCTATCTGGTTTTTTATCCTGCTGTCTGGACTCGTCCATGTCAATAATCTTCTAGGATGCTGTTTAAACCAGGTGTTTCCGACAACCATTTATTGTTCTTTTGCCCATTCTATAAGTCTGTATCCTCTTTCATTTCTCTATCCCAAACCATGGTTGCCTACACTGCATCCATCGTTTTGCTTTCCTATTTGTGCGTTGAAATCACCCATTATGATATTTATTTCTGATTTATTACAGTTCTTCAAAGCAGACTCCATGTCATTATAAAATTCCTCTATACATTCTTCACTGCATTCACTTGTTGGGGCATATACTTGAATGACATTTATTTTAAAAGGTCTTCCGTTTAATTTTACTAATAGAACTCTGTCTGACACAGCCCGATATCCTTTGACAGAATTTGATGTTTGCTTATCTAATATAATGGCTACACCTCTTTGCTGTTCTTCTCCCCCAGAGTAAATAATCTTACAATCCTCTCCTGTCCTTATCCCTGCTCCTTTCCACCTCGTTTCCGATATTCCTATATGTTAATCTTCTCTCTCTCCATTTCTTTTTTGATGTTTTCTAATTTTCCATCTATGAAAATATGAGTCTAGCACCGAATGCCTAATGCGTGAAAGTGTTTCTAAGTACATACTTGATATACACAGCTACATATTTATTTTAAATACTGTGTGGAGAGTTTCTCAATAAGGTAGTTTTCTTTTTTTAAATTTTATTTCGGACAAAACAGTGTATAATTACACGCTGCATTGTGTGTTTTCCATTACATTTACTAATGCAACAAAAACGTTCATATACACATATAATAATATAGGGTGTCTTTGTAATGACTTTGCAATTTTTGAAAATATTGCCGGTCCAAGTTTTGTATTCACCCTCTGTAAAGTTCATGCAACCTAATAGGTAAATACAAAACTTGGACCGGCAATATTTTCAACCACTGCACAGTCATTTGATTCCGTTGCTCTGCTACTGAGTGAGTGCGTGGGCGACACCGTGAGCTGTGAAATTCCCGTGGAATGCTTTTACATCTGTCCTGTACAGTGAACTGCATGTTCGGAACAACGGCTACCGGCGGTTGCTGAATTGACTGTTTTGCCCTTTCGGTTCACGAGTGCATTTTTCGGGAGACTCCTGGGAGTCGGCGCTGAAGCTGCGGAGTTCGTGCTTTGTGCGACACTTTCGGCGAGTCGCCCTGCGGTAGGAGACCGAGCCATGTGAGAAAACCCGGGTCAGTGAAGTCTTTCTGGTGACTGCCGAGACCATGGACGATGAACTGTGGTATTCGTGGATGAATTTTGTGTTGACATTCTGACGGCGACAGTGTACCTGTGTTGGCTTGTTGGATTGCCGAGACTCCCGTCTATTCCACTTTTCACATCGGACAGTGGGGAGCATTTTGTGTGATATTCGCGTGCACGGGAATGGAGCTTAATGGGGACGACCCGTTGCCGTGAAGTTGGAACCTCGACTAACTAACTAACTAACTAACTAACTAACTACTTAACCAACCAACCAACCAACCAACCAAAAAACCAACCAACCAACCAACCAACCAACCAACCAACCACCCAACCAACCAACCAACCAACCAACTAACTAACTAACTAACTAACTAACTAACTAACTAACTAACTAACTAACGAACTAACGAACTAACTAACTAACTAACTAACTAACTAACTAACTAACTAACAGTCATTAAATATATACATTGTATTACATTCATGACAACGTGCAATTAGCTACATATTTTTTATGTAAAAAGTTAGTTGCATATCCATTACAGGACATCGCAGTCAACTCAATTATTTATTGTTTGCGATTGTCTAAACAATTTTAAGCACACCAGTCTCCGTGGTTTTCTGAACTCCGTTGCCCACAACGTTGAGAATATCAAGGGAAAGCTTTCTGTTCCCAAATCGTCTATCGCTGACTTCGACCCACGAAAGTATTTCTTTTTTTTTCTTCAAAAAGTGCTCGCGGTTCCCCCCAGGGTCAGAGCCGCCCCGTAATGGAAGTAGCCTGTTCTACTATCAACAAGACCAGGTGTATGTTTTAGGCCACACCTAGATATTTGAGATAAGGCAGTCAGATTTTTAAATAAATGAAGTTTAATACGATGTTATTGTTTGAGATTTGAATGTGATATCTCAAATGTTAGGGTCATATTTTGACATGTTTAGGTCACGTATCGCCATTTTCGGGTTTTAAATGCCTGCATATTGGCACGACTGTTAGGTCCCAAAGTTCCTTTTTCTAAGTATAGCATTTATTTTTCATCTTTAAAGATTTAAAGATACAAAAGCAGACACTTCAAGTTTGACAATGCAGTAGTAAAAACTTAATGCCTATTAAATAGCTCATTATACTAAGAGCAAGAAGAACTCCTAGAAATAGGTTCGTACTAAATGACAATCATTGACTATTTAACATAACAATAGACACTGTGTATCTTAATTATAGTCCACAAGATAAGAACAGGATGTCGATTGAATAAATCTTTCAATAAAAGTTAAGTGCATATCCTTTTACAGGACGTAACAGTCAACTCCAGCATTTTTTTTTGATGTTTGTGATTCCTGGGCATGTTTACGGTCAGTAGTTTGCCATAGCTTTCTGAACGATCGGCAATCATACCATTGTATAGAAACCAACACATGAAGGTCTGCTTTCCAAATTGCGCCATACTGTGTTTTGAACGCGGTATGCGGTATTACAAACTGCATTCGTAACCTTTCCCCATCAGAGCGGAATATTGAATAAATACAACACAATTCAATATGTATAGACTCATTTTATACCACTACTTTCTCAGCTGACGTGGGCGACAATGTTTCTCCGTTGCTCATGTTCGTTCATGGACATGATGTCCTGGGCCGTTCGGTACATTTTCCCAGTATGACGCAAATCATCGAAATGCCGCCCCTTAATGACGCAAGTCTTCGAAATGCCTTCCTCCTTCGCTGCTTATGCCTCCCCCTCACGGTGTTGCCCGATGCGGCCGCCCCTCTGTATTATAGCACGGCACGGCACTGATGATGTCAAATAACCGTGGCTATCACAGCTCGTCATCTTACATGATCAGGTCTGTATTCTTGTCAAGATCATGCCATATGCCATCTAAGTATTTATCTTATTGTCTGCCTCTTACGCCTTTTATCATCGAGTATGGCAATTGTATCAAATTGTTTACTACTACTACTACTACTACTACTACTACTACTACTACTACTACTACTACTACTACTACTACTACTACTACTGCTGCTGCTTCTGCTGTTGCTACTACTACTACTACTACTGCTGCTGCTGCTACTACTACTACTACTACTACTACTACTACCACCACCACCACCACCACCACCACCACCACCACCACCACAACTACTACTACTACTTCTACTTCTACTACTACTACTACTACTACTACTACTACTACTACTACTACTACTACTACTACTACTACTACTACTACTACTACTACTACTTCTACTACTACTACTACTACTACTACTACTACTACTACTACTACTACTACTACCACCACCACCACCACCACCACCACCACCACTACTACTACTACTACTACTACTACTACTACTACTACTACTACTACTATTACTACTACTACTGCTGCTGCTGCTGCTGCTGCTGCTGCTACTACTACTACTACTACTACTACTACTACTACTACTACTACTACTACCACCACCACCACCACCACCACCACCACCACCACTACTACTACTACTACTACTACTACTACTACTACTACTACTACTACTGCTGCTGCTGCTGCTGCTGCTGCTGCTACTACTAATACTACTACTACTACTACTACTACTACTTTTTTTTTTTTTTTTTTTTCCGCGTTTCCATCCTGTTTCAGGATATTGCGGTCAACACCAGCATCTTTCAGCTGTATGTTGATTCCTAGGCTAGATTACGCTCATCAGCACGCCACGACTTTCTGAGCGACCGGCTCCATACTCTCATAAGTCACTTTTGCGATTCGAACCACTGCTAATTCTCGTCGCGTCACGTGACGAGAGTATTCGGGGTTAGCGGAGAAAGCTGCTAACCCCTCGGCCACGGAGCCGGTACTACTACTACTACTACTACTAAACTTAATACTAGAAGCTGCTATCACTAGTGGGTGCTCTGGATTTATTTGCGTTAACGATAGCTCAAGAAATAAATGACCGTAGACCCCGAGGTAGACCAAGAAGACGGTTGAGAGATAATATACATATAGACCTACAAGCACTTGGAATCAACGACTGGCAAGCGAAGATCAACCAGAGAGACGAACGGAGACGGCTTGTGTCTGCAGCAAAGAACCTCAATGCTCGGAATGCTGAAGAAGAAGAAGAACGACAGCTCATTGTAGTTTGTATCCTGCAACATCGGAAACAGCAGTCATACACCCCATGACTATAGCGTGTCAAATGACGTATCTGGTTAAAAACGAACCTAGAACGCATGCTAGATGTTTTGAGCGAATTTGGGAAAGAAAATGACCGAGAATAAATTTCGCACAACTCCTAATAATGATGTAACACGGTCTTAGGGTATTAGTGTGTTAGGGGCGTTCATTTGAAATCCATTCGAGCTGCATCACGCGTAATTGCATACGTTGAACATGATCGTGCCATAGTCATGTGATAAGTACTGACCAATGAATAAAAGAACAAGCGCTTATCGTCCCATGATGCATACGTTCTGTTTCTGACCGTTGAGAAAATGGCCGGGTGAACCAAAATCCGTCCATAGAAGCTCAAAGAGCGGTGATTCAGTTTCTTTCATTTGAAGGATGTCGACCAGTGGACATTCATAGAAGAATGCAAGCATCGCACGGTAACAAATGTGTGTCGAATACAACAGTGACAGACTGGGCACGAATGTTTCGGAAAGGACGTCAGTTCACGACAGATCTTCGGCGGCCGGGTCAAGCGCATATTGTTGCAACAAAAAAAAAAACATCGCCAGAATTGATGCAGCAGCACAGATGAACCGTTGTCGAAGCTGCGTTCGCTAGCGGAAGAATTTGATGTGTCAATTGGGACAATTCAAAAGGTCGTTCGTAAGAATCTGCAATATCGGAAGGTGTGTTCACAGTGGGTACCCCGGATGTTGATCGACCACCAAAAAGAGGAACGCATGGTATGGTGTTTGAACTACTTGCTGCGTTACAGAGTGGAGGGTGATGCATTTCTCCTCCGCATAGTGGCAGGCAATGAATCATGGTGTCACCACTTTGAGCCGAGCAGCAAAAGAGAGAGCATGCAATGGAAGCATGCTGGATCACCAAAAGCCAAAAAAATTCAAGTTACTGGTTTCCGCTGGTAAGATTATGCTGAGCGCATTTTGTGACCATGAAGGGCTATTGTTGGCCAACTTTAAAGAACCTATGTCAATATCAACTCTACCCACTACTCGCAAACACTAAACAAGCTGCAAAATGCCATCAAGAATAAACGGTATGCTTTCTCGCGGTCAAAGATTGTGCAGGAAGCATTAGCAAAGAAGAAGTGGGAAATTATGCAACATCCAGCCTATAGTCCTGATTTGTCACCATGTGATTTTCATTTGTTCGGACCTAACAAAATAAAGCTCTCAAGGGACGATTTCACACACATGCAGACGTAATGAACGCGGTAAACACTTGGTTCAGTGAGCAACCACAATCCTTTTTTGTAGACGGCATTTTCTGCCTACCTAAGCAATGGGATACTTGCCTGAATGCCTACGGCGAGTTCTTCTGACCCACCCATGGTGCATAATTCAGTCAAAATGAATGCTTTGTTTAATTCTACTACACATGTTAATGTTTCTTTCATCCCTTTGTAATAAAGACATTGGAGAGCGTTTCAAATGAACGCCCCTAATAACTGTTATGTAACTGGAGTGGTACTCATGATAGTCGTAGTGGCAGTGATATTGCTATTAGTTGTAATGGTGTTAGATGTACTGTTGTTAGTGATCCTGTTGTTAGTGGTACTGTTGTTATTGGTACTGGCATTAGTTCTGTTGATCGTGGTAGTACTGTTTGCTGTGATAGCAATGGGACTGTTGTTAGTGGTTTCAGGTCTTAGTCAGACATGACTGAGCTACCGTATAACAGTAGACGGTACTACCTGCTTTCTGTTAGCACCGAAAGAGTGCAATTGGGAGGGTACAAGCCTTACCCTGGTGCGAGGAAATGCAAGCTAAAGACAAAATGTCATGGCAGGGCAGACCAGGCCCTAAGACTTGGTTGGCGGCTGGTCTAGGATCGAAGCTCCGACAGGCGGACAGTTAGAGCATTGCTTTGCTGATCCGGCAGCTTCTGCAGCTTGTCTTGTTCCAGATTTAGGGGTGTTACCTTTCCTCTGGAGTGAACTAGGCAGGCCGAGAGAGGGATCATGCTGCATGGGCAACACATGATCTCTATATTTTAGCCCAGGCTTTGTGCTATGGAGAGGCAATAACTCCATCCCTGGTCTTAACTGGTGTTAGAGGTAACTGCAGTGTTGCCCTTGATAGTGGTACGGTTGCCGGTTGTGATGATAATGGTACGGTTGTTAGTGGTGTTGTAATGGTACTGCAGACAGTAGTACAGTTGTTAGTGGTGATGGTAATGGTAGTGTAGAAGTGGTACAGTTGTTAGTGGTGGTGGTAATGGTAGTGTAGAAGTGGTGCAGTTGTTAGTGGTGGTGGTAATGGTAGTGTAGAAGTGGTACAGTTGTTAGTGGTGGTGGTAATGGTAGTGTAGAAGTGGTACAGTTGTTAGTGGTGGTGGTAATGGTAGTGTAGAAGTGGTGCAGTTGTTAGTGGTGGTGGTAATGGTAGTGTAGAAGTGGTACAGTTGTTAGTGGTGGTGGTAATGGTAGTGTAGAAGTGGTACAGTTGTTAGTGGTGGTGGTAATGGTAGTGTAGAAGTGGTGCAGTTGTTAGTGGTGGTGGTAATGGTAGTGTAGAAGTGGTGCAGTTGTTAGTGGTGGTGGTAATGGTAGTGTAGAAGTGGTACAGTTGTTAGTGGTGGTGGTAATGGTAGTGTAGAAGTGGTACAGTTGTTAGTGGTGGTGGTAATGGTAGTGTAGAAGTGGTGCAGTTGTTAGTGGTGGTGGTAATGGTAGTGTAGAAGTGGTGCAGTTGTTAGTGGTGGTGGTAATGGTAGTGTAGAAGTGGTGCAGTTGTTAGTGGTGATGGTAATGGCATTGTAGACAGTGGTACTGTTGTTAGTGATGATGGCAATGATACAGTTGACAGCGGTACTGTTGAAAATGGTACAGTTGTTAGTAGTGATGGTAATGGTACTGTTGAGAGAGGTACGGTTGTGAGGTACGGTTGTTATGGTGATGGTAATGGTACGGTTGTTGCGAGAAGTACAGAACCGTAAAGTATGGAGGGAAAAACAATATCAAGTAATCTGTTTTAGTATTAATGCGATCTTGAAATAATCTTACCCCCCCCCCCACCTTTCCGAGGGAATTCCCCACTGGTTGAGAACCACTGTTCTAGAAGAAGTATGGTGAGATACAGAGAAAGAAGTCTGGATTGTAGATTCACTTCCTTTCATCTAAGGTCATTTCCAGAATTGGCACTTGGAATGACAGAATGATGTATAAATTGGGAAGGTCAGCATAGATGTGGAGGAGATGACATATTTTTAGATTATAATTCTTGGATTTATTGAAATAAGAGAGAGTAGAGCAGGGAACATACTTCTAAGTACAAATAATATGGGGAATACATTGGCAGAGCTATTTGAGATAGTCAACGAAGTACTGCTTGGAGTAAATTAGCGATGGTCTATGCCTCTTTGGGAGATATACAAAGTACGGCTTGGAGTGAGTTAGCGAGCGTCTATGCCTCATAGGGGGATATACAAAGTATGGCTTGGAATGAGTTAGCGAGTGTCTCTGCGTCATTGGGGGGGGGGGGGGGTATAAGAGGTATTGATTGGAGTGAGTTAGCGATTTTGTATGCCTAATTGGGGGATGCCGGCTTCCTGGCCTAGAGGTTAGCGACCTTTCTCTGTAATCTTGTATACTCTCGTAATTAACGTGACGACGGTGAGAATCAGCAGTGGTTCGAATCGGGTCGGTAACTTACGGGGTATGTGAGCCGGCCGCTCAGAAAGCAATGGCAAACTACTGAGCGTAATCTTGCCAAGAAATCAACAATCAGCTGAAAAATGCTGATGTTGACAGCAATGTCCTGTAAAGTATATGTAAACAACTTTCAACTTAATTGGGGGATATACAAAGTACGGCTTGGAGTGAGTTAGTGAGCGTCTATGCCTCATTGGGGAATATAAGAGGCATTGCTTGGCGTGAGTTAGTGAGCGTCTATGCCTCATAGGGGGATACACAAAGTATGGCTTGGAGTGAGTTAGTGAGCGTATATGCCTCATTGGGGGATACACAAAGTACGGCTTGGAGTGAGTTAGTGAGCGTCTATGCCTCATTAGGGAATATAAGAGGTATTGCTTGGAGTGAGTTAGCGAGTGTCTATGCCTCATTAGGGAATATAAGAGGTATTGCTTGGAGTGAGTTAGTGAGCGTCTATGCCTCATTAGGGAATATAAGAGGCATTGCTTGGCGTGAGTTAGTGAGCGTCTATGCCTCATTAGGGAATATAAGAGGCATTGCTTGGCGTGAGTTAGTGAGCGTATATGCCTCATTGGGGGATACACAAAGTACGGCTTGGAGTGAGTTAGTGAGCGTCTATGCCTCATTAGGGAATATAAGAGGTATTGCTTGGAGTGAGTTAGCGAGTGTCTATGCCTCATTAGGGAATATAAGAGGTATTGCTTGGAGTGAGTTAGTGAGCGTCTATGCGTCATTGGGGGATATAAGAGGTACTGCTTGGCGTGAGTTAGCGAGCGTCTATGCCTCATAGGGGGATACACAAAGTACGGCTTGGAGTGAGTTAGTGAGCGTCTATGCCTCATTGGGGGATACACAAAGTACGGCTTGGAGTGAGTTAGTGAGCGTCTATGCCTCATTAGGGAATATAAGAGGTATTGCTTGGAGTGAGTTAGCGAGTGTCTATGCCTCATTGCGGGATTTAGAAAGTACGGTCTGGAGTGAGTTAGCGAGGCTCTATGCGTCATTGGGGGATCACAAGAGGTACTGCTTGGAGTGATTTAGCGATTGTGTATGCGTCATTGGGGGATAACGGGTGAAAGAAGAGAAACACATTGGTAGTCTGTGTGGATATGCATCTGGTATTTTTGCTCTATCTTCATCGATCAGAACATACCGTGTTGACAAGAGCATCATTATGTAACAGGTCCTTTGCAGACAGTCGCTCGGTGAAACTATTCTCGATTGTTTCTCACGTTCACTGCCTCAAACATGTTCACTTCCAAACTCCCAAGGTGTCATCAATGTCCTTTGTCTTCGAGATGGTCGACAGTTCCTCATAATCCAAGAAGCACGCCTTCCATCACTGTTCTTTGAAGACATGTAGATATATAACCGGAGGAAAACAACCGACAGACAACTTTATAGAAAACTAACATAAACAAACACGCCAATGACACAACCACAGCAACATATTTAGCCTGGAACGCGAGATTAAGTTAACACTGCTACCCACAAAAACAAGTCTTGATTTAAAAAAGAGACAGTATCGTCCATGTGAAGCTGGAAAACAGACAAACCGCGCTATAAAAACCAAAGCAGTACTTAATTTCCTTCAATATCATATGCCCTATCTCCCTTCCCCCCTCCGTCATTTCAACAACACTTGCTTGTGTACCGTTACTTGTATTGCCTTTGGGCATCAGGTGTGAGTCGGTTGATAATAAACTACCTAAAACCTGTAGAGGAAGCAATGCCGACCCAGGTCTGATTCCAGCCACTCCATGTGTGCTGTGTTAAATCATGGTCTGTTTACATTCTAATTTCCTTCATATATTAAGTGTTCCTCATCATATACACTACAGACATCTAATGTGGTGTGAAGTGTTGTTGTTTGTCCATCAAGAATGATGATGACCATTCATTTCATCCAGTGGGGTTGAAAGTATGGAGTCGTGAGTTCTAAGATGGCTGATCAGGCCTAGTTTGGCTCGAAATGTTCTTTAACAATGTGGACAGAGAATGTTTGGCGTTTCTGGAGGAGGATGTCCTGCAGTGGTTCTTCTGTTCTGTCTTTTCTTCACAGCTCTTGCAGTCCTGGTTGCCTCACAATTAACTGCACCCTTGCGTAATGATGCACGCCACGAATTTCGGTCTCTTGTTGCAGTCTCCCAGGTGTCATGATGAATTCCAAAAGCATTCAGTGAGATTTTCAGAGTGTCTTTAAAGCGTTTCCTATGGCCGCCCCGGGAGCGTTTACCACAACGCAACTCGCCGTAAAAAAAATTCATTTAGGGAGCCTGTGATCTGGCATGCGAGTCAAGTGACCAGCCCAGCGAATCTGATTCTTCATTAGTAGAGTGTGGATACTGGGCATGGACGCTCTTTCTAGGACTTCAGTGTCTGGGATCTTGTCTTGCCATTTAATCTTCAGTAACTTCCTAAGGCAGACTGTGTAGAAGTGGTTTAATTTCCTAGTGTGTCGCTGATAAACAGTCCAGGTTTCACAAGCATATAGCAGTGTGGATAATACAACTGCTTTGTAGACTTTCAGCTTTGTTTGCAGGCTTATTCCATTTCTGTCCCATACATTCTTGGGTGTGAAGTATTCATCATCATATACACTACATACATCTAATGTGGTGTGAAGTAATCGTCATCATACACATTATAAACTTCTAATGTAGTGAAAGGTGTTCTTTATTATATACACTATTCGTCAACAGAGGTGTGAAATAATCATCATCATACTTTATATACTTCTATACGGATGTAAAGTGTTCATCATCTACACTATATGTCTATGGGGTGTGAAATGTTCATCTTTATATGTATTCTTCTTCTTCAGGGGCGTTAAGTAATCATCATCATCATACAGTGCTATATAGACACAGAAAATCGTTGTAATTAACATCAAACGCCTTCGGACCTACGTCATCATATTGCATGCATACATATTTCTTCAAGAACATTTCGTGGTATTGTCTATCTGAATGTAGCATTGTCCTCTTTTATCACGCTTCCATTACACATTTCACTTTCACGCTAGTTTTGACACATTGTAGACAGAGTAGCGCAGTGGCTTGCACGATTTTGTGCCTGTCTGGTTGTCATGAGTTCGCATACCTATCCAGGCAGGTTTTTACAAAACTCTCCTGGACTTTCATGTCTACCCAGTCCACAATGGATAGCAGAATATGTCCTGGACTTTCATGTCTACCCAGTCCACAATGGATAGCAGAATATGTCCTGGACTTTCATGTCTACCCAGTCCACAATGGATAGCAGAATATGTCCTGGACTTTCATGTCTACCCAGTCCACAATGGATAGCAGAATATGTCCTGGACTTTCATGTCTACCCAGTCCACAACGGATAGCAGAATATGTCCTGGACTTTCATGTCTACCCAGTCCACAATGGATAGCAGAATATGTCCTGGACTTTCATGTCTACCCAGTCCACAATGGATAGCAGAATATGTCCTGGACTTTCAGGTCTACCCAGTCCACAATGGATAGCAGAATATGTCCTGGACTTTCATGTCTACCCAGTCCACAATGGATAGCAGAATATGTCCTGGACTTTCAGGTCTACCCAGTCCACAATGGATAGCAGAATATGTCCTGGACTTTCATGTCTACCCAGTCCACAATGGATAGCAGAATATGTCCTGGACTTTCATGTCTACCCAGTCCACAATGGATAGCAGAATATGTCCTGGACTTTCATGTCTACCCAGTCCACAATGGATAGCAGAATATGTCCTGGACTTTCATGTCTACCCAGTCCACAATGGATAGCAGAATATGTCCTGGACTTTCAGGTCTACCCAGTCCACAATGGATAGCAGAATATGTCCTGGACTTTCAGGTCTACCCAGTCCACAATGGATAGCAGAATATGTCCTGGACTTTCATGTCTACCCAGTCCACAATGGATAGCAGAATATGTCCTGGACTTTCATGTCTACCCAGTCCACAATGGATAGCAGAATATGTCCTGGACTTTCATGTCTACCCAGTCCACAATGGATAGCAGAATATGTCCTGGACTTTCATGTCTACCCAGTCCACAATGGATAGCAGAATATGTCCTGGACTTTCATGTCTACCCAGTCCACAACGGATAGCAGAATATGTCCTGGACTTTCATGTCTACCCAGTCCACAACGGATAGCAGAATATGTCCTGGACTTTCAGGTCTACCCAGTCCACAACGGATAGCAGAATATGTCCTGGACTTTCATGTCTACCCAGTCCACAATGGATAGCAGAATATGTCCTGGACTTTCTGGTCTACCCAGTCCACAATGGATAGCAGAATATGTCCTGGACTTTCATGTCTACCCAGTCCACAACGGATAGCAGAATATGTCCTGGACTTTCTGGTCTACCCAGTCCACAATGGATAGCAGAATATGTCCTGGACTTTCTGGTCTACCCAGTCCACAACGGATAGCAGAATATGTCCTGGACTTTCATGTCTACCCAGTCCACAACGGATAGCAGAATATGTCCTGGACTTTCTGGTCTACCCAGTCCACAATGGATAGCAGAATATGTCCTGGACTTTCTGGTCTACCCAGTCCACAACGGATAGCAGAATATGTCCTGGACTTTCATGTCTACCCAGTCCACAACGGATAGCAGAATATGTCCTGGACTTTCTGGTCTACCCAGTCCACAATGGATAGCAGAATATGTCCTGGACTTTCTGGTCTACCCAGTCCACAACGGATAGCAGAATATGTCCTGGACTTTCTGGTCTACCCAGTCCACAATGGATAGCAGAATATGTCCTGGACTTTCATGTCTACCCAGTCCACAATGGATAGCAGAATATGTCCTGGACTTTCTGGTCTACCCAGTCCACAATGGATAGCAGAATATGTCCTGGACTTTCAGGTCTACCCAGTCCACAACGGATAGCAGAATATGTCCTGGACTTTCAGGTCTACCCAGTCCACAACGGATAGCAGAATATGTCCTGGACTTTCATGTCTACCCAGTCCACAACGGATAGCAGAATATGTCCTGGACTTTCTGGTCTACCCAGTCCACAACGGATAGCAGAATATGTCCTGGACTTTCTGGTCTACCCAGTCCACAATGGATAGCAGAATATGTCCTGGACTTTCTGGTCTACCCAGTCCACAACGGATAGCAGAATATGTCCTGGACTTTCAGGTCTACCCAGTCCACAACGGATAGCAGAATATGTCCTGGACTTTCTGGTCTACCCAGTCCACAACGGATAGCAGAATATGTCCTGGACTTTCAGGTCTACCCAGTCCACAATGGATAGCAGAATATGTCCTGGACTTTCAGGTCTACCCAGTCCACAACGGATAGCAGAATATGTCCTGGACTTTCAGGTCTACCCAGTCCACAATGGATAGCAGAATATGTCCTGGACTTTCAGGTCTACCCAGTCCACAATGGATAGCAGAATATGTCCTGGACTTTCAGGTCTACCCAGTCCACAACGGATAGCAGAATATGTCCTGGACTTTCATGTCTACCCAGTCCACAATGGATAGCAGAATATGTCCTGGACTTTCAGGTCTACCCAGTCCACAATGGATAGCAGAATATGTCCTGGACTTTCATGTCTACCCAGTCCACAATGGATAGCAGAATATGTCCTGGACTTTCATGTCTACCCAGTCCACAATGGATAGCAGAATATGTCCTGGACTTTCAGGTCTACCCAGTCCACAATGGATAGCAGAATATGTCCTGGACTTTCAGGTCTACCCAGTCCACAATGGATAGCAGAATATGTCCTGGACTTTCATGTCTACCCAGTCCACAACGGATAGCAGAATATGTCCTGGACTTTCTGGTCTACCCAGTCCACAACGGATAGCAGAATATGTCCTGGACTTTCTGGTCTACCCAGTCCACAACGGATAGCAGAATATGTCCTGGACTTTCTGGTCTACCCAGTCCACAACGGATAGCAGAATATGTCCTGGACTTTCATGTCTACCCAGTCCACAACGGATAGCAGAATATGTCCTGGACTTTCATGTCTACCCAGTCCACAATGGATAGCAGAATATGTCCTGGACTTTCATGTCTACCCAGTCCACAACGGATAGCAGAATATGTCCTGGACTTTCATGTCTACCCAGTCCACAACGGATAGCAGAATATGTCCTGGACTTTCATGTCTACCCAGTCCACAATGGATAGCAGAATATGTCCTGGACTTTCATGTCTACCCAGTCCACAACGGATAGCAGAATATGTCCTGGACTTTCATGTCTACCCAGTCCACAACGGATAGCAGAATATGTCCTGGACTTTCATGTCTACCCAGTCCACAATGGATAGCAGAATATGTCCTGGACTTTCATGTCTACCCAGTCTACAATGGATAGCAGAATATGTCCTGGACTTTCATGTCTACCCAGTCCACAATGGATAGCAGAATATGTCCTGGACTTTCATGTCTACCCAGTCCACAATGGATAGCAGAATATGTCCTGGACTTTCATGTCTACCCAGTCCACAATGGATAGCAGAATATGTCCTGGACTTTCATGTCTACCCAGTCCACAACGGATAGCAGAATATGTCCTGGACTTTCATGTCTACCCAGTCCACAACGGATAGCAGAATATGTCCTGGACTTTCATGTCTACCCAGTCCACAACGGATAGCAGAATATGTCCTGGACTTTCATGTCTACCCAGTCCACAACGGATAGCAGAATATGTCCTGGACTTTCATGTCTACCCAGTCCACAATGGATAGCAGAATATGTCCTGGACTTTCATGTCTACCCAGTCCACAACGGATAGCAGAATATGTCCTGGACTTTCATGTCTACCCAGTCCACAACGGATAGCAGAATATGTCCTGGACTTTCAGGTCTACCCAGTCCACAATGGATAGCAGAATATGTCCTGGACTTTCAGGTCTACCCAGTCCACAATGGATAGCAGAATATGTCCTGGACTTTCATGTCTACCCAGTCCACAATGGATAGCAGAATATGTCCTGGACTTTCAGGTCTACCCAGTCCACAACGGATAGCAGAATATGTCCTGGACTTTCTGGTCTACCCAGTCCACAACGGATAGCAGAATATGTCCTGGACATTCTGGTCTACCCAGTCCACAATGGATAGCAGAATATGTCCTGGACTTTCTGGTCTACCCAGTCCACAATGGATAGCAGAATATGTCCTGGACTTTCATGTCTACCCAGTCCACAATGGATAGCAGAATATGTCCTGGACTTTCATGTCTACCCAGTCCACAATGGATAGCAGAATATGTCCTGGACTTTCATGTCTACCCAGTCCACAATGGATAGCAGAATATGTCCTGGACTTTCTGGTCTACCCAGTCCACAATGGATAGCAGAATATGTCCTGGACTTTTATGTCTACCCAGTCCACAATGGATAGCAGAATATGTCCTGGACTTTCATGTCTACCCAGTCCACAATGGATAGCAGAATATGTCCTGGACTTTCATGTCTACCCAGTCCACAATGTATAGCAGAATATGTCCTGGACTTTCATGTCTACCCAGTCCACAATGGATAGCAGAATATGTCCTGGACTTTCATGTCTACCCAGTCCACAATGGATAGCAGAATATGTCCTGGACTTTCATGTCTACCCAGTCCACAATGGATAGCAGAATATGTCCTGGACTTTCTGGTCTACCCAGTCCACAATGGATAGCAGAATATGTCCTGGACTTTCTGGTCTACCCAGTCCACAATGGATAGCAGAATATGTCCTGGACTTTCTGGTCTACCCAGTCCACAATGGATAGCAGAATATGTCCTGGACTTTCATGTCTACCCAGTCCACAATGGATAGCAGAATATGTCCTGGACTTTCATGTCTACCCAGTCCACAATGGATAGCAGAATATGTCCTGGACTTTCATGTCTACCCAGTCCACAATGGATAGCAGAATATGTCCTGGACTTTCATGTCTACCCAGTCCACAACGGATAGCAGAATATGTCCTGGACTTTCTGGTCTACCCAGTCCACAATGGATAGCAGAATATGTCCTGGACTTTCATGTCTACCCAGTCCACAATGGATAGCAGAATATGTCCTGGACTTTCAGGTCTACCCAGTCCACAATGGATAGCAGAATATGTCCTGGACTTTCAGGTCTACCCAGTCCACAATGGATAGCAGAATATGTCCTGGACTTTCAGGTCTACCCAGTCCACAATGGATAGCAGAATATGTCCTGGACTTTCATGTCTACCCAGTCCACAACGGATAGCAGAATATGTCCTGGACTTTCAGGTCTACCCAGTCCACAACGGATAGCAGAATATGTCCTTGACTTTCAGGTCTACCCAGTCCACAATGGATAGCAGAATATGTCCTGGACTTTCATGTCTACCCAGTCCACAATGGATAGCAGAATATGTCCTGGACTTTCATGTCTACCCAGTCCACAACGGATAGCAGAATATGTCCTGGACTTTCAGGTCTACCCAGTCCACAATGGATAGCAGAATATGTCCTGGACTTTCATGTCTACCCAGTCCACAATGGATAGCAGAATATGTCCTGGACTTTCATGTCTACCCAGTCCACAATGGATAGCAGAATATGTCCTGGACTTTCATGTCTACCCAGTCCACAATGGATAGCAGAATATGTCCTGGACTTTCATGTCTACCCAGTCCACAACGGATAGCAGAATATGTCCTGGACTTTCATGTCTACCCAGTCCACAATGGATAGCAGAATATGTCCTGGACTTTCTGGTCTACCCAGTCCACAATGGATAGCAGAATATGTCCTGGACTTTCATGTCTACCCAGTCCACAATGGATAGCAGAATATGTCCTGGACTTTCATGTCTACCCAGTCCACAATGGATAGCAGAATATGTCCTGGACTTTCATGTCTACCCAGTCCACAATGGATAGCAGAATATGTCCTGGACTTTCTGGTCTACCCAGTCCACAATGGATAGCAGAATATGTCCTGGACTTTCATGTCTACCCAGTCCACAATGGATAGCAGAATATGTCCTGGACTTTCTGGTCTACCCAGTCCACAATGGATAGCAGAATATGTCCTGGACTTTCTGGTCTACCCAGTCCACAATGGATAGCAGAATATGTCCTGGACTTTCTGGTCTACCCAGTCCACAATGGATAGCAGAATATGTCCTGGACTTTCATGTCTACCCAGTCCACAATGGATAGCAGAATATGTCCTGGACTTTCTGGTCTACCCAGTCCACAATGGATAGCAGAATATGTCCTGGACTTTCTGGTCTACCCAGTCCACAATGGATAGCAGAATATGTCCTGGACTTTCTGGTCTACCCAGTCCACAATGGATAGCAGAATATGTCCTGGACTTTCATGTCTACCCAGTCCACAATGGATAGCAGAATATGTCCTGGACTTTCATGTCTACCCAGTCCACAATGGATAGCAGAATATGTCCTGGACTTTCATGTCTACCCAGTCCACAATGGATAGCAGAATATGTCCTGGACTTTCATGTCTACCCAGTCCACAACGGATAGCAGAATATGTCCTGGACTTTCATGTCTACCCAGTCCACAACGGATAGCAGAATATGTCCTGGACTTTCATGTCTACCCAGTCCACAACGGATAGCAGAATATGTCCTGGACTTTCATGTCTACCCAGTCCACAACGGATAGCAGAATATGTCCTGGACTTTCATGTCTACCCAGTCCACAATGGATAGCAGAATATGTCCTGGACTTTCATGTCTACCCAGTCCACAACGGATAGCAGAATATGTCCTGGACTTTCATGTCTACCCAGTCCACAACGGATAGCAGAATATGTCCTGGACTTTCAGGTCTACCCAGTCCACAATGGATAGCAGAATATGTCCTGGACTTTCAGGTCTACCCAGTCCACAATGGATAGCAGAATATGTCCTGGACTTTCATGTCTACCCAGTCCACAATGGATAGCAGAATATGTCCTGGACTTTCAGGTCTACCCAGTCCACAACGGATAGCAGAATATGTCCTGGACTTTCTGGTCTACCCAGTCCACAACGGATAGCAGAATATGTCCTGGACATTCTGGTCTACCCAGTCCACAATGGATAGCAGAATATCTCCTGGACTTTCTGGTCTACCCAGTCCACAATGGATAGCAGAATATGTCCTGGACTTTCATGTCTACCCAGTCCACAATGGATAGCAGAATATGTCCTGGACTTTCATGTCTACCCAGTCCACAATGGATAGCAGAATATGTCCTGGACTTTCATGTCTACCCAGTCCACAATGGATAGCAGAATATGTCCTGGACTTTCTGGTCTACCCAGTCCACAATGGATAGCAGAATATGTCCTGGACTTTTATGTCTACCCAGTCCACAATGGATAGCAGAATATGTCCTGGACTTTCATGTCTACCCAGTCCACAATGGATAGCAGAATATGTCCTGGACTTTCATGTCTACCCAGTCCACAATGTATAGCAGAATATGTCCTGGACTTTCATGTCTACCCAGTCCACAATGGATAGCAGAATATGTCCTGGACTTTCATGTCTACCCAGTCCACAATGGATAGCAGAATATGTCCTGGACTTTCATGTCTACCCAGTCCACAATGGATAGCAGAATATGTCCTGGACTTTCTGGTCTACCCAGTCCACAATGGATAGCAGAATATGTCCTGGACTTTCTGGTCTACCCAGTCCACAATGGATAGCAGAATATGTCCTGGACTTTCTGGTCTACCCAGTCCACAATGGATAGCAGAATATGTCCTGGACTTTCATGTCTACCCAGTCCACAATGGATAGCAGAATATGTCCTGGACTTTCATGTCTACCCAGTCCACAATGGATAGCAGAATATGTCCTGGACTTTCATGTCTACCCAGTCCACAATGGATAGCAGAATATGTCCTGGACTTTCATGTCTACCAGTCCACAACGGATAGCAGAATATGTCCTGGACTTTCTGGTCTACCCAGTCCACAATGGATAGCAGAATATGTCCTGGACTTTCATGTCTACCCAGTCCACAATGGATAGCAGAATATGTCCTGGACTTTCAGGTCTACCCAGTCCACAATGGATAGCAGAATATGTCCTGGACTTTCAGGTCTACCCAGTCCACAATGGATAGCAGAATATGTCCTGGACTTTCAGGTCTACCCAGTCCACAATGGATAGCAGAATATGTCCTGGACTTTCATGTCTACCCAGTCCACAACGGATAGCAGAATATGTCCTGGACTTTCAGGTCTACCCAGTCCACAACGGATAGCAGAATATGTCCTGGACTTTCAGGTCTACCCAGTCCACAATGGATAGCAGAATATGTCCTGGACTTTCATGTCTACCCAGTCCACAATGGATAGCAGAATATGTCCTGGACTTTCATGTCTACCCAGTCCACAACGGATAGCAGAATATGTCCTGGACTTTCAGGTCTACCCAGTCCACAATGGATAGCAGAATATGTCCTGGACTTTCATGTCTACCCAGTCCACAATGGATAGCAGAATATGTCCTGGACTTTCATGTCTACCCAGTCCACAATGGATAGCAGAATATGTCCTGGACTTTCATGTCTACCCAGTCCACAATGGATAGCAGAATATGTCCTGGACTTTCATGTCTACCCAGTCCACAACGGATAGCAGAATATGTCCTGGACTTTCATGTCTACCCAGTCCACAATGGATAGCAGAATATGTCCTGGACTTTCTGGTCTACCCAGTCCACAATGGATAGCAGAATATGTCCTGGACTTTCATGTCTACCCAGTCCACAATGGATAGCAGAATATGTCCTGGACTTTCATGTCTACCCAGTCCACAATGGATAGCAGAATATGTCCTGGACTTTCTGGTCTACCCAGTCCACAATGGATAGCAGAATATGTCCTGGACTTTCTGGTCTACCCAGTCCACAATGGATAGCAGAATATGTCCTGGACTTTCATGTCTACCCAGTCCACAATGGATAGCAGAATATGTCCTGGACTTTCTGGTCTACCCAGTCCACAATGGATAGCAGAATATGTCCTGGACTTTCTGGTCTACCCAGTCCACAATGGATAGCAGAATATGTCCTGGACTTTCTGGTCTACCCAGTCCACAATGGATAGCAGAATATGTCCTGGACTTTCATGTCTACCCAGTCCACAATGGATAGCAGAATATGTCCTGGACTTTCTGGTCTACCCAGTCCACAATGGATAGCAGAATATGTCCTGGACTTTCTGGTCTACCCAGTCCACAATGGATAGCAGAATATGTCCTGGACTTTCTGGTCTACCCAGTCCACAATGGATAGCAGAATATGTCCTGGACTTTCTGGTCTACCCAGTCCACAATGGATAGCAGAATATGTCCTGGACTTTCAGGTCTACCCAGTCCACAATGGATAGCAGAATATGTCCTGGACTTTCTGGTCTACCCAGTCCACAATGGATAGCAGAATATGTCCTGGACTTTCATGTCTACCCAGTCCACAATGGATAGCAGAATATGTCCTGGACTTTCTGGTCTACCCAGTCCACAATGGATAGCAGAATATGTCCTGGACTTTCTGGTCTACCCAGTCCACAATGGATAGCAGAATATGTCCTGGACTTTCATGTCTACCCAGTCCACAATGGAAAGCAGAATATGTCCTGGACTTTCTGGTCTACCCAGTCCACAATGGATAGCAGAATATGTCCTGGACTTTCTGGTCTACCCAGTCCACAATGGATAGCAGAATATGTCCTGGACTTTCTGGTCTACCCAGTCCACAATGGATAGCAGAATATGTCCTGGACTTTCATGTCTACCCAGTCCACAATGGATAGCAGAATATGTCCTGGACTTTCTGGTCTACCCAGTCCACAATGGATAGCAGAATATGTCCTGGACTTTCTGGTCTACCCAGTCCACAATGGATAGCAGAATATGTCCTGGACTTTCTGGTCTACCCAGTCCACAATGGATAGCAGAATATGTCCTGGACTTTCTGGTCTACCCAGTCCACAATGGATAGCAGAATATGTCCTGGACTTTCAGGTCTACCCAGTCCACAATGGATAGCAGAATATGTCCTGGACTTTCTGGTCTACCCAGTCCACAATGGATAGCAGAATATGTCCTGGACTTTCATGTCTACCCAGTCCACAATGGATAGCAGAATATGTCCTGGACTTTCATGTCTACCCAGTCCACAATGGATAGCAGAATATGTCCTGGACTTTCATGTCTACCCAGTCCACAATGGATAGCAGAATATGTCCTGGACTTTCATGTCTACCCAGTCCACAATGGATAGCAGAATATGTCCTGGACTTTCATGTCTACCCAGTCCACAACGGATAGCAGAATATGTCCTGGACTTTCATGTCTACCCAGTCCACAACGGATAGCAGAATATGTCCTGGACTTTCATGTCTACTCAGTCCACAATGGATACCAGAATATGTCCTGGACTTTCATGTCTACCCAGTCCACAATGGATAGCAGAATATGTCCTGGACTTTCAGGTCTACCCAGTCCACAATGGATAGCAGAATATGTCCTGGACTTTCAGGTCTACCCAGTCCACAATGGATAGCAGAATATGTCCTGGACTTTCATGTCTACCCAGTCCACAATGGATAGCAGAATATGTCCTGGACTTTCAGGTCTACCCAGTCCACAATGGATAGCAGAATATGTCCTGGACTTTCATGTCTACCCAGTCCACAATGGATAGCAGAATATGTCCTGGACTTTCAGGTCTACCCAGTCCACAATGGATAGCAGAATATGTCCTGGACTTTCAGGTCTACCCAGTCCACAATGGATAGCAGAATATGTCCTGGACTTTCAGGTCTACCCAGTCCACAATGGATAGCAGAATATGTCCTGGACTTTCAGGTCTACCCAGTCCACAATGGATAGCAGAATATGTCCTGGACTTTCAGGTCTACCCAGTCCACAATGGATAGCAGAATATGTCCTGGACTTTCATGTCTACCCAGTCCACAATGGATAGCAGAATATGTCCTGGACTTTCATGTCTACCCAGTCCACAATGGATAGCAGAATATGTCCTGGACTTTCAGGTCTACCCAGTCCACAATGGATAGCAGAATATGTCCTGGACTTTCATGTCTACACAGTCCACAATGGATAGCAGAATATGTCCTGGACTTTCATGTCTACCCAGTCCACAATGGATAGCAGAATATGTCCTGGACTTTCATGTCTACCCAGTCCACAATGGATAGCAGAATATGTCCTGGACTTTCATGTCTACCCAGTCCACAATGGATAGCAGAATATGTCCTGGACTTTCATGTCTACCCAGTCCACAATGGATAGCAGAATATGTCCTGGACTTTCATGTCTACCCAGTCCACAATGGATAGCAGAATATGTCCTGGACTTTCATGTCTACCCAGTCCACAATGGATAGCAGAATATGTCCTGGACTTTCATGTCTACCCAGTCCACAATGGATAGCAGAATATGTCCTGGACTTTCAGGTCTACCCAGTCCACAATGGATAGCAGAATATGTCCTGGACTTTCAGGTCTACCCAGTCCACAATGGATAGCAGAATATGTCCTGGACTTTCATGTCTACCCAGTCCACAATGGATAGCAGAATATGTCCTGGACTTTCAGGTCTACCCAGTCCACAATGGATAGCAGAATATGTCCTGGACTTTCATGTCTACCCAGTCCACAATGGATAGCAGAATATGTCCTGGACTTTCATGTCTATCCAGTCCACAATGGATAGCAGAATATGTCCTGGACTTTCATGTCTACCCAGTCCACAATGGATAGCAGAATATGTCCTGGACTTTCATGTCTACCCAGTCCACAACGGATAGCAGAATATGTCCTGGACTTTCAGGTCTACCCAGTCCACAATGGATAGCAGAATATGTCCTGGACTTTCAGGTCTACCCAGTCCACAATGGATAGCAGAATATGTCCTGGACTTTCTGGTCTACCCAGTCCACAATGGATAGCAGAATATGTCCTGGACTTTCTGGTCTACCCAGTCCACAATGGATAGCAGAATATGTCCTCGACTTTCTGGTCTACCCAGTCCACAATGGATAGCAGAATATGTCCTGGACTTTCATGTCTACCCAGTCCACAATGGATAGCAGAATATGTCCTGGACTTTCATGTCTACCCAGTCCACAATGGATAGCAGAATATGTCCTGGACTTTCATGTCTACCCAGTCCACAATGGATAGCAGAATATGTCCTGGACTTTCATGTCTACCCAGTCCACAATGGATAGCAGAATATGTCCTGGACTTTCAGGTCTACCCAGTCCACAATGGATAGCAGAATATGTCCTGGACTTTCTGGTCTACCCAGTCCACAATGGATAGCAGAATATGTCCTGGACTTTCTGGTCTACCCAGTCCACAATGGATAGCAGAATATGTCCTGGACTTTCTGGTCTACCCAGTCCACAATGGATAGCAGAATATGTCCTGGACTTTCATGTCTACCCAGTCCACAATGGATAGCAGAATATGTCCTGGACTTTCATGTCTACCCAGTCCACAATGGATAGCAGAATATGTCCTGGACTTTCATGTCTACCCAGTCCACAATGGATAGCAGAATATGTCCTGGACTTTCATGTCTACCCAGTCCACAATGGATAGCAGAATATGTCCTGGACTTTCTGGTCTACCCAGTCCACAATGGATAGCAGAATATGTTCTGGACTTTCATGTCTACCCAGTCCACAATGGATAGCAGAATATGTCCTGGACTTTCTGGTCTACCCAGTCCACAATGGATAGCAGAATATGTCCTGGACTTTCATGTCTACCCAGTCCACAATGGATAGCAGAATATGTCCTGGACTTTCATGTCTACCCAGTCCACAATGGATAGCAGAATATGTCCTGGACTTTCATGTCTACCCAGTCCACAATGGATAGCAGAATATGTCCTGGACTTTCATGTCTACCCAGTCCACAATGGATAGCAGAATATGTCCTGGACTTTCTGGTCTACCCAGTCCACAATGGATAGCAGAATATGTCCTGGACTTTCATGTCTACCCAGTCCACAATGGATAGCAGAATATGTCCTGGACTTTCATGTCTACCCAGTCCACAATGGATAGCAGAATATGTCCTGGACTTTCATGTCTACCCAGTCCACAATGGATAGCAGAATATGTCCTGGACTTTCATGTCTTCCCAGTCCACAATGGATAGCAGAATATGTCCTGGACTTTCATGTCTACCCAGTCTACAATGGATAGCAGAATATGTCCTGGACTTTCTGGTCTACCCAGTCCACAATGGATAGCAGAATATGTCCTGGACTTTCATGTCTACCCAGTCCACAATGGATAGCGGAATATGTCCTGGACTTTCTGGTCTACCCAGTCCACAATGGATAGCAGAATATGTCCTGGACTTTCATGTCTACCCAGTCCACAATGGATAGCAGAATATGTCCTGGACTTTCATGTCTACCCAGTCCACAATGGATAGCAGAATATGTCCTGGACTTTCATGTCTACCCAGTCCACAATGGATAGCAGAATATGTCCTGGACTTTCATGTCTACCCAGTCCACAATGGATAGCAGAATATGTCCTGGACTTTCTGGTCTACCCAGTCCACAACGGATAGCAGAATATGTCCTGGACTTTCATGTCTACCCAGTCCACAATGGATAGCAGAATATGTCCTGGACTTTCTGGTCTACCCAGTCCACAATGGATAGCAGAATATGTCCTGGACTTTCATGTCTACCCAGTCCACAATGGATAGCAGAATATGTCCTGGACTTTCTGGTCTACCCAGTCCACAACGGATAGCAGAATATGTCCTGGACTTTCTGGTCTACCCAGTCCACAATGGATAGCAGAATATGTCCTGGACTTTCATGTCTACCCAGTCCACAATGGATAGCAGAATATGTCCTGGACTTTCAGGTCTACCCAGTCCACAATGGATAGCAGAATATGTCCTGGACTTTCATGTCTACCCAGTCCACAATGGATAGCAGAATATGTCCTGGACTTTCATGTCTACCCAGTCCACAACGGATAGCAGAATATGTCCTGGACTTTCATGTCTACCCAGTCCACAATGGATAGCAGAATATGTCCTGGACTTTCAGGTCTACCCAGTCCACAATGGATAGCAGAATATGTCCTGGACTTTCATGTCTACCCAGTCCACAATGGATAGCAGAATATATCCTGGACTTTCATGTCTACCCAGTCCACAACGGATAGCAGAATATGTCCTGGACTTTCATGTCTACCCAGTCCACAATGGATAGCAGAATATGTCCTGGACTTTCATGTCTACCCAGTCCACAATGGATAGCAGAATATGTCCTGGACTTTCATGTCTACCCAGTCCACAATGGATAGCAGAATATGTCCTGGACTTTCATGTCTACCCAGTCCACAACGGATAGCAGAATATGTCCTGGACTTTCATGTCTACCCAGTCCACAATGGATAGCAGAATATGTCCTGGACTTTCATGTCTACCCAGTCCACAATGGATAGCAGAATATGTCCTGGACTTTCTGGTCTACCCAGTCCACAACGGATAGCAGAATATGTCCTGGACTTTCTGGTCTACCCAGTCCACAATGGATAGCAGAATATGTCCTGGACTTTCATGTCTACCCAGTCCACAACGGATAGCAGAATATGTCCTGGACTTTCATGTCTACCCAGTCCACAATGGATAGCAGAATATGTCCTGGACTTTCATGTCTACCCAGTCCACAATGGATAGCAGAATATGTCCTGGACTTTCTGGTCTACCCAGTCCACAACGGATAGCAGAATATGTCCTGGACTTTCTGGTCTACCCAGTCCACAATGGATAGCAGAATATGTCCTGGACTTTCATGTCTACCCAGTCCACAATGGATAGCAGAATATGTCCTGGACTTTCATGTCTACCCAGTCCACAATGGATAGCAGAATATGTCCTGGACTTTCATGTCTACCCAGTCCACAATGGATAGCAGAATATGTCCTGGACTTTCTGGTCTACCCAGTCCACAACGGATAGCAGAATATGTCCTGGACTTTCATGTCTACCCAGTCCACAACGGATAGCAGAATATGTCCTGGACTTTCTGGTCTACCCAGTCCACAACGGATAGCAGAATATGTCCTGGACTTTCATGTCTACCCAGTCCACAATGGATAGCAGAATATGTCCTGGACTTTCATGTCTACCCAGTCCACAATGGATAGCAGAATATGTCCTGGACTTTCATGTCTACCCAGTCCACAACGGATAGCAGAATATGTCCTGGACTTTCATGTCTACCCAGTCCACAACGGATAGCAGAATATGTCCTGGACTTTCTGGTCTACCCAGTCCACAACGGATAGCAGAATATGTCCTGGACTTTCATGTCTACCCAGTCCACAACGGATAGCAGAATATGTCCTGGAATTTCTGGTCTACCCAGTCCACAACGGATAGCAGAATATGTCCTGGACTTTCATGTCTACCCAGTCCACAACGGATAGCAGAATATGTCCTGGACTTTCATGTCTACCCAGTCCACAATGGATAGCAGAATATGTCCTGGACTTTCATGTCTACCCAGTCCACAATGGATAGCAGAATATGTCCTGGACTTTCATGTCTACCCAGTCCACAACGGATAGCAGAATATGTCCTGGACTTTCTGGTCTACCCAGTCCACAATGGATAGCAGAATATGTCCTGGACTTTCATGTCTACCCAGTCCACAATGGATAGCAGAATATGTCCTGGACTTTCAGGTCTACCCAGTCCACAATGGATAGCAGAATATGTCCTGGACTTTCTGGTCTACCCAGTCCACAACGGATAGCAGAATATGTCCTGGACTTTCATGTCTACCCAGTCCACAATGGATAGTAGAATATGTCCTGGACTTTCTGGTCTACCCAGTCCACAACGGATAGCAGAATATGTCCTGGACTTTCTGGTCTACCCAGTCCACAATGGATAGCAGAATATGTCCTGGACTTTCATGTCTACCCAGTCCACAATGGATAGCAGAATATGTCCTGGACTTTCAGGTCTACCCAGTCCACAATGGATAGCAGAATATGTCCTGGACTTTCAGGTCTACCCAGTCCACAATGGATAGCAGAATATGTCCTGGACTTTCATGTCTACCCAGTCCACAATGGATAGCAGAATATGTCCTGGACTTTCTGGTCTACCCAGTCCACAATGGATAGCAGAATATGTCCTGGACTTTCTGGTCTACCCAGTCCACAATGGATAGCAGAATATGTCCTGGACTTTCTGGTCTACCCAGTCCACAATGGATAGCAGAATATGTCCTGGACTTTCATGTCTACCCAGTCCACAATGGATAGCAGAAAATGTCCTGGACTTTCAGGTCTACCCAGTCCACAATGGATAGCAGAATATGTCCTGGACTTTCATGTCTACCCAGTCCACAATGGATAGCAGAATATGTCCTGGACTTTCTGGTCTACCCAGTCCACAATGGATAGCAGAATATGTCCTGGACTTTCTGGTCTACCCAGTCCACAATGGATAGCAGAATATGTCCTGGACTTTCTGGTCTACCCAGTCCACAATGGATAGCAGAATATGTCCTGGACTTTCATGTCTACCCAGTCCACAATGGATAGCAGAATATGTCCTGGACTTTCTGGTCTACCCAGTCCACAATGGATAGCAGAATATGTCCTGGACTTTCATGTCTACCCAGTCCACAACGGATAGCAGAATATGTCCTGGACTTTCATGTCTACCCAGTCCACAACGGATAGCAGAATATGTCCTGGACTTTCAGGTCTACCCAGTCCACAACGGATAGCAGAATATGTCCTGGACTTTCTGGTCTACCCAGTCCACAACGGATAGCAGAATATGTCCTGGACTTTCTGGTCTACCCAGTCCACAACGGATAGCAGAATATGTCCTGGACTTTCTGGTCTACCCAGTCCACAACGGATAGCAGAATATGTCCTGGACTTTCTGGTCTACCCAGTCCACAACGGATAGCAGAATATGTCCTGGACTTTCTGGTCTACCCAGTCCACAACGGATAGCAGAATATGTCCTGGACTTTCATGTCTACCCAGTCCACAACGGATAGCAGAATATGTCCTGGACTTTCATGTCTACCCAGTCCACAACGGATAGCAGAATATGTCCTGGACTTTCATGTCTACCCAGTCCACAATGGATAGCAGAATATGTCCTGGACTTTCATGTCTACCCAGTCCACAACGGATAGCAGAATATGTCCTGGACTTTCTGGTCTACCCAGTCCACAACGGATAGCAGAATATGTCCTGGACTTTCTGGTCTACCCAGTCCACAACGGATAGCAGAATATGTCCTGGACTTTCTGGTCTACCCAGTCCACAACGGATAGCAGAATATGTCCTGGACTTTCTGGTCTACCCAGTCCACAACGGATAGCAGAATATGTCCTGGACTTTCTGGTCTACCCAGTCCACAACGGATAGCAGCAGAATATGTCCTGGACTTTCATGTCTACCCAGTCCACAACGGATAGCAGAATATGTCCTGGACTTTCATGTCTACCCAGTCCACAACGGATAGCAGAATATGTCCTGGACTTTCTGGTCTACCCAGTCCACAACGGATAGCAGAATATGTCCTGGACTTTCTGGTCTACCCAGTCCACAACGGATAGCAGAATATGTCCTGGACTTTCTGGTCTACCCAGTCCACAACGGATAGCAGAATATGTCCTGGACTTTCTGGTCTACCCAGTCCACAACGGATAGCAGAATATGTCCTGGACTTTCTGGTCTACCCAGTCCACAACGGATAGCAGAATATGTCCTGGACTTTCTGGTCTACCCAGTCCACAACGGATAGCAGAATATGTCCTGGACTTTCATGTCTACCCAGTCCACAACGGATAGCAGAATATGTCCTGGACTTTCTGGTCTACCCAGTCCACAACGGATAGCAGAATATGTCCTGGACTTTCTGGTCTACCCAGTCCACAACGGATAGCAGAATATGTCCTGGACTTTCATGTCTACCCAGTCCACAACGGATAGCAGAATATGTCCTGGACTTTCATGTCTACCCAGTCCACAACGGATAGCAGAATATGTCCTGGACTTTCTGGTCTACCCAGTCCACAACGGATAGCAGAATATGTCCTGGACTTTCATGTCTACCCAGTCCACAACGGATAGCAGAATATGTCCTGGACTTTCTGGTCTACCCAGTCCACAATGGATAGCAGAATATGTCCTGGACTTTCTGGTCTACCCAGTCCACAATGGATAGCAGAATATGTCCTGGACTTTCATGTCTACCCAGTCCACAATGGATAGCAGAATATGTCCTGGACTTTCATGTCTACCCAGTCCACAATGGATAGCAGAATATGTCCTGGACTTTCATGTCTACCCAGTCCACAACGGATAGCAGAATATGTCCTGGACTTTCATGTCTACCCAGTCCACAATGGATAGCAGAATATGTCCTGGACTTTCAGGTCTACCCAGTCCACAATGGATAGCAGAATATGTCCTGGACTTTCATGTCTACCCAGTCCACAATGGATAGCAGAATATGTCCTGGACTTTCAGGTCTACCCAGTCCACAATGGATAGCAGAATATGTCCTGGGAAGTAAAGATGGCTGTCGTGATGTTGACCTCATCACTCTAGGAATGCGAGATTCGTGTATTCAAATATGATGCGAACGCTATACGCCGAATATATCTCAAAGCGGTTAAAAGAGTACTTTCATGTAATTATTTTAACATACCCAATCCCGGAGGTTTGGCTTAGGGGCAGTGACGTCGTTTCACAGTTTCCCGACATGCCCATTTGAGGGTTCGAAAACGGCAGCAGACGATCTGGAAGCAGATCGTTTTGCGTTGTACGAACGTCGGTCCATTAGAAAGAAATTACAATCTACTAAAAGGAAAGATCGCACAGTAAAACACAAAAAGCCAGAAAAATATGGGGTTAATTGCTTTGTCCTGTAAAGGTCATGCGACTTACTTGTTAAAACATATTGAACACTGAGTTAATTCTTTTAAATGGTCTTACCTAGATCTCATTCAATAATTTTGTTTTTTTCACTCCCTTGTGTTTGTGTCTTCTTTGCTTTCTTCTAATCTCATGGTAATCCTCCCATTCATCTGTGTAACCACATTGCGATACCGTCAATTTTATAAACGTATTGTTTATTGATTGTCAATGTCTGTCTTATGACTCCAGTTAGACAGCTATACATCATTATGAGATTACTTTGTTGTAATCACGGCCATCTGTCTCACAGTATACAACTATCGATTAGCAATGGCACGATACACGATGACATCTGACAACACTTGGGAGAGAGAGAGAGAGAGAGAGAGAGAGAGAGAGAGAGAGAGAGAGAGAGAGAGAGAGAGAGAGAGAGAGAGAGAGAGAGAGAGAAATCGCCGTATTCACAGGTCCCTTTGTAATTCTCTTCGTCGTTCACCTTCATTCTTCAGCTTGAGTACATTTAAGAAAGCAGCAGTCAATTAAAGCTTGATGACATCTCCATAGTGTTTCCTCAAAGGGAGAGTTTATACATAGCTGGAGTATGGATAAACGGTTAATTTATACATAGCTGAAGTACGAATAAACGGATAATTTATATATATCTGAAGTATGAATAAACTGATACTTTATACATAGCTGAAGTATGGCTGTTTAAATATCAAGAATAATTTTCCAGAGTGGTATCCCCAATAAAAATAACTGTGTCCCCAGGCGAGTTCAAGAATTGTTAACTTGCGTTTCTGTACACTTACAGTTTACAGGCTTCCATCTTTGTTTACATTACCAACCTACTATTTCCTGCTATTTATGTCCTCATAGTTCCGGTCCAAGCTGACAGTAATATGCGTTGCCTCAGAGAGACATGATTAGGCAATTCAAACACCAGGCTTCCGACTTACTGGCCTGATGAATTAACAAATAAACAAGGAAATGCTACGCACATAAAGTGCAGGAAAACCTGGTATATGTGAAGCAGGTTGAAAAGAGAGAGGAGGAAGATAGATAACGAAGATAGTGTGAGAGACAGAGATATGAGAAAGATGTGTTGAAAGACATAACAAAGTGATAAAGACAAGTCAGAGAGAGGGAAAGAGAGAGAGAGAGAGAGAGAGAGAGAGAGAGAGAGAGAGAGAGAGAGAGAGAGAACTCGTGTTCGGTTGGCTAAGACAACGGTTCCCAAGACAACAAAAGTAGAGGACAGATAGGAACAGAAAGACAAGTGTGCAGGTTCTTGTGCAGCAAGATAAAGACACATGTAACCTACACAAAACACAAAAACCCTAGGAAACACTGTTTGCTGTCAAAAGCGAGATCATCAGACAAGCACTGGTTGATACCAACTTATTTGTTCTTCATTTACCAGGTATCTGTTATGTGGCTACTTCAATTAGCGAGTGGGACAGAGTGGGACAGGTCGGGAGAGAACATACCGGGCACTGCTCTTGCTGAGGCCTCGCTTGAGACGGATGTTGTCTGTCTAAATGATGACCATCGACCTGGCACTTGTATCACAAGAGGCGGCATCAGACATAAAATGGAGTGTCCTTGGGGATTATAGAAGCGACCACCTGCCCTGTTCTGTACTGATACCTAAGCCCAGTACAGTCATGGCTATAGACCAAGCCATGCGAGAAAACCCGGGTCAAGGAGGTCTTTCTGGTGACTGCCGAGTCCATCAACGATGAACGGTGGTATTCGTGGATGAATTTTGTGTTGACATTCTGACGGCAGCATTAGTGCAAAGTGTACCTGTGCGGGCTGTTGGATTGCCGAGACCCCTGTCTGTTCCACTTTTCACATTGGACAGTGGGGAGCATTTTGTGTGATATTCGCTGACACGGGAACGGAGCATAATGGCGACGACACGTTGCCGTGAAGTTGGAACCTCGACTAACTAACTACGGTAACTAACTAACAGTCAGGGCTATAAGAGCCCGCGAAGCATTCAGTTATGATTACTCTTTGCTCTTGGGGCGCCGTCGATCACAGAGATGGTCTAAACCAGCAGGAAGACTCTTCACCCAACCACCATGGTGGACACCATAGGTGGACACAACAAGGAGTATCACCTTCGGCAAGTGAATGTCTTTTATGGATCATGTGGAGGCTTTGGTGGTGAAGGCAGGTGTAGTCTTAATGCTTTGAGGATGGCACAGGATGAAATATCTATAGTCAAATTTGTGATCTAGAGACCATCAGTCGTGAAAAAAGAGTAGTTTCGTACGTACCGGCAAACAGGACGGACTGGTACAATGTAATAGTAACACTGGGTCAGAGAATGGGCAGCGTGCCGCACAGAGTTTGAGGTGCAACAACTGATCCAGAGTAATAGACATCAAGGTGACATTGTGATCTATACTGATAGGTCAGTGTCCATGGTATTCTTTGCATTTTTCTCAGAAACCACATATCTCCAGCCATCAGATGTTTTCAGCGTGACTGTTCACTGTCCAAGTTTCACATCCATACAAAAGAACAGGTTCTATTTAGCCCCTCGACACTCTTGTTCTCGTTTCAATTGACATCTTTTTGTTGGTATGTTTTTCATCTTGCTAAAGGCTACTTTCGCCATGGCGATAATTGTTCTAATCTCTTCAAGGCATCTCCCATGAGATTTTTATTGCTAATTGTAACAAGTTGTTGCAGATCCTGCTCATTGTCTACAATCAATACTGTATCATCTGCATATCTAATGTTATTGATTGTTCAATGAGTGAGAGAGAGAGAGAGAGAGAGAGAGAGAGAGAGAGAGAGAGAGAGAGAGAGAGAGAGAGAGAGAGAGAGAGAGAGTGGGTGAGTGTGTGTGTCTGTGTACTTGTCTGTGTGTGCGAGAAAGAGAGTTAGTGTGGTTTAGAGAGTAAATGAGTGAGTCTGAGTGAGAGGGTGAGATTATGTGAGGCAGCGTGTAATGCTGTCGTGTAGTGTGTGGGTGAATGGGTGGGTGTATGAACGTGTGTCCATATGTGTGTATTTATATGTGTATTTATATGTGTGTGTGTATGTGTGTGCATGTCTCAATGTGCGTATGGGTGTGTGTCTGTTTATATGTGTGCGTGTGTATATATGTGTATGCATGTATGCAGTGTATGCGAGGGAGTGTGTATTTGATAGCGTGAGGGTGTGTGCCTGTCTGTGTGTGAGTGAGTTTGTGAGTATATATTGGTGAGAAGAGAGAGAGAGAGACAGAGAGAGAGAGAGAGAGAGAGAGAGAGAGAGAGAGAGAGAGATCATCATGTGCTGGCACAGAGAGACATCATCACGTGCCGATATTTTAAATAATATTTTGGCATAGTCCATAGAGTGCTCTTAGGTCTGCTAGTTCTCTGCTGTTTAAATGTCCTTGTTTCCAGAGTTGTTGATCCCTCTTCACACAAGAACAGACATTCATAAACGGAGAATAAGATGGTGCATGGTAACATAGATTTCAAATAAGAGCTGTCAGATGAATTGTGGGAAGACCAGAGTCAGGGATCCAGCACAATGTTGGACAAGGCAGATTGTTGCAGCATGGTTGTTAACAGTAACATAGAATCAGCAATGTCTATAAGCTGTAACATTGAATCAGCAATAGCTGAGAGCAGCAACATATAATCAGCAATGGTTGTGAACAATAATATAGAAGCAGCAATGACTGTGAACAGTAACATAGAATAAGCAATGGGTGTGAACATTAATATAGAAGCAGCAATGACTGTGGACAGTAACATAGAATCAGCAATGGTTGTGAACATTAATATAGAAGCAACAATGGCTGTGAACACTGGAGAGATACTTTTTAAGTGCAATGATTGTGGAGCTGCATTCAGACAGATTGGCATTTTTAAATATCACATGAGAACACACACTGGAGAGAAACCTTATAAGTATGAAGACTGTAGTGCTGCTTTTTCTCAATCTAATAGTCTTATTGTCCACAATAGAATACATACAGGACAGAAACATTATAAGTGTGATGATTGTGGTGCTGCTTTTGCTAGACTTGATGGTTCCAAATGTTGCTGTATGTAGCCAGGGCGCAGTGTTGGGGTGAGCGTCCAATATTGCTTAAATACCCCAATGGCTCGTGAATACATAACCTATGCAGCAAAAGTCCAAATCCAGGTCTTCACGTGGCGGAATTGTTTCTATTAACAGGAGAAGGGGCGACGGCGAGTTTCTGCACTACCAACAACTGTGGACAGGTACAGGTTCCTTCAAGCCAAATGGCACCTAAGAGTCGCTGCAGACAGGTATCACCCGCTGCATGGAGCTATGGATATGGTCAAAGATCATAGACTGAGAAGAGGCAGGTACTGGATGGCCAGGCAGAAAGACCTATCAGCCAGGTGTGTGAAATAGAGAACATCAATCGTGAGTAAGAGTGGGTACAAGTACCGGTAGACATGTCGGACTGGCACAAGGTTATTGTCACACTGGGCGGTGAGTGCAGAGAATTGGCAGCAGGCTGTACATGGTTTGAGGTGCAGCAACTGATTCAGGGCAACACACATTAGGGTGACATAGCGATCTACACCGATGGGTCAGTGGTTAGAAACAGACGTAGTGGTGGGGTTTCACTGAGGACGCTACTGGACGGTGCTTGAAAAAGGTGAGTCTGGCATATGAGATTATAACCTCCGGCATGGGAATGGAGGCGGAAGCATACATTGTAAGGTGGTGAAAGAAATGTTTCGTGCAGAATGGCTTTCTTCGCTTTAGAGGTCGCAGATTGTGAGAATTGTATGGATTTGTTTGCACAGGTCATGCAGGAGTGCGGGGAAATGATTAAAGATGACAGGCTTGCAGGGAATGCACCTCTCGGTGTTAGATTACTTATGTAGAAGGGAGAGGAGTTAGGGTGCCTCTGGGACAAGGTGAAGAAAGCGATGGAACAGACTGAGGACTCGTATTTGGAGAGAATGACATGGCGAAGGATAAGCAGGGACTCTGGGTGAATCTCAAAACTGAAAGAGCAGATCAGGAGAACTTGCAATCAGATCGCAGGTGGAATCATTAGCAGTCTGACTCGTCAGTGGCTGCTGAACGAGGGGACTGAGCTCTTGTGTGGCAATGTCCTAGTTAGTTACTTAGTCGCCGTTCCAGCTTCACGGCGTCCCTATAATGCTCCGTTCCTGTGCCAGTGAATATCACAAAATATGTTCCTCTCTACCCCACGTGAATGACGGAACAGACAGGTGTCTCGACAAACCAACAGCCTGGACAGGTATATTGTGCATAAAGCCGCTGCCAGAATGCCAACGTAAAAGTCCGCCACGTAAAATACAGTTCATCGCCGATGGAAGCGGCAGTCACCAGAAAACCAGCAGCCACACTTACTGCATAAGGCAAACACAGTTATGTTTTTTTTTTTTTTTTTTTTTTGTTGCCTCAATATAAAATTCAATATCTCAGTAACCAACTGAGGGAAAATGATGAGATTTGGTATATAACCTTATCATTATGTCCATCCAACAAAAAAATTTTTGTTCTGGAGTTTGTACAGCAGATTTCAATGTTTGTTTATATGCGGTATATATTTTACGGCCCCGCCATTAATGCCTTAATTTTAAGAGTATTACAGCTCCAGCAAGACACATTCGCGCTATTTTTAAAATTGTCTGGCGGTCTTTCGTTTTTGCACAGACTGAGTGTTATAGTTCAGAGGTGTCGTCAAACTGTGGGTTATTTCATGAAACGTGATTATATAAATAAATCTTACCATTAATGTAATCTTAATAGCTAATATTTGAATGTGTTAATACTGTTCAATGGGATTAAAAGTGAAATTGTGTACACTTCAAAACATCGCTATGAAGTTGTACACATATTTTTGTCAAGAAGCTGATCGCAGGAAACTGTTTCATACTGTTACAAATCCCGAAAAAAGAACAGTGCATGCATTAGGTTTGAGTAAACGATCGTTTCGTCGATGGGTGCAAGAATCTGGAATGAAACCAACACGCGATAAGCAAACGGTAGGTAGAAAGGCAATTGTAGACAGCTTTGACAAGGATGTCATCAGACGAGTTATTATAAAAATGATGGATGCCAAAGAAACAGTGAGTGTAAGAAAACTGAGGGTTTTGTTGAGAAAGGACAATAACATAGAGCTATCCAAAACAACTTTGTGGAAAATTATAAGGACATTAGGCTTCACTTTTAGAAAGTACAAGGGAGGTAGAAATATCCTTTGCGAGCAACCGCATTTAGGAGCCATGAGAAGCAGATACCTACGTGAAATAAGGGAAATGCGCAAAGAAAATTATGACATAGTGTATTTGGATGAAACGTGGATCAATGCGCACCACACAAGTGAAAAGGAATGGCAATCAATGGATGGAAAGATAAAACGTTATGTGCCCAGAAGTAAAGGATAGCGTTTGGTCATAGCCCATGCTGGTAGTACTCATAATGGCTTACTACAGAATGCTGGGCTCGTGTTCGTATCAAAGCATACAGACAATAGGGATTATCATAATGAGATGAATGGTAATGTATTTAGAGATTGGCTCGAGAATACAGTACTTCCATCCCTTGATAGACCGTCTTGTCTAATCATGGACAATGCATCATATCACAATGTTGTTGCCCAAGAAGACAAAATACCTACGGCATCGAGCACAAAGGAAGCAATAAAGATATGGCTCCGAAGGGAAAATATACAATTTCCAGAAACATATTTCAAGCTACAGTTGTTGTCCCTTGTAAAACAGACCCAAAAAAGCAAGAAATTTCAAATTGACAAGTTGATAGAAGAGCATAGCCATAGGTGCTTGAGACTTCCGCCGTACCATCCTCATTATAACCCTATAGAACTAGTGTGGGCTAAAATTAAAGGACAAGTGGCAGCTGCCAATACTACATTCAAATTGTCTGACGTCAAGATACTAACCCAGTCCGCGCTATTAAATATCGATAAGAGTTACTGGAAAAAATGTGAGGACCATGTGTTGAAAGAGGAAGAGGCCTATTGGAGAAAGGATGGATTGAATTGTATGCAACCGAGAGCAATCATCAACATACTGGAATCGTCCGACACAGATTAAGGTCTGAGCAGAGTATGCCTTATCAATCCTCACTGTCAGCCCTACACAGATTGGAAGACTTGAAAAGGTACAAAACGAAGCCATGCGCATCATTTTGGGCTGCACGAAAGACACAAGCTGTGTAGCAATGAGATACCTCCTTGACTTCCCTACAATGGAACACAGGATCAAGATCTGGAGAGCTCGTGCATACTTAAAAATAAGTGCTGATGAGCAGCACCTCTGCATAACGCTATATTCAGAGAAAAGGGTGACAGGCTAAAGAGAGGCAAATCATGGATGGGTCGGGCGGAAGATGTCGTCAGACAGGTCTGCAGTCTTACCAGTATCAACCCCGGCAAGGAATGGGTGCCGGTGCCTCCAGCTTTTAAGTGCACTTTCTCCTGCATTATCACACTCGACAGACGGTGCAGAGAGCAGAACCTGTCGCTGTCAATGCAGAAGTCAACGCTCTCATCTATGAACACTCATATAGCCCCAAAGTGCTAATCTATGCAGATGGATCTGTTGTAAAGCAGCAGAGAAGTGCGTGGGCATTTACAGCCCGTTCAGCGGGCCGAACCGTTCAAGAATCTAGTGGTGCCCACTCTATGACCTCGAGCAGCATGACGATGGAGGTGATGGCAGTTACACAGGCTTTTATATGACTGGAATCACAGCATTATACCAACGTGTGTGTACTAAGTGACTCAATGAGCATGATTCAGAAGATCGAAGCTGGATCTGTACGTAGACGGTGGACTGAGTCGCTGCGGAAGTCTGTTGTTCGAATAGTCACCTTCATCTTCGTCCCGGGACATGCGGGAGTCGAGGGAAATGAACGAGCTGATAAACTGGCTGGCTCTGCACCCCCTGTAGATGGCCAGCCCATGGATCGTGCCGATGTTATTAACGTCCTTAAAGATATGGCGAGAACAGAGGACTTTGACGTCAGTGAATCCACATCGCTGTCCAGGATGAAAGACTTGGGAGTAAGAATTCGGCACGGCCAGATGCGAGAGGTACATCGGGAAAACCAGGCGCCTCGTCAACCAACACAGAACTGGCACTATTAGCCACCGGACGCTGATGCATATGCTGGGGGGAGGATCTGAGCACCTATGGACATGTCCGGAGTGCAATGAAGATACCCCTACTGATAACTGATAACTGATAACTGATAACTGAAGAAACAAGAAGGAAATGAAAAATAAGGTAAGAAATATATTCCTTCTACTTTCCTGTTAATTTACAAATTATTTACCCCGTGCCTCTGTATATTCTCTGTCTTTACTAATATTACACATTGCACCCCTCTCGGGATTCTCCGTGGTGAAGTGGTCAAGCCGTCTAACTAGGGTGGTCAAGCCGTCTGACTCGGGCTTCGAAGGTTGTATGTTCGATTCCGGGCCGCGTCCTTCATTTCACAAGTGCATTTTTTCGGAGACTCCCGAGGGTCGTCGCTGGAGCTACGGAGTTCGTCCTTTGTACGAAGCTTTCCGTGCTGCGGAAAGAAACTGAGCCTTATGGGATAAAAACCCGGTGCAATGCAGCCGACCCTGTCGATGTTAAGCTAGTTCTTTCATTGCACCTACTCCCATACGAATCCGGATACGCCTTTGTGTGCCATCAGAATTGAATTGCCAGGTCTCACATTACCGTAAAAATAACTTTGTTAGCGAGAAATCACTAGTTGTTCAGAAAAACATCAAAGGAATGTCTCCGCTTTCAATGATTTAAGTTGTTTTTGGACCTATCAAAGACATATCCCTTGGGTGGGGGTAAATATAAGACGGCTGGAAAAATTTCATAACGATGCAACAGACAGTTTTCAAAATAATTGATCGTGAATGAAGGCAAACAAATGTTGACATACTATATTACAGCTACCGGTCGGCCACAATTTATCTGAACATGCGGTTCACGATACAAACAACCGCGGACAGACAGATGCAAAAGCACGCCACACGACATCCACAGCTCACATTGTCGTTATGGGTTATGCGATGAGTGGAGGATGTGTATGAGTAGGTGGGGGATGTGTGGGTGGGTGATGGTTGGGTGGGTGGATGTATGTGTGCCTGGGTGTGTGTGGGTGGGTGGGTGGGGGATGTTTGTTGGGTGGGAGATGTGTGTGTGTGTTTGGGGAGATGTGTGTAGGTGGGGCATGTGTGGGGTGTGTGATGTGTGGGTGGGGATGGTTGGATGAATAGGGCATGTATGTGTGCCTGGGGGTGTGTGTGTGATTGGGTGGAGGATGTATGGGTGGATGGGGGATGGGTGGATTGTTGGGGTATGTGTCTCATAACATGGTAATATGCATTGTTTATGTTTACAACATTCATTTGGCAATGTTTTATTTTCTCTCCCTCTGTGAATGTATTATGCATTATTGATGAACGAATGATGAGTGATTGGAAGAGCCGAATGTAAGACGTGCCTGCGTGCTCAATTTGTTACCCTTTGAAAATAAAGTCCGTTTGTTCGTTCGTTCGTTCGTTCCACGCACATAACTCAGTAGCTGGGTGACGGAACAATGCTCTACCAGTCCAACATGAAGAAAATGCGTAAGCAAACCGTAGTCACAAGCATAAACACCACAGAGACCTTAACACATCAATCCCCTATCCTCCATTTTGGACCGGAAGTGTCGTGGGAATGTCCTGAGTGCAGTAATATTGTCTCTCAGCACAGCCCAACTCAAACTTGTGTAACCGTTTTTTTCCAAAGCTATTGTTTGAAAGCTATTGAAAAACCAATGACCAAGTACTACAGGAGACGAATGAACATCGTAAACTGATTAGAGAAATTAGACGTAGACAGTCAAAATTTTTTGGACATGTTATGAGAAGAAATAGATTGGAGAACTTAGTGACAACTGGCAAGATCGAAGAGAACAGACCGAGGGGAAGACCGAGAAGTAAATACCTGGAAGGCTTGGCCACATGGCATGGTCGAGACAGGAACACTGAGCTGATCCACGACTCTGATGATCGAGTGAAATGGCGAATCATGACCGCCCCCGCTTTCCGGCATGGCACATAATTAATTGATTGATGTGCTCATTATAAAGCGAAAACAGGTTAGAAAACGTTACAAATCCTTTTTCGAGCAGTGATATATACCTGAACAGTAGCTGAATTTTGTAACTGCAATTTGCTGTCAACATGTTCTTTATTATTCGTAGGCCCTTGCCATCAATGTGTAATTGTACTGTTAGTATAATTGCTTCATCTTGTGTCACGCGCTTTTGCATAGTCTATTAAGTATATGTACATATTTTATGATTTACTACTATAGCTATTTCTAATATTGTCTTGTGCATGTATATTACATTCCTTGAGTCATTTCCCCTCTACAGTGCCAAATTGTTTGTCTCTAATTTCTGATTTAACCATGTTTCTTTCTCGTAACATAATTATTCCCAGTAAAAGTTTTGTTAAATATTCTTAGTGACAACTTTTTAAATTATTCTCAATAAAAGCTTTGTCATATGACTCATTAGACGTCTTGTGCTACGATCTTTACATTCTAAGAAGTCTGGTTTCTTGGCAGAGCTATACATGTGGAATTTAACAGGTCATAAGGAGTGTACCCAATATTGCAGATGTATTTTCAGTTTCACACTATCCATGGGCTTGCTTGGAAATATTTGTTCTAACCGCCAGATGTCTAAATATAAGTCCCTCCGACTGCTCCCATTTGGTCAGGAACGTGTGGAAATATCGGTCGTAGCTTTTCGTTGCAATGCTGCAACTATCTTTTCTACACATTTACCCATCGTCTTTAAATATTCAGAAGATAAATCCCCGAGTACACTGTGACAGAAAATCAATTGATAATACAGTTCGAACGCCGTCAAATAATACATAATGGTAACTTGAGAACTATGGTACTCCGGAACCCCCCGCTCCCCTACTTTCACACCGCATTCCACCGTTACCTCTCCCTGCTAACGAACCAGAAGCGGATGTTTGGTCGTCTCTGGTATAAAGATCCCACATTTGCCTCATTGTCAGATTTTATCCGGGACAATAAAGTCAACACCATTTAGTTCTTATGTAAGTTTATAAGTGCGTGCTTATGTAGCATTAATTTGTTTCCTTTGTCCAATGCATGTTTTATTACTTCTGTTTTGGTACCTTCCTTGACTGAAACTTCTACCTCTTTTTCTTCTTTATTTCGTTTTTAAATTGATTGTCTACATCTGCAGTGTTGTCTTTTTTATCAACTTCATTTTGTTTTAAATTATTTAGTGGTCCATAGTATTTTTTTTTATTGTATTCTAGCTCAGAAGATTGTCCTAGATATGTCGTATTCTGGGCATTCTTATACATCTGCGGTGCAAACCCACATGTACATATCACTGATTGCCAACCTTAATTAGTGGCAATACGTGGTTGCGTATTCAATTGTTCATTGTTCTGAGGCAAATTATAATATGTTCTGGCCTGTCTTTAAAATTGTAATAGTCTTATGCTGGTGTTGGTGGCTGTCTGGTTGATCTGATAAATCTTTTCTTTTGGTGGTATGTGACCGGTACACCATTATACCTATGCCTTCAGAAGAATTCTTAAACGTCATGTTAGTTAGTTAGTTAGTCGACAGATCATCCTCGCTGCACATCGAACCATTCAGTCCATAAGTGCTCGGATCCCCTCCTCAGCAAATCCCGCAGCGTGTAGCGGCTAACGACGCCAGTTCTGTGTTGGTTTATCAATCTTCTTTGGCTTCCTGCGTAGTGTTCTTGTTTGGCCACACCTCTTTTAATTTGATGCTCTAGCAGTCTGGCCATTGTTGTAGATTCACAGTCATCACTTGGTTCTCGCAAAAGTCTCACATCACGTAGAGCATTCAGAATGTCAGCCTGGTCCATGGCGCGTCCGCCCTCCACAGTAGCCTCACCTGCGAGCTTGTCAGCCCGCTCATTTCCCTGCACTCCCGCATGCCCTGGCACGAAGATGAAACTAATCTTTGCCAGCTGAGACCGCTTCAGAGGCAGCAACCATTCTCTTCGGATCGACCCCTCCTCTATCCTCTTGATCATGTTCATTGAGTCGCTAAGGAAACAAGCCCTGGTGAATGTCTGTGTCTCGAGCCATGTTATTGCTTTACTTACTGCCATGACTTCCATGGTCAGGCTACTTGTGGTTTCAGTGAAAGCACCAGAGTCCTCCTTCACAATTCTCCCTCCGGCCCGAGCTGTAAAGGCCCATGAGCTTCTCACATGTCGGACGACCGACCCATCTGTGTAGATGACCGCGTCACCGTCTAGCGAATTCTCGAAAATCAACGCTTGTACTTCAGCCTCAACAGCAGCCGGATTTTCTTGTCTGCATTTTCTATCTAATTGGATGCAAACTGAAAAGGATGTGCAGAAGTCTGTTGGCACTTGCACCCACTCCTCGCCAGGTTCTAAGTCCTCAAGTGAACACACCTGTTGAAGAATGTCTTCGGCTTGACCCATCCACGACCGTCCCCTTTTTAACCTGCTGCCCTTCACCTTCCTAATTTCACTATGCAGTGGATGTTGTGTGTTTGCGTTAATTCTGAGGTAGGCGCGTGCCCTGCAAACTTGTATTCTCTCTTCAATGGTTGGAAAATCAAGAAGGTAGCGCATCGCCCTGCATGCTGTATCTCTTGTACATCCAAGAATAATGCGCATAGCTTCATTCTGTATCCTTTCCATCCTTTCTATCTGCTTATGGCTGAGAGTCAAGATTGCCATTGCATACTCCAAAACAGACATGACCAGCCCCTCGTACAGAAGACATAGATGGCGCTGCTCACAGTTTGCTGCCGCCATCACCCGCATCGCTGCCAAACCCCGCTTGGCCTTTGTTATCACCTGGTCTATGTGCACATTATAAGCAAGGCTTCGATCAAACCGTATCCCCAGGTCATGTATCATCAACATGAAGGAAGACTTTTGAACCAAAACTCGCAAGCAAGAAAACATGGATCTGTCTACAGTTCCCATACCTCACGTATTTTCAAGCCTAAAGTGTCTTTTTTTCCTTGTAATCACTGTAGTGTCGGTTTGCTCTGTCTCTTCTTCTTTTAAGAATCATGTTGTCCAATACTGTTCATTTTAGAGATACAGATTAGAAAGTGATTGAAGGCAATAGAATCACCACTGTGAGGTTATACTTGTTAAAAATTAGTTAGTTAGTTAGTCGACAGATCATGCTCATTGCACATCGAACCATTCAGTCCATAAGTGCTCGAATCCCCTCCTCAGCAAATCCCGCGGCGTATAGAGGCTAATGACACCAGTTATGTGATGGTTTTATCAGTCTTCTTTGGCTTCCTGCGTAGTGTTCTTGTTTGGCCACCCCTCTTTTAATTTGCTGTTCTCGCAGTCTGGCCATGGTTGTAGATTCACAGTCATCACATGGTTCTCGCAAAAGTCTTACTTCTCGTAGAGCATCCAGAATGTCAGCCTGGTCCAAGGCGCGTCCGCCCTCCACAGTTGCGTTACCTGCGAGCTTGCCAGCCCGCTCATTCCCTTGTACTCCCGCATGCCCTGGCACGAAGATGAAACTAATCTTTGCCAGCCGAGACCGCTCCAGAGACAGCAACCAGCCTCTTCGGATCCCCCCCCCCCCCCATCTCTATCCTCTTGAGCATGTTCATTGAGTCGCTAAGGAAACATGCCCTAGTGAATGTCTGTGTCTCGAGTCATGTTATTGCTTTACTTACTGCCATGACTTCCATAGTCAGGCTACTTGTGGTCTCAGCAAAAGCACCAGAGTCCTCCTTCACAATTCTCCCTCCGGCCTGAGCCGTAAAGGCCCATGAGCTTCTCACATGTCGGACGACCGACCCATCTGTGTAAATGACAGCATCACCGTCTAGCGAATTCTCGAAAATCAACGCTTGTACTTCCGCCTCCACAGCAGCCAGGTTTTCTTGTCTGCATTTTCTGTCTAGTTGGATGCAAACTGAAAAGGATGTGAAGAAATCTATTGGCACTTGTACCCACTTCTCGCCAGGTTCTAAGTCCTCCAGTGAACACACCTGTTGAAGAATGTCTTTGGCTTGACCCATCCACGACCGTCCTCTTTTTAACCTGCTGCCTTTCACCTTCATAATTTAACTATGCAGTGGATGTTGTATGTTTGCGTTAACTCTGAGGTAGGCGCGAGCTCTGCAGACTTGCATTCTGTCTTTAATGGTTGGAAAATCAAGAAGGTAGCGCATCGCCCTGCATGCTGTATCTCTTGTACATCCAAGAATAATGCGCATAGCTTTATTCTGTATCCTTTCCATCTGTCAGAGCCTAACATGGTATAGCTGTGCAGCAACATCGTTGCGACACCCGGCGGACAAGAATTGTCGGCTGACAAGATTGTTACCTGACACGCGACCAGCGGTCAGGCTGACGACAGACGCACGCAGGACACGTGACACCACTAGAGGCAGTGGGCAGTTGGCGTGCTAACCTCAGACCGAGCTGGGACCGGAGACCGGACGGACATGTGCGATGAGAGCAAGGCGTTTGTGTGAATCTCCGTGATTGAAAGCCGAACGACTGATATCTTGAGCGTCAGACCTATGAGCTGTATTGTGGTTGTGAGCGTCGTGAGTTATATATTGTAGATTGTTGTAATTATCGTTCTGTATTTAATGTGGCAATAAATCCATAGAACTTGTGTTGCTGTGTCTTACGTCGAATCACGTTATACTTGTACTGTCTCACACGTGTTAGCTAACGAGCCAATTATAAGATCCTGACATGTGTGGACGTGGGTTGCTCGTTCTTGTTTAAGAACCTAATATATGTAGACGTGTGTTGCTCGTCTTTGGTATTTAAAACTATAATTCTTGAACTTGTAAAATTTGTCAAGGTTATAGCTATGTAAATGTGATCGTGAAAGTCGCAGTATGATCCATTACTACATTGTTTAAATATGTGTAAAACCAGTAGTAAATGTGCAGTACATATTGTTTGATCCTGTAAACGTGTAAAACATTTGTGATTTGTGAAACTTGTCACCGTTTGACCTTGTCGACATTGTTATGTTGTCGCCATTTTGACCTTGTCGCCATCTTGTAAACTTGATGTCTATGTCCTTACTGAATGTCATCTTGATGTAAGTGATGTGTCATCAATGTTATTGAGTGTTCAAATACAGATAGATTGTCTTTGTGTATTGAGTTTGTGAAACGCAAAGAGTTTGGAAAGAGTATAACTTCTGTTGAAAGAAACACTGTTGACGACAAATTTACGACATACAATTACACTCGACGCCATCCAAACCTAATCAACACTGAGTGACTTGCAGGCACACACCAACAAATAGACGCTAACTTATTTTTCTCCAAAAACAAAGCAGGTTTTTCCGTACCATCCATAACCTTGCCGTAGAGGTCATTAGTGGTTCCAAAGTATCGACCCTACAGTTTTCCTAGCCCGATTGTCCTACCATTCGTCACCGTATCCAGGGCACTTGAGTATATTTTTCTATACTTTAACTTTACGTATGCAATAGTAGGCACGCATCGTATAGTAAAATAAATTGTAAATTGTTTATTACTAACCATTTACAACATATTTTGTGTAGTTGATTTTCATTGACGTATTTTCTCCATCATGTCGTCATTATTTGATTTCATCGATATGGGGTTAAAATTGAAGTTAGAAGGTGATGAATTAACAAAATGGAGTGAGAACAAATACGCAGAATACCTACTTGTTCAGGAAAAAGCTGCCGAACGCGATGAAAGAGCAGCAGAAAGAGCTCTAAAACAAGCAGAAATATCTGCCAAGCAATCAGAGGCAGAAACAGCCTTGAAACAGGCAGAGATTGAAAAAGCTGCCAAGCAAATAGAGGCGGAAACAGCCTTAAAACAGGCAGAGATTGAAACAGCATTAAAGCAAGCTGAGATAGACAGTGAACTTAAGAAAGCAGAAATAGCAGCTCAGAGTAAGAAAGAAGAACTAGAGTTACAGTTGAAAATAAAACAACTTGACACTGAGACTGCGATGAATAAAGAATCAAAGAAATCTGAAAGACTGGAAAAAGAAAACCAGTATAAGAAGTATCAAGGTATCGTACGTAACTATACCTCGGGTGACTGCATAGCAGCCTTTACCCAAAATTTTGAGACTTTAATGGAACATTACCAAGTTCCACTTTCTGAATGGAATATTCTATATATGAGGAGTCTATCTGGGGAACCTCTTAAAGTCATTGAAACCATCCCCAAAGAGCTCAGGAAAGAGTACCATTATATTAAATCTAAGATAATGGCACATTTCATGTTAGACGAGGCAGGTTACAGAGAATAATTCAGTAAATTGAGTCCAAAATCAACTCAAACATTCTCTGACTACCTCTGTTTAGTCCGAGATGTTTTCAGCAAATGGACTTCAGCAGCCAAAATTAATAAAAGTTATGATAGATTAGAAGATCTCATCATTCGAGATAAAATCATTTCTTCTATCCCATCATCGTTTTCTAAGTTCTTACAGGAGAATGAATGCACAAGTGTGGAAGAAATTGAAAGACGTGGGTCGGCCTATTACACGGCCAACAAACAATGCTTTGCCACTGAAGCTACTGACAGTAACTGGGTAGCAGCGGCCAACTATGAGAAAAACTATAGTAGGCAAAAACCAAACAGGCCTACCTCTGAGAAATTTAGACATTGCATTCATTGTAAATTTTCTCACCATTTGAACGAGATGTGCGATAAAAACCCAGGGTACCAAACATACTTGCAAAATACGGTAAACAGACAAGACAGAGAGCGTAAATCGTTCAAAAGTTTACGTAAATGTTTTCTCTGCAAGGCTTTCGGGCACCATCGCATGGATTGTAGAGGCAGGCATATGACCAACAAAGCCAATGCCGCTTTGTTCGATAGCTCAGCGTCAGAAGACGAAAATCCAGAGAAACATCCTGTGAATGCAGCACAGGCTTGTGATGTATTTAGTGCTAACAAATGCACTGTCTGTAACACCTTCTATGAAGATGGTATCTTAACATGCGGGCACGCCATCCCTATTGCCAGTGAGGAAGCTAACTTGGTAATAGACTCAAAAGGCAGATTAGACATCCATCACGGGTATGTTAATGGCAAGTTTGCTACAGTACTTCGCGACACCGGAAGTACACTTATTGGCCTGAAAACAACATTCATAACGCCTACAGACTATACAGGCAGACACATCACATGTAGAACATTTTCAGGCAATATTGAAAAATATCCATTAGCATGGGCATACATTGAAACACCATTCCTCACCGGGAAAGTAAAGGTCGCGGCACTTACAAACCCAGTGTGCGATATAATCATAGGAAATTTACCTGAGGTGAATGACAAACCTCATAATCATGACATAACATCACTATGTATTGATGATAACACATCACCACCAAATGTCACCACAGAAAATGTCATATCACCTATTGAATGTATGTTAGCTAATGCAGCACTAAGTTCTCATCACATCATTGACGATATCATTCCATCATCATCTGATGTCATTGAGTGTGTGAACGCAGTAACAAGAGCTACTGCTAGAGTGCAAGATGAAAGTAACCAAACTGAGGCTATACAAATGCTTAGCCCAGAATTACCACCTAGTGACTCTATGAAGGAAACATTCATAACAGCTCAAAAAGCTGATCCTTCACTGTCAAAGTACTTTGACCTGATCGGCAAAAAGGCAAGAGTAACCAAAAATGCGAAATGGCATTTTGCTTTACACAATGATATACTCACCAGGTATTACACCAGAGGTGACATTACAACGAAGCAAACTGTTTTGCCAACTACTTATCGCAAGCAAGCTTTACATCTTGCTCACGATATACCTTTTGCAGGTCATATGGCATATATTAAAACCAGGTCAAGACTTTTGACACAGTTTCATTGGCCAAAATTTTGCAATGACATAAGAACATATTGCAGAAGTTGTGATACATGCCAGAAACTAGTAAAAAAAGGTAAACACCCACAGGCAAAGTTACAAGTCACTGACTTAGCCAGTCGACCTTTTGAAAAATTATCAGTTGACATTGTGGGCCCTCTTAGTCATACAACTACTAGAGGGAATAAATATATTCTAACTTTTATTGATCAATGTAGTCGCTGGCCAGAAGCGATTCCTCTAAAGAATATTACTGCCAACGACATCATGGAAGTGTTCTTCCATATTTTCTCCCGAATTGGATTTCCAGATACTATCCAGTCTGATAGAGGCACTCAGTTTATTGCCGCATCCACCCAAGCTTTCACTAAAATGTTAGGAGTGAAGCAAGTTTTCAATAGCCCCTATCATCCTCACTCTAGCGGGATTATAGAAAAGCTTAATGGGGATCTGAAGCACATGCTTGCCAAAGTAACTCAAGATCACCCCAACAACTGGGATGTATACTTACCAGCTGTCCTTTTTGCTTATCGCGAGGTACCACATTCAAGTACCGGTTTCTCTCCTTTTGAACTAATCTATGGTGCCAAACCACGAGGCCCATTAACAATTTATCACCAAATGTTAACTGATTCTACTCCAATACTGAAACCCATATCATCATTTGTGTATGTAACATCATTGCGTGAAAGGATTATTAAATCATGTGAAATTGCTAAAAATGCACTTAAACTATCTGGTGCTACTTACAGACAGTACGCAGACAAAGGTAACAGGACTATAACATTGACACCTGGACAGGACGTTCTACTACTACTACCAAGTGACAGACAGCTACTGACTGATTCTTGGCAGGGACCTTATAAAGTGACAAGACAAATCTCACCTGTAGACTATGAAATCCTAATAAAAGACAAACACAAAATATTTCACATAAATATGCTAAGACCATACCACAACAGAGACAACGAACAAGACGATACGACAGCTTGCACCGTGATAATAGATCACGAAGATGACGATTCTAGCGACGAGATTCCAACACCTACATTAGACACGACAAACTGCTTGAAGGAGATCAAGATCAATCCAAACCTAAGTCAAGCAGAGACAAACAGTTGCAAACAGTTGATACAACAGTACAACACCATCTTTTCAGACAACCCAGGACAAACAGAATTAGTACAGCATCACATCACACTCACATCAAACACACCCATAAGATGCAGACCATACACAATACCATTACATTACAAAGAACAATTACATCAAGAAATTATCAACTTAGAAAAAAACAACATCATCAGACGATCCTTATCAGACTTCTCTTCACCCATGGTCATTGTACGCAAAAAGGACAAGACAATACGACTTTGCATCGACTACAGAAAACTGAACAAAATAACTGTTTTAGATCTTGAACCAATGGCAAACACTGACGATCTTCTGACAGAACTGACTGACGCTAAGTTCTTTACGACGCTTGACATGTCTAAAGGTTACTGGCAGATAGCTGTACATGAAGACAGCAGACATCTAACAGCTTTTGCCACACCGTGGGGACTGTACGAATGGTGCAAACTTCCATTTGGGCTAGTCAATGCCCCAGCCACATTCGTACGCATGACACGACTCCTCCTATCTGACATTCCTAATATCATTTGCTGTATTGACGACATCTGTGTCCATACAGAGACAATGACGGAACATATAAAGACACTAGAACAGACACTAGAACGTATCAGACAACACGGACTGACAGTGAAGCCTTCAAAGGTGAGCATGGCTTACCAAGAGATATCATTTTTGGGGTACAGAATATCCAATGGCTTTGTCATGACAGACAACAAAATTGTCTCCAAAATTCTAAAACTGTCACTCCCGACTAATAAGAAACAAGTCCGGAGTTTGTTGGGACTGATCAATTATTACAGGCAATTCATTCCTGATTTTTCAGAACTGACCGAGGGTTTTTCTAACTTACTAACCAAGGATAAGCCTGAAAAAGTTGTACACGATGAATGCCTACGAAATGCATTTCATAAAGTTTTGACATACTTTTCTGATAAGAATTCGAATAATCTCATCCTTAAATTGCCCAACATTCGTTTACCTTTCAGATTGAGAACAGATGCTAGCTCCGTTGCGATTGGGGCAGTCCTGTTGCAGGAATACAACAACATCCTGCATCCCATTTGTTTCATATCAAGAAAACTAAGGCCTCGAGAGCGGGCATGGTCCATTCCGCAATTAGAGGCACTTGCCTTAGTAGAAAGTGTGACGAAACTATCCAGATACCTTCTAGGACGTCACTTTATCATCGAAACTGACAACAGTCCATTACGGTATATAAATGCCGGAGTACCATCCAACAATATGATTGCTCGCTGGTCCTTGAAGCTTCAAAATTACAGTTTCGAGGTTCGTCATATTTCAGGCAGAATCAATACAATTGCCGATCTTTTGTCCCGTTGTCCAACCGACCCAGTAAGCAATGTCTGAGTGCAGAGTGTACTAATACACTCAGAACAACACAGCCACCAATGAGTGAATGTTGTTTCTATTCACCTACTGTGTAAGGTCTATAATTGTAATTGTGATACGGTTAAAAAACCGACATGTATAATATACTTATTTTAATCAAGCCATGTAATGAGTGTAGTATAATTGTGTAGTGTGTGTTAGAAAGAGAACATTATTAATTGTAAATATACACCAAGAACAGTGTCACAGACGCTTAACCACTTACCAGAAGCGAACTTTACCATTTAACAGTGACAGCTGTGAGTGACTTTCTTCACCGTGATATTTTAACGACGTGTGCAAATGTGGACTGAACAGTGACTTCTACACCACCTCTGCATCGAATTTAATCCAAAATGTTCGACAGTTGAACATCGGAAATAAGAACATTCAATCTTTATCCAGAAGTTGTGAACACATCGGAAATAAGAACATTCCATCATAATCCGATAGTTGTAATACTAGAACATCAAACACGAACTTTGAGAACATTTAACTATCCGTTACAAAAGAAAACGGGAGCATTTGTGTTCAAACCGTGTAACAGCAACTAAATTTTGCGTTTCGTGTGTACTTCCTGTGTAATTTAAAAAGTATAGCAAAATTAGCAGACGATATACAAATATTCAAAAACTTATGACGATTGTAAAATCCTTTTGAATCTATAAAATATAATACACCAATTGGGTACTTATTTATTTTGATTAGTGTAATCTTAGAATCATATCTTGATTAATGTATTCATATTACCGACTTTTTCTCGTTAATATGAAGAAACGTCAAGCAATGACGCTAAGAAATTAAATAATTATTTTAATTTATTGAATTTCTTGATTGTCAAAATTACTTCCCTTGCATTTATGATTTACACCAAGGGCCATAATTTGAAACATATTCATTAATGTGTATTGTATAAATAGACATTTTGTTGCTCAAATGGTTAACACACAGTGTAGGCGTCCACCAAGCATGACAGAGAGCTGCCAACATTGCAAACCAACATAAGAGCTCCTGGCCAAATGAGGTCAGAGTTTGAGTGTTTAATACGACTCATATAAAGCCGTATTTCAGTCTGGCTAGATGGCTGTTGCAAAACAACCATATTATTACGTTTTTTTCAAATTGCTGCGAGGTAGATGCGTGAAGCTGGTACTACTGATCTGACTGGGTATTATTGCAATGGAGGTAACAAGCCATCAGGGGGATGAAACCTGAGTTGTGTTAAAAGTTGTACTTCATTTGTCATTTCAATGCAACTTACATTGTTTGTATATATTTCCATGCCATATATGTATTTTCATGCATAACACTGGGAAAGAGTAGTCTCTGACATGAAGTTAACACTACCCCAGTATATACATACGTCATGAATGAAAGATGACATCTTTCATTGAGGTACCCGGGGAGAATGTCAGAGCCTAACATGGTATAGCTGTGCAGCAACATCGTTGCGACACCCGGCGGACAAGAATTGTCGGCTGACAAGATTGTTACCTGACACGCGACCAGCGGTCAGGCTGACGACAGACGCACGCAGGACACGTGACACCACTAGAGGCAGTGGGCAGTTGGCGTGCTAACCTCAGACCGAGCTGGGACCGGAGACCGGACGGACATGTGCGATGAGAGCAAGGCGTTTGTGTGAATCTCCGTGATTGAAAGCCGAACGACTGATATCTTGAGCGTCAGACCTATGAGCTGTATTGTGGTTGTGAGCGTCGTGAGTTATATATTGTAGATTGTTGTAATTATCGTTCTGTATTTAATGTGGCAATAAATCCATAGAACTTGTGTTGCTGTGTCTTACGTCGAATCACGTTATACTTGTACTGCCTCACACGTGTTAGCTAACGAGCCAATTATAAGATCCTGACACCATCCTTTCTATCTGCTGACGGCTGAGGGTCAGGATTGCCATCGCATACTCAAAAACAGACATGACCAGCCCCTCGTATAGAAGACATAGATGGCGCTGCTCACAGTTTGATGCCACCATCACCCGCATCGCAGCCAACCCCCGCTTGGCCTTTGTTATCACCTGGTCTATGTGCTCATTATAAGCAAGGCTTCGATCAAACCATATCCCCAGGTAATTCACTGCCTGCGTTCTTTCCACCGTCTCTGAACACAGATTTACAGTTGGTGTTGGAGTGTTGACGATATGATTATTCCACGAGAACCAAGTCACTGTTGCCTTTGTTGGGTTGACCATTGCCCCAGCCTCCACACACCAAGTACTTATGCGATTGAGTTCGGTTTGTAGTTCCACAGCCACCTGATCTCTATCCTTACCCTGGCGATACACTAAAACATCGTCGGCATATGACAATGTCCTACCAGGTCCAGTGATCTGCTCACAGGTGATTCTCACAGTGTAGGCGTTGAACAGTACCGGAGATAATGGTGACCCCTGTGGTAGGCCAGGATACATTGTTTTTGGTTCCGACGTCCAACTGCCACATCTAAAAACTACTTTCCGTTGGAAAATGGCTGCAGCGATCCAACTAAGGAGGAATGGACTTATTTTGAGTTCAAGTAGCTGAAGCATTAAAACTATTTTTTTTTTTTAATTTAAAATTTTTAAATTTTTTTTGTTAAAAATACACAAAGCAACTAAAATAAAGGTATCTACATTTCTAGAAAAAGCTGAGACTCAAATACAACTTATCGCAAATATAAGAAAGAGTTAGTCAACGTTTATAGGATTATGAAGAATGAATAACTTGAACAAATTAAACAACAGGAACGATATATGGACAAAGGCAGTGAGATATGATCCTTGGCAATCTTTCAATAATCCTATGTGTCTTTCCATCTCAATTTCATTCAACTGTCTTAAAGTGCCACACAGTACGTGTGGATTTATTTCTTAAGCTAATTCAGTGCCTTCAAGAGTAACCCAACGGTTGATAATTATATGTAAACTAACACTCGCATCTGTCAAAATATTCCATTTGACATTTTTGGTGACTTGTGTATGATATTGCGTAATCTACAGGTTAGTTGCGTGTCCTTCTGCAGCCTTTACTGGCTGTGTGTGATGTAATAAGCTATTTTGGTTCAGTAGTTTCCCATTGCTTTAGGAACTGTCAACACCAAATACTATGGAACTTAGTGCAAAGAGGTCTGCTTTCAAATATCCCCTGGGGTTGGTTCGAAACCTGGACTAGGGTATATAGATAAATTATAGAACTGCTCGTTTCACTGTGCCTTAAGCATAGACACGAGATTTGTGTAGCCTGTTGTTGTAATTATGCAGTACTATTACATATTGGGCTTTGTAGCATAGTGTTTGTGCAGTAGCACATGATCAATCCACAACAATTGAACGGATATTGTTGTTAAACCTGTATGGGTTCGATTCAGTATATTACATTGGGTACATATAAATTGTCAGAATTTTCTGGGAATGATCTAGTAGGGAAGGAACACGAGAATGGGAACTGACCTTCGCTTCTCATTACACCGCAGTCTAAAATACGCGAAGGTCTCAAACCAACAGGAATATGCGCCAACGGAGTTTTCGAACCTAGCGCAATTAGAGCTTGATGAAATAGAAACACGTACACAGAACAATAACGCTGTAACCTACTGTGCTTCTCGCAAGAGACGGTTAAGGAGGAGTACTGAGGCTGGTTACCTCAAACTGTAGAAAACCCTTAACAAGTCTAGAGAAGAGGGAACAAGAAAACTTTGCTAAAAACGAGGAACGGAGGGTCTTCTAGAATGACGTGTTGCGGTGAAAGCCTCAAGGGGCCGAGGTCGCCGTCTTATCTCGTTACAAGTGGCAACGAGGAATTTCCTACCTCATCTTCCTATTTAAAACCTGTACCAAACGCTAGACACTAGCCAGGGTTGTGGCCATACAATAGCCAGCGTCGTGTCCAGACACTAGCCAGCATTGTGGCAAAACTCTAGCCAGCGTTGTGGCCAGACGCTAGCCAGCATTGAGCCAGCGTTGTGGCCAGACACTAGCCAGCGTTGTGGCCAGACACTAGCCAGCGTTGTGGCAAAACTCTAGCCAGCGTTGTGGCAAAACTCTAGCCAGCGTTGTGGCCAGACACTAGCCAGCGTTGTGGCAACACTCTAGCCAGCATTGTGGCAAAAGTCTAGCCAGCGTTGTGGCCAGACACTAGCCAGCGTTGTGGCCAGACACTAGCCAGCGTTGTGGCCAGACACTAGCCAGCGTTGTGGCAAAACTCTAGCCAGCATTGTGGCCAGACACTAGCCAGCGTTGTGGCAACACTCTAGCCAGCATTGTGGCAAATGTTTAGCCAGCGTTGTGGCCAGACATTAGCCAGCGCTGTGGCCAGACACTAGCCAGCGTTGTGGCCAGACACTAGCCAGCGTTGTGGCTAGACACTAGCCAGCGTGGTAGCTAGACACTAGCCAGCGTTGTGGCTAGACACTAGCCAGCGTGGTAGCTAGACACTAGCCAGCGTTGTGGCCAGATACTATCCAGCGTTGTGGCTAGACACTAGCCAACGTTGTGGCTAAACTATAGCTAGACACTAACCAGCATTTTGGCCAGACAACAGCCAGTGTTGTGGCCAGACACTAGCCAGCATTGTGACCAGACAATAGCCAGCGTTGTGGCAAGATACTAGCCTGCCCATCAGGGGGTCGTGGGTTTGATCCACAGCAGGGCCAATTAGGATTTAAAAAAAAATAAAAAATGGAACTGCGTTCCAAGGTCGACCCTGTCCAGAATGGCTACCAATAATGTCATGGACAAGAAAAGTGGACGGCGTGATACTGATCTCATCACTCACTCAATGCCGATTGGTCTAAAAACACACGGGTCTAGCAACACTTGCCCTATGCACCCGTATGACCCGATAAGTATCCTATGCACACACACAAGGTGGTGTATTTTTAATGACTGTGCAGTGTTCGAAAATATTGCCGGTCCAAGTTTTGTATTTACCTATTATGTTGCATAACATTTACAGAGGGTGAATACAAAACGTGGACCAGCAATATTTTCAAACACTGCAAAGTCATTAAAAATACACCCTATATATGTATGTAAATATAATCGTTTGCAGAAATTCATAGTTGCCGACAGGGGCAATTTTTAAGTAAATATGGCATACCTGATGTTAAACACAGAAGCCACAAATTCACTTCATGTGATGTATAAAAAAAGTCGCTTAAAAGTCGACAGGGTCGACTTCATTGCATCGGGTTTTATCCCATATGGCTCGGTCTCTTTCCGTAGCACGAACTCCGTAGCTTTTAACGACGACCCACAGGATCCTCCGAAACATTTAACTCGTAAACCGAAGGGCGCGGCAAGGAATCGAACCAACAGCCTTCGGAACACGAGTCAAACGGCTTGACCACTTCGTCACAGAGACTCCCTTCATGTGATGTATAACTGCAGTATGCACCTGACGAGATGGACTTAAATATCCCAGGGAATAAATTGTACATCTGTTTGTTTCTGGCGTCTGTGTTTACATTAACTTAAAGAATTGTTGTGAAAACAATATTTTATCATGGAAATGTGCATATTAAACACAGTTTGGGACTGTTTGTGAAGCTATCTCGTTATAACGAAGTAAATCTGTCCTCCGTAGGCTCATACAATGGCATTTCAGGGTATGAAATCTGCATGGAAAGCTGGGATCGTCATCTATGTAATTGGTAAGTTCTGCCTTTTTACTATCATCCGATTGTTCAGTGTGTACGGCGACATAATGTGATATCCATGTAATGTAAAATAACACCAAGTAATGCAGCTTCAAGAAACAAATTAAGATCGTAAACTGATTAGAGACATTAGACGTCTCTTCTCATCTCATCATGTTCCTCTTGTACCTTGCGGTGTCGAGGTGAAGTATAAACTTCGTGAGTGTGCCCGATTATGGGCTTCATATATCGATATTCCCATGGACTCTGTTATTCCCTCCGTCCAACGTTTACGTGGTCGGCCTCTTCCTCTGTTTCCATCTGGTCTGTACATCATTGCTTGTTGTGGTATGCTGTTGACTGGTAACCTACTTGCATGGCCAAACCATTTGACTTGCTGCTTTCTAATAAAATCTAGTGCTGCTTTAACCCCCACTTTAGTCCTGATTTCTTCATTTCTGATCTTATCTCTTCTTCATACGTTGAGTATTCTTCCCAGGAACATCATTTCTGTTGTTGTGATTTTTCTTTTCTCTTTTTCTGCGATTGTCCAGGTTTGGCATTGGTAGCATAGAGTTGGTAGGAAGATTGTGTTGTAAAGTGCTTTCTTAGTAGTTATTGATACATGTTTGTCCTTTAGTATTGGTGCCATTTGTCCAATGAGTTGATTTGCCTTATTGCACCTATTTTCGATCTCGTCTTCTGATTTGCCATTTGATGATATAGTTTTTTTAGTTTTTAGTCGACGGATCAACATCACAGCACACGGGTGCAACCCATAAGTGCTCCGTTCTCCTCCTAACTCAAACCTGAGTCTGGAGAAACTCAGCTCAGTGCACGAACTCCGTAGCACCGGCGAGGATCCTGAAATACTTGGGTAGATTTTTAACTCGAAATTTTGCCCTGGCAGCGTCGTTAGGCTACTCTTTTTTTTCGATTTCCAACTGCCAAGGGATTTTTTACGTGCGCAACAATACACACGGGTGTCCGATCTCACTACCCAGAGACCAGGGGAAATTTTTACTAGAAGTCCACGTGAAAAAATCCCGGTCCTCGCCAGGGCTTGAACCCGGGACCTCCAGCACTCGAGGCGGACACCATAACTCGTGACCACGCAGCCCCCCTATTTGATGATATTATACTTCCTAGGTACTTGAAGCCGGTCTCTCTGGCCGAGGACTTTACACCACTTTCTCCGTAATCCCGTTTATCACGCAGAGTCTCGTAGCGGGCGAGAACTGGGAGCGGTTCGTCCCCACGATGGTGACTTGCGGGATAACTGAGCCGGCCGCTCAGAAAGCAATGGCAAACTACTGAGCGTAATCTTGCCAAGAAATCAACAGACAGCTGAAAGATGCTGCTGTTGACAGCAATGTCCTGTAAAAGGATATGCGAATTTAAAAAAAAAAAGGTACTTGAAACTCTTTACTTGTTTCAAGAGATGTTCATTTAGGTGAATTGTTGTTGTTTGTTCTCCTTTAGTTATAGTCATTATCTCTGTTTTGCTTGTGCTATGTTATGTTTTTTCATGTTATGTTCCCTACATATTTCGTTTAGACTATTCATAAGGTCTTGTAATTCAGCTTTTGATTTTGCTATTAGTGCTTGGTCGTCCGCAAATACCTGGATGGCTTGGCCTCATGGCATGGTCGAGACAGAAACACGGAGCTGATCCACAACTCTGGTGATCGAGTGAAATGGCAAAACATGACCGCCCACGTTTACCGGCATGGCACATGATGGATGGATGGAATGCAGCTTTACAGAACACAATTGCAGAAAACATAGGACGTTGCGGCGACTAGCCTTCATCAGCAAACAAATACACATAGCATAACATATTAATATGGGGAGGAAAATACAACGAGTATATTAAGGCATAGTAACCAAATGAAAGTAGTGGAATGTGAAAACACAATACGAACAATGAAAAGAAATCGACAGTGATATCCATAGACGGCATACCAAGAATGTAAGTTGGTGGGCATAATGTAAGCGACCTGCGTTATACTGATGGCATGATTTTGGTCGCTGAATACAAACTATAGTTACAAGAAATGATATTCTTAATTGCAGCTGAAAGTCGAAACAAAGGACTTAGCTTGCATAACAGAACAACAGAAGTAATGGTTATTACAAAGAAACATTGTATATTTAAATACAAAATCATAGTGCACGGAACCATTCTGAAACATGTCAATGTATTTAGGTATTATGGAACTTTGAAACACGTATTTTTTTTTTTTTTTTGCATATCCTTTACAGGACAACACCAGCATCTTTCAGCTGTATGTTGATTTCTTGGCAAGATTACGCTCAGTAGTTTGCCATTGCTTTCTGAGCGGCCGGCTTACATACCCCGTAAGTTACCGATGGGATTCGAACCACTGCTGATTCTCACCGTCATCACGTTACCGACGAGAGTATACGAGATTACGGAGAAAAGTCATAACCTCTAAGCCACGAAGCCGGCGAAACACGTATTAATGAAGTTAAATGTAGCATAGCCTAGCAAATGCAGCTTTTCACAAAATGAAAGTTTATCTTTGTCAATCGACGAGAGGAACATTAAGATCTACGACAGAGTTCTCAAGGGGTATATTAAGCGAATTCTAATGCACGGAAGCGAATCATTGCTAATTAGCAGACAAGTGAGGACTGAGAAGCTGCAGAAATGTGGTTTTATAGATGAACTATGAGAAAACTACGGACGGAGAGAAAAGTAGTGAAGAAAGTTGGAAGATGTTAATTCCCATATCAGAAGAAGACAGTCCACATTCTTTGGGCATGCCAATAGAAAGGGAAAGCTAGTATATGTCATCACAATGGGAACGTTGGAGAGGAGGAGAGGCAGGGGGAGATCAAGAGAGAAGATGCTGGACAGTTTGACATCATGCAACGGAGGAAGATCAGCATCAGGAATGACTGGCAGCACACGACATGGTCACCATCGCCACACGGCATGAACGTGAGAATGCGATTTTCAGGTCATTATTAATACTTGTATGCATAACATTATTTAAATTGACTCTACCTAGTTAAATGTAAGTAAATATCTGTTGGTGGACATACTGTAAACATTAGTTACAGCAGCGTATTAGCTGGTGTATTCACTAGCCGGCCAGATGTTCCAGAGTCCAATTACTCTCACGATGGAATTTGTAAACTTGACCACATGGTTACTGACTTGGTCCAGATTTATAAAATGGGTATCAGACAATTTTCTTGGGAGGTACGGCTGTTGTTATGACAGTGACCAAACCAGCAACATTGAGTTTTTTTTTTTTTTTGGGGGGGGGGGAGGGGGGGGGGAGAACCAAACAATTGATTAGTATCAAACGTAGGCTGTGTAAACGAGGACCTAAATCAATTAAAAACCTTTCGTCACGACAGAAGAAATAGAGACGGACGGACACACACACACACAGAGAGAGAGAGAGAGAGAGAGAGAGAGAGAGAGAGAGAGACAGACAGACAAACAGGCAGGCAGGCAGGCAGGCATACCGATAGATAAACGTATAGAAAGATATACAGATATATAGACAGATAGATTGATAGATAGATAGATAGATAGATAGATAGATAGATAGATATATGGATAGATAGATAGATAGACAGATAGATAGATAGATAGATAGATAGATAGATAGATAGATAGATAGATAGATAGATAGATAGATAGACATATAGATAAATAGACAGACAAACAGACAGAAAGGTAGACAGACAGGCAGGCAGGCAGACAGACAGACAGGCAGGCAGGCAGACAGACAGACAGGCAGGCAGGCAGTCAGGCAGGCAGACAGACAGACAGACAGATGGATGGATAGACTAAGATATATAAATCAATGTGTGAATATTGACCTGTTTCTACACGAAGACTATTTTACAGCTATTAACTCGAATATACCCGTATATATTTTTTCTTGCAGCTTTGATCCTCTACATAGTTGGCGTTGCCACACCCGAATGGTACACGGTAAATCAGGACGTTTCATTTGGTTTATTCCGGGTATGTGGTAGACTTGTCTGCTATGACGTCAATAATCTCCCCAGTAAGTTGCAGCATAACTGTTGTACCTCTTTCGCTGCCTCTCTCACTGCCTCTCTTTCTTTCTTTATCTTTGTTCCCCACTCTCTTTCTCGTTCTCTCTATCTATTTCTATAGTTCCTTCTAATTTCTACCTCTCTCTCTCTCCCAGGCCTATGGGTTAACGTCTTTCTCCGTAATCTCGCATATTCTCGTGAGTAACATAACCTGCATAAGAATTGGTAGCGGTTCTCGCCGCGTTGGTATCTAACGGGGTATGTCGCTCAGAAAGCAATGGCAAACTACTGAGCGTAATCTTGCCTAGTACATCAACAGCAGCTGACATATGCTAATGTTGACTGCAACGTCGTGTAAGGGATATGCAAAAAAAAAAAAAAAAAGCTCCCCCTATCCTCTTTCTCTCTAAGTCTTTTCCCTTTCTCTCTCTCTCTCTCTCTCTCTCTCTCTCTCTCTCTCTCTCTCTCTCTCTCTCTCTCTCTCTCTCTATATATATATATATATATATATATATATATATATATATATATATAGAAAAAGACAGAAAGAAAATAGATACTATAGAAAAACATAAAATGCGAGATTTAGATTATATATATATATATATATATATATATATATATATATATATATATATATATATATATATATATATATATATATATATATATATATATATATATATATATATATATAATCTAAATCTCGCATTTTATGTTTTTCTATAGTAACTATTTTCTTTCTGTCTACCCCTCTCTCATCTCTCTCTCTCTCTCTCTCTCTCTCTCTCTCTCTCTCTCTCTCTCTCTCTCTATCTCTCTATCCCTATGTAAATGCATCATGCTATATTGATGAACGAAAGATGAGTGACTGCTAGGGCCGAATGTAAGACAGGCCTGCGTGCCCAATTTGTAACCCTAATAAAATAAAAATGAATGAATGAATGAATCAATGAATGAATGAATCAATCAATCAATCAATCTATTCTATCTTCCGTTAATCTCAATCTCTTTTATAATCTCTGTAATTTCTCGTTATCTTCCTATCTCTCTATCCTTTATTTAACTTCTATCGCCAATTATTTCTGTATATCTCCTCTCAATCCTATATCTCTCTATCTTCCCTTTCCTCACACCCTGACGGTTAATGAATCCCCCCTCCTCCTCTCACTGACTTCTTTCTATGTGACTTTCTAAATTTCTCTACTCTTTCTTTCGATCACCTGCCACCTTCTCTCCCCCTTCCTCTCTATTCGTCTACCTCTCTTCCTCCGACAACGGACTCGAAGTGGTAACCATAATACACCAACAGTTACGGGGTGTGAGAGGTAGGTGTGGAGGTAATGGACACCCAAATACAGTGCAATACGTCATAGATGACGTCATATTTTACTATATAAAAAGTCTAGCACCCTTGTGACAAATTATTAGATGATTGACAGAGGACCTAGTTTGTAGTGTTCTCTGGAGATATATCTTGAATAATAATTAACAAGATAAAGGATATGATTTAGCACGTTTTGTCTAGAGGTCACTCAAATGAGCTAATCATTCCCGCAATAGCCTTTTTTGGAGAACATTTTTCTTTGGCTCAAACCCCCACTGTGAGACCACTATGTATCCACACAGAAATTTATATAAGAAGTAACTAGTTCACCCAAGGCCAGAGAAGATCTGAACTATTAGCGCCTGTACAACTGAGGATCCCTCTCACTCAACATAATGTTGCCAGTGTGCTATTCGTCCGTCACATAGATCTTTCCCTATATTTTTTGTCATTTTGTGACCTATATCAGTTCAATTAGTCTTTAGGACTTTAGGACTTTATTTATTTGTAGACAAACAAACTTCAACAATAACGGTACATTACATCTGTTGGACAAGACATCTACATGACAGTTTCCTGCCAAAAGTGGGACATACATTCACAAGGAATTGTTTACACCACTATTGTACAAGATAGACATCATGTGATACTTGACAACATCTATGCAGGACTTTTCACAATATGTATAACCAACCACAGCACTTAAGACAGTCACCAGAGACAACACTTGACAGCCACTGTACAAGACATTCTCTTGAGACATGTACTTAGACCACTGATCCATTAAACACATAATTTATTGAGTTGATGGTGAGTTCAGTGATGATCATTGTTCCATCTCCTGTCATGTCAACACTTCAATAATTACATTGAAAATGCATAAAATATGTCACACATGAAGGTTGATAAACAAGATACAACACCTCCTCATTACTCCACCAGCCAATAATAAATTCTTCTCTTCCTCCTCTCCAATATCTAACTACACCATCCCGTTACAGTATCGGTAACTATCATCATTTCCTGTCTCTTGGGAATTTAGGAAATCCTATCCATGGGCAACTCAAGGAATAAACTACTGTTCTGGGTCTGTTGAATCCTTTTATCATCAGCATGGATGTTGGACTAGCTCCAGTTAGCAGCTTCCCCAGAATAAGCTTCATGGCAGATTCATTCCTCTTGAAGACAAGATTTGGTATGATGATATGGTACTGCATCTCACGGTTGATCAGGCTGTTAGTGAAGGCTGTCACTGGGTACTTCAATAATGACATACAGAATGTCCCATACATTGCAGCTACTCACTTAGCCAGATCAACTTCCCTACTGTTCATCACATTCTTCAAGAATCACTGTGTGAGCATCAGGCTGGATATTTTCTAAGTTTTGTCTTAGATAAACAAACACTCCAAGTTACCCCACAGTTCTCCATGAATGTAGTTCATAGAACAAGATTTGATGTTAGTCTCAGTTGATCTTTTGACTGACTCAAAGATCACTGTCCAGTTCACCACATTTGTAGTGCTTCAGATTGTGTCATGCTCCCATTTATGCATTCAGCTGTTGAGCTGAGAGAAAACTCTTCTTGATATTCCCACATTTTGATAGGGAGTCACATCTGGATCTAGGACTTCTGTTTAGTTGTCCCAGATGATATATGGATGGCCTCTCCACCATACTGTTCTCTGTTGACATATAAAATGGCACAACATCTCTTTACATATGTTAAAAGATAATGTTATTATACATCAACAGACACAGATTGGGGATGGGGAGGAAAAGGATGGGTGTGGTCCAAACACACCTCTCCTAGTTTGATGATGCCGGGTATTTCACTCTGATGTACTGTGGTAATCACAAGACCATATGCTGAGACAGGGTAGCTTAACACAATTACAAGCATTTATGTGGTCTAAGTTCCACCATGTTTGAACCACAGTAGACCTGGGCACAAGGAGGACCAGACACAGTACAGCAATCATTGTGACATAGCAACATGGGACAGGCATTGTGAAGGGAAATGGAAAATAGGCATTTACAACTGCAATATGCATTATGTATTAACTAATGGCATTTACCCAATTAGCAGACCAGACATCCATTCCCATGGCTGTGATGTTGGTGCATGAATGTCCTATTCCATATTCACCCACACAGCAATGCCAGACCTCACCCCCTCTCTCAGACAGACCTGACTCACAGGTACATCAACTTTATCATCATCATGTGCTCTTTCCCCACTGAGTAATTTTCATGTCTACTACAGTAGGTAACAGAAGCTCAATTGCATAGCAATGGTTCATATATGCACCAAGCACATATGGGAAAAACATGTTTAGTCCTTGTAAATTTGCATGAGCCATACATATATTCAGCCAACTAAGACACAGGTTCACACACCTATGGTTCTCTTAGGAACTAGTTTATATGAACCATCCAACAGTAGAGGTAACAGTGTAATACTTCAAAGAGAAATTGTATTAACTCTCTGGAGCATATAGCCACCAGGCATCACATGGACTTAGCAATTCTGGCGTGCTACCCACAACCTGTTTACATAGGGATATTGAAGCATCTTTCCTTCCACTAGATGTGAGAGGCTACTTATCAAAGCACCAGCTCACTCACTCCATCATTCTCAGCTTTTTACAAAGGAACTTGTACATGTTTACATCACTCATTCCCATTCAGACTGCCATTTGTTAACTCGCACGAGAGCAAAGGTACAGTTGAGTTAAGAATGAGTCATCCTAGGCATGAAGAATGCACAAGGGGTTTGGGTTTGCGAATCTGCATGAGTGTGCCATACATTCATCAAGCATACGCAACCAGTCACAACAAGGGATTGATATGCATTTGGAGTATACAGCGTGAAAGACGTGTCAAGGTTGAAGATGCAGTGTTCAGAATTCTGGTGCACAGAAGTTAGGTTTTCCACTTTCACATTTTATTCATAAAATACTCATACATTCTTCTCATTCGTTTATCAGGCACAACTACAACATTAAAGTATGTTTTAAAGTGGTACCTGCTGTCCAGGGAACAATATATTATTGAATCTTTAAGGGCATTGTTGGGTCATCACATCACACTAGCGACCGCTCCTGGTGAAATCCCCGCTCAAACTAATTAGATTTTAAAATATGGCCCAGGAATAGCGTGGGCTCATTACTCATGAACCAATCAAAAGACAAGTGCATACCGCCGCCTCCCCCAACTCGTTCCAGAACATTCGATCTAAGAATAGCCCTTATATTTGGGATGGTCCCCGTTAAGACTTAAAGTATCGTTATGAAATGTGTCGGACTGGGAATGTGGGGTTCTGTTCCATCATGCTACATGGCCCCTCTCTTAAATCTTTCATAGGAATGACAGATGATTTTTCAGAAATCCACAGTTCCCAGATCCCTCAAGTGGGTTTTGTCAATTACTCCCTGTCTCCCTTTTACCCTACTAGAGTAGTACATTTGGAACTAAGTGATTTTTCTCCTTAAGAAAAAATCTGCCCCAACATTGCATCTGTTGATGAATTTGGTGGCAAACGCAAAGACCAGGAAGTTAGCCCTGCATTAAGTTCCTTTAAGTCACTGGGAGCATCAAGAGTCCTGACTCCACTCATCTGTGAACTGCTCTTCTATTTACCTCTGACAATGTTCCACTGCTGACATCCTTTGCTATATTTCCTGTTTGTGATAAATGATCTCTCTGAGTCACACCATTTCGTAAGGTATGAATGGACCATAGAGATTCATTATGTGAAGTAATGGCTTTGCAATTAAGCCAACTTCTAGATGACGTTTAGAGAGAATGGTTGCATTCCATGGATCTCTCAACTTTTCACCTTATCAGAACTTCATTCTTCCCTTCGTCCTGGAGAATGATAATCCTGTGAGAGTATATTTAACTGAACACTTTCTCCAACAGTAATCTTGGCATTTGGAACTGGGTTAAAATTTTTGATCATCACCGGAGCAACGACAATCACTTCCGGGTGAACTGTGTAGCAGCCGCTGCAAAACTTGTCAAGGCTAAAATCTACAATTGTAAATTTGGTTAGCGTTGGACACAGGGTCTACCTTTCCAATAAGCCTCTTGTGTTTGCAGATGGTAGCAATTTCTCATTATATTTCCTTGACTTATTTCTGTAGTCTTACCATAGATTTAGAGGTGCTTGTCGGTTGAGATTCTCTCATTCCGTTATGCCTCTATTTTGATGTGTTGTGAGAAGTGACAGCATTTTCTCTCCTTAGTTGCTCTATTTAAGCTGTTTCCAACGCAGCAACTGAGTTTGTAGATGCAGTTAGACTGTGACATCTACTACTACTAATATAGAATTCCAGGTGGAGCTTCCAACTAGTTGTCTTCAGCCATGCTTTAGCGAAGTGCTTTTGAGTGACTGGGAAGTATCCGTTCTTTCTCTCCCACATGAGCAAAACGTTTACTTTTGGCGAATTAGGCGAATCCTCTCAGCACAGAGAAGTCCGTCATTATCACAGCTACCTTTGAAGGTGTGTGATTATGTGGGTTACTTCCTATATCCCAATATTGACTGGAATTTTGGAAGCTATTTTACTGACTTTGAGGATAGGACTGGCCAGATCGTGTGAATATACCTCGCATCTCAGTAATAATATAAGATTCCACTGCTAAATGCATTGTTCTTATTATATAAAGAGTCGACTGCTGGAGTGCAGGGATCTTTATCTTGAAAGGAGTCAGCTGTTTGAAACTGATCTTTCGTTAGTCCACTTTCGCAGACATTGTGTATAGAGTGTCAACTGCTGGAGTTGCAGTGAGCTCTACCATATAAGAGTTAACTGTTTAGAGACAGTAATCCTTATTACAATCCTACCTTCTTCGGGCAGAAAAGTCTTCCCAATTGAGAATGAAAAAGGGGAATGACATCAGTTGTTCTCAACTTTGTCCGTCCTTTAATCTCCACCATTTTAAAGGCAGAAACGCTTTCTCAACTGAGGATGAATTGATGGCCGACGTCGGAGACGGATCCTGTTTTATCTCTTCATGAAATTTTTCAGGTTGTCCATGTTATGCTCCTAGTCGTATGATACGCCAATGACATCAGGTTGGTTATCCATCGTTTCCTGGACACATACTTTGCGTATGCTCTCCACTTCCATATGAATGGCTAGGGGTCCAGTTATTTTGATGGCCTTCCTGGAGATTCAATGAGTTAACTCCTGGTGACGTGGATCCTAGTACACCAGAGAGATTACACCATCGAACAATAGACTAATGTCTTATAGACAACAGACTGTGGTCGGTTTTATATGACCGCCCATAACATCAGGTAGAATCTTCCCTTCCTCTCGTCCATTACGTATCAAGTACGCTTAATAATACCACTACTTCAGAAATGGCATGTGACGGAGTTGATAAGGATGTTTTCTCCTGGAGATTCAATTGTGCTCACGCGCAGTAGCTTGATCAGGGCCACTGACAGGGTTACACAACTGAAGAATAAACCCATATGTCGAATCGACACTGGACATTAGCCGGTACGAATACTGACTATCACCGAGAGAGATTGTCAGTGAGGTGTCTTAATGGTTGCCCAAGTTTTCCATCAGGGTTCACACTCTCTGCTCTCAGTGTTGCAAGCATGTTATGGGGAGAAGAGAATATAGGGAGTTGTTATTTTAGGTGATGTGGTGACATTAAAAATGTTGTAGTTACAACAATATTTCCCCTCTCTCACCCATGCCAGCAATTAATTTTGAGATGGAGTAGGCCCCATATTCATTTACTGGATCAAGTGTCTTAATTTCAGGGACAAAAATGAATTTTTCCCTGTACCAGCTGTCTCAGTTATATTTAAAATAATTTGTGTTCTCTGGTGTTTCAGGTACCTTAATTTTTGGATACATATATTGAACAACCAGCATGCACAAAATTATACAACAATATTGACAAGCTAATAAATCATATCATTCTGAGAAAAACAAATATCATGGATACAAGCAATTATGTTGACCCATAAGACATCATCTTCAGTCTGCTACATTGAATCCTAACTGATATATTAAAACAGTGATACATGCAATATTATCACTATTAATGAAATCAAACCTACTAGAGATTTATTGTGGGTTTACATGTCTGGACAGTTCCCCTCATATAAAAGACAGGGTCTATTAAACAACACCATAAAAACTCAAAGAATTGGTCTGATTTGCGATAGGTCACCCCGGATTTTAATACCAACATAGAGATCCCAAAAGTGAGTCTTATGCAGGGTATACCCAAGGTTTGTATCCTGACATCAGGGCACCAGGTATGTGAGCCCCTAGCAGGTTATTACCAGGGTTTAATCCGAGACGAGTGTTCTTTTTCCCAGGGTTTATATCCCGAAAAGAGGAACCCAGTTATGTGACCAGGTTTTCCCAGGGTTTATATCCCGGAAAGAGCCTACCAGTTATGTGACAAATTATTAGATGATTGACAGAGGACCTAGTTTGTAGTGTTCTCTGGAGATATATCTTGAATAATAATTAACAAGATAAAGGATATGATTTAGCACGTTTTGTCTAGAGGTCACTCAAATGAGCTAATCATTCCCGCAATAGCCTTTTTTGGAGAACATTTTTCTTTGGCTCAAACCCCCACTGTGAGACCACTATGTATCCACACAGAAATTTATATAAGAAGTAACTAGTTCACCCAAGGCCAGAGAAGATCTGAACTATTAGCGCCTGTACAACTGATGATCCCTCTCACTCAACATAATGTTGCCAGTGTGCTATTCTTCCGTCACATAGATCTTTCCCTATATTTTTTTGTCATTTTGTGACCTATATCAGTTCAATTAGTCTTTAGGACTTTAGGACTTTATTTATTTGTAGACAAACAAACTTCAACAATAACGGTACATTACATCTGTTGGACAAGACATCTACATGACAGTTTCCTGCCAAAAGTGGGACATACATTCACAAGGAATTGTTTACACCACAATTGTACAAGATAGACATCATGTGATACTTGACAACATCTATACAGGACTTTTCACAATATGTATAACCAACCACAGCACTTAAGACAGTCACCAGAGACAACACTTGACAGCCACTGTACAAGACATTCTCTTGAGACATGTACTTAGACCACTGATCCATTAAACACATAATTTATTGAGTTGATGGTGAGTTCAGTGATGATCATTGTTCCATCTCCTGTCAAGTCAACACTTCAATAATTACATTGAAAATGCATAAAATATGTCACACATGAACTTTGATAAACAAGATACAACACCTCCTCATTACTCCACCAGCCAATAATAAATTCTTCTCTTTCTCCTCTCCAATATCTAACTACACCATCCCGTTACAGTATCGGTAACTATCATCATTTCCTGTCTCTTGGGAATTTAGGAAATCCTATCCATGGGCAACTCAAGGAAGAAACTACTGTTCTGGGTCTGTTGAATCCTTTTATCATCAGCATGGATGTTGGACTAGCTCCAGTTAGCAGCTTCCCCAGAATAAGCTTCATGGCAGATTCATTCCTCTTGAAGACAAGATTTGGTATGATGATATGGTACTGCATCTCACGGTTGATCAGGCTGTTAGTGAAGGCTGTCACTGGGTACTTCAATAATGACATACAGAATGTCCCATACATTGCAGCTACTCACTTAGCCAGATCAACTTCCCTACTGTTCATCACATTCTTCAAGAATCACTGTGTGAGCATCAGGCTGGATATTTTCTAAGTTTTGTCTTAGATAAACAAACACTCCAAGTTACCCCACAGTTCTCCATGAATGTAGTTCATAGAACAAGATTTGATGTTAGTCTCAGTTGATCTTTTGACTGACTCAAAGATCACTGTCCAGTTCACCACATTTGTAGTGCTTCAGATTGTGTCATGCTCCCATTTATGCATTCAGCTGTTGAGCTGAGAGAAAACTCTTCTTGATATTCCCACATTTTGATAGGGAGTCACATCTGGATCTAGGACTTCTGTTTAGTTGTCCCAGATGATATATGGATGGCCTCTCCACCATATTGTTCTCTGTTGACATATAAAATGGCACAACATCTCTTTACATATGTTAAAAGATAATGTTATTATACATCAACAGACACAGATTGGGGATGGGGAGGAAAAGGATGGGTGTGGTCCAAACACACCTCTCCTAGTTTGATGATGCCGGGTATTTCACTCTGATGTACTGTGGTAATCACAAGACCATATGCTGAGACAGGGTAGCTTAACACAATTACAAGCATTTATGTGGTCTAAGTTCCACCATGTTTGAACCACAGTAGACCTGGGCACAAGGAGGACCAGACACAGTACAGCAATCATTGTGACATAGCAACATGGGACAGGCATTGTGAAGGGAAATGGAAAATAGGCATTTGCAACTGCAATATGCATTATGTATTAACTAATGGCATTTACCCAATTAGCAGACCAGACATCCATTCCTATGGCTGTGATGTTGGTGCATGAATGTCCTATTCCATATTCACCCACACAGCAATGCCAGACCTCACCCCCTCTCTCAGACAGACCTGACTCACAGGTACATCATCTTTATCATCATCATGTGCTCTTTCCCCACTGAGTAATTTTCATGTCTACTACAGTAGGTAACAGAAGCTCAATTGCATAGCAATGGTTCATATATGCACCAAGCACATATGGGAAAAACATGTTTAGTCCTTGTAAATTTGCATGAGCCATACATATATTCAGCCAACTAAGACACAGGTTCACACACCTATGGTTCTCTTAGGAACTAGTTTATATGAACCATCCAACAGTAGAGGTAACAGTGTAATACTTCAAAGAGAAATTGTATTAACTCTCTGGAGCATATAGCCATCAGGCATCACATGGACTTAGCAATTCTGGCGTGCCACCCACAACCTGTTTACATAGGGATATTGAAGCATCTTTCCTTCCACTAGATGTGATAGGCTACTTATCAAAGCACCAGCTCACTCACTCCATCATTCTCAGCTTTTTACAAAGGAACTTGTACATGTTTACATCACTCATTCCCATTCAGACTGCCATTTGTTAACTCGCACGAGAGCAAAGGTACAGTTGAGTTAAGAATGAGTCATCCTAGGCATGAAGAATGCACAAGGGGTTTGGGTTTGCGAATCTGCATGAGTGTGCCATACATTCATCAAGCATACGCAACCAGTCACAACAAGGGATTGATATGCATTTGGAGTATACAGCGTGAAAGACGTGTCAAGGTTGAAGATGCAGTGTTCAGAATTCTGGCGCACAGAAGTTAGGTTTTCCACTTTCACATTTTATTCATAAAATACTCATACATTCTTCTCATTCGTTTATCAGGCACAACTACAACATTAAAGTATGTTTTAAAGTGGTACCTGCTGTCCAGAGAACAATATATTATTGAATCTTTAAGGGCATTGTTGGGTCATCACATCACACTAGCGACCGCTCCTGGTGAAATCCCCGCTCAAACTAATTAGATTTTAAAATATGGCCCAGGAATAGCGTGGGCTCATTACTCATGAACCAATCAAAAGACAAGTGCATACCGCCGCCTCCCCCAACTCGTTCCAGAACATTCGATCTAAGAATAGCCCTTATATTTGGGATGGTCCCCGTTAAGACTTAAAGTATCGTTATGAAATGTGTCGGACTGGGAATGTGGGGTTCTGTTCCATCATGCTACAACCCTATAGAAAACGGACAGGAATTGACCTTTGAAATAACAAGGGATGTAACTCATTAATAAATAATCGAATGTTTTATTACACTATTACTTCTCCTGTTTGTTTGTTGAGAATTTTTTTTTTAAAAATGTAATAATTACTGTTAATATTGGTTGCAGTGGGCGAGGCTTAAACACTATCACCATACGACTGATGCTGTGTTAGGGTACAGTGCTCTTCAACCTCGGTCTCTTCCTTCTTTTTTTTCTCGTCTTCTTTCTTTATCTGTATTGGTATGGGCGTAAATATTATCATCATTCCATTGGTGATGTGTAAAGGATAGGGCTACAGGGCATTTTCTTGGGGTAGCCTAGGGGCTGAGCGGACGTGGGGGTTGGGGCGCAGGGGTAGACTCTGGGGTGAAGGCGTGTGGGGTAGGGTTAGACGGTTCGAACCTCGAGCTGTGACGAGCGTCATTGGTAAAAATGTAAATATAGCGGCTATATGATCTGTAGAGGTACGTAATGGCTTGTCCACTATCATCATACGGGTTACAAATGAAAACCTTAAAAAGTAAAGATGGTCAGTATTATTGGTTGTAGTGGGTACGACATAGTGTTATTCGTTGTCAAGGGATGGGTAGTGGTTATTGATGATCTGTAGAGAGTCGTAGTGGTGTAAACACTATCATTACACGGGTTATAAATTAAAATGTTAAAAAATTAAAATGGTCGATAGTATTGATTATAGTGGTTATGTCTTAGTGAAATTCATTGATATGGGGTGGATAGCGGTTATCAGTGATCTGTAATGCGTCGTAGTGATTTACAAACTATCAGCATACGGGCTACAAACGAAAACCTTAAAAAGTAAAGATGGATGGTATTATTGGTAGTAGTGGTTACGGCATTGTTAACTTTACTCTGGAGTGAACTAGGCAGGCCGAGAGAGGGATCATGCTGCATGGGCAACACATGGTTTCTTTATTTTAGCCCAGGCTTTGTGCTATGGAGAGGCAATAACTCCATCCATGGTCTTAACCGGTCTCGGAATCAAAGCGAGAGGCAACTGTTACGGGTTATAAGTCCTTGTCAGTTGGCGTAGACATGGGGCGCCACGCGTTGCCTCTGACGGTGGGAGACACCTATAAGTGTCATTGATCAGCTACCGCCCGCCTCAAGCTGGGCAGCCCCCGGCAAATTGGGTGCTGATCCGCCACAGCCTGCCTGCTTCAATGGGTGCTTGGGGCTAGGACAAAATATGAGTCGCAGGCTGTAAAACCAATGCACCAGGCACTAATAAACAGAATAATAGAAACCTCCAGCTACGGCTTGCAACCTGGAACGTAAGAACCATGTGTCCAGGATTTTCCACTGACTTGACCAATATTGACGATGTGAGAAAAACGGCTGTGATTGATGCTGAACTCAATCGAAGTTACCACAGTGCTGACTGTGATACAGATCATTCTTTGGTTGTTGCAAGGGTTAGACTGAGACCAAAGAGAATCTACACAGCTGAACACAAATCTAGCCCCAGGATTAATATTATTTACACTCACGATCCTGGAAAGTGCTTTGAATTTCAACAGCAACTTGAAGACGCTTTCAATGATACATCAGAAAATTCTATAGTAAATGATAAATGGAGTAAACTTAAGGAGACTATTTATAAAACCTCGGTAGGGGTTTACGGCACTGTGGATCATAAGAGGCAGGACTGGTTTGCAGCAAACAGCCAGATACCTGCAGATCTTGATTGACAAAAAGAAGATAGCTCTCTTAGGAAACAAGGAAAGAACAACGCGTAACACTCTGAGTGAGCTGAAGCAAGCGAGGAAGAATGTGCAAAAGGCTGCCAGGCAGTGTGCGAATGACTATTGGATCAAGTTATGTGAGTCCATTCAAATCGCAAGTGATAAGGGAAACATCAGAGGCATGTATGAAGGGATAAAGAAAGCCTGTGGTCCAATGATCAAAAGAAGTGCACCGCTGAAAACCTTGACTGGAGAAATCATAATTGATAAGAAACAGCAGATCGATAGATGGGTCGAGCACTATTTAGAGCTTTGCGCAAGTGAGGCCAAGCTAGCGGATGATGCCCTCAACGCCATAGAGGCCCTGCCAACTCTTGACCATCTGGACACACCTCCTACCATAACATAAGTTAAGTGTGCTATAAATGAGCTTGCGTCTGGCAAGGCTTCAGGTAAGGATGGGATTCCAATAGAGGTGATCAGGGGTGGACAAGACACACTCGCTCTACAGATCCACCAGCTAATAGAGCTATGCTGGCGAGAAGGACAAGTCCCACAGGATTTCAAATATTCAAACATCATAACGCTGTACAAGAACAAGGGCGATCGGAGCGACTGTAACAACTATAGGGGTATTTCACCTCTGTGTATTGTTGGGAAAGTATTTGCCAGAATTGTTCTGCGACTGCCTCAAGTCCTGGGAGATCAAGTCTACCCCGAATCACAGTGCGGCTTCCGTCAAAACCGGTCGTCCATTGATATGGTATTCTCATTGCGACAGATGCAAGAAAAATGCCGGGAACAAAATCAGCCACTGTTTATTGCCCTCATCGACCTCACAAAGGCATTCGATTTGGTCAGTCCTGAGGGTCTGTTCAAAGCACTAAAGAAGATTGGCTGCCCACCAACTCTTCTGTCCATTGTGGAATCGTTCCACACAGGCATGAAGGGTATAATCAAGTTTGATGGCTCAACTTCAGAAGAGTTTGAAATCAAGAGTGGAGTTAAGCAAGGTTGTGTACCCCCACCCTCTTTGGGATATACTTTTCACTTCTACTGAAATATGCCTTTCGTGATCAGGATGACGTTATATACATTCACTCACGCTCAGATGCTGGCCTCTATAATGCTCAGAGATTGAAGGCCAAGACCAAAATTAGGAGGGTACTAATCAGAGAGTTGCTTTTTGCGGGTGATTCTGCGATTACGACCCACTCTGAGGAAGAATTACAACATCTACTATCTGCATTCTCCAATGCTTGTTCTGAATTTGGTTTAACAATTAACAAAAAGAAGACACAGATTATGTCACAAGGTGCACATGGTGTACCATCAATCTTTATTGACGACGCCGAACTGGATATAGTAGACCATTTTACATATCTATGATCAGAGGTAAATAGCAAATTATCCCTAGATCAGGAAATTAACATCAGGATTGGCAAGGCAGCAACAACAATGAACATGTTAGCAAAAAGAGTCTGGGAGAACAGGAAGCTTACAGCCAAAACAAAAGTTCTCGTTTACCAAGCCTGTGTCCTTAGTACTCTTCTTTATGGCAGTGAAACCTGGACAACTTACTCACGCCAAGAGAAACGTTTAAACAGCTTTCATATGCGGTGTCTGCGAAGAATACTTGGTATTAAGTGACGAGACAAAATCACAAATACTGAAGTATTGGAAAGATCAGGTTGTGTGACCGTGTATTCCATGCTCAGTCTTCGTAGACATAGATGGAAGGACATGTTAGGAGGATGGATGATGGTAGAATATCAAAGGACATCTTTTTTGGTGATTGGTGAATTACAGACGGGTAGGATATCTCAGTGTCGGCCTCTACTACGATACAAAGATGTATGTAAGCGGGACATTATTGATATAGACATAGATAATACGCCACTGGGAGCAAGTCGCCGCTGAACGTGTTGCATGGAGGGCAACTATCAGAAAAGGAACAAAGACAAAGGAGAAAATGATTGCAGATAAAGCACACACAGAGCGTGAGAGACGTAAGATGGTGCACAATGGTGGAAATGACCATGTTTTCACGTGCATCTACTGTGGGCAACAATTTTCAGCAAGAACTGGCCTTACCAGCCACACTCGACACCGCCATGGGTCGTAGTCATTAAGCCTTTTTGAAGCACAATGTACCAAACTATCGTCTGTCAAGACGGAAAGGTGCCAATGATGGTTACGGCATAGTGTCATTTGTTGTCAAGTGGTGAGTTGGGTAGTGGTTATTAGTTGTCTGTAGAGGGTCGTAGTGGTTTAAAGACTATCATCATACGGGTTACAAATGAAAACCTTAAGATGTAAAAATGGTCAGTAATATTCGTTGTAGTGGGTATGGCTTAGTGCAATTCGTTGTTAGAGGTGGGTTAGATGAAAATGTCACTTTCCTGAACTAGAGCTATAAAGTCGCCAAGGACTTGTCTGTTGTTTACTTACTTAGGAACATCTAATTGGCCTGCATTGATTGATGATGAATAGAAAAATCTAAGTTCAGCTGTCTCCTTATGTCTTAAAATCATGTGATGGCTATAATTTACCTTGCACCTGCATGTCTGACTATTAAATATTGGTTTTAATGTCTCGGTCCAGTCAATTGGTTGTACTCAGTCTGGACGATGAAAAAAATTGTATGCCGATACATGGTTATTGATGTTCTGATGTGTCCTAAGGGCCTGCCAGTTGTCTCTATATTGGGTTGGATTTCGTCGGGCAGTTCGCCTATTGTCTTTAATTCCTCACCTATCTCTACTTCCTCATCTATCTCTATGTCGGCTTCCTCTGCTTGATCAAGATTATGTTGTTTAGATGTATGTATGTCTGCTGGTGTTTCCTTTTTCTTCATAAAGGTGTAGTGTTCGATGGTGTAGTGGTCATGGGTGTTTGTGTTGATGACTTGGGTGTCTGGTGATTAGTTTTTATGTGTCGTTTTTGGATGTCTTTCCTTTCGTATAGATTCATACAGATGTGGCATGTGTGAGTTTGGGTGTTGTGTACGGTGTTAGTGTGACGTGTGAGACTGCGGTTTGCAGTTTTTTCTTACTAGTCACCATCTTGCTAGACAAAACGTAGAGGTATTTGATGATACTGGGATAAAGCAATAAGTAGTTTCTGGTATTAGATAATGGCTTAGTGATAGCTCAGTAATATTGTCCAACACGCTTGTAGCTTCGGGTATTAGATAATGGCTTGATATTCAACAAAATAAGCTCGTGTGTACCTATAATATGGTATAGTGATCACTATAACATTGTGTAAACTTCCGCTAGCTCTAAACGTTCACAATCTTTGTAAGAAATGGACGTCAAACAGCTGTGAAGAAAGACACAAAGCATTATAGATATTTTACATGTTTCACAAACATGTGACAACCATGATAATAGCATACTACAGAAAATATTTCATATCACATAAATTGTTAGGAAATATCAAACGAACAAGGATGTGAGGCTTATGATGTCACACATATTAAATTATTTCATTTTCTTTTTATCCTTACAGAGGGTCTTCTCTGTGTCTATATTTTTGTGGTGAAGGTTAGCAACGTCCTGGTTCATAATTCTGTTCTTTGTGCTATTTAATATTGTACGACACAGAGCTGTACTATATTAGTGAGAAATGCTGAATTCATTTAGTGATGATCACCACTTAGGGGTGAAAATATTTAGTGATGACCAACAGTTAGTGAGAAATGATGAAAGCATACACACCAATATTTTGTGGTTGACCGTTCGTTGCCTTCCTTTCTTATATACAGCTCAATAACTTCGAGATTTCACTTCTTACAAACAATAAACTCGAGATTTCACTTCTTCTAAGCCACTCAACAGTCTCGAGATTTTTTCTGTGTCTGCAAATTTTCAATCTGGAGAAAGAATAAAGATGATATAACAAGGGACAATACAAATTACACATAATGAATTTGACACTACATAAATGACTTGTATATAGCTTTGACACATTTTGAAGAGACAGAGTATTTTGAGATTGTATACATTAGTGATATAGATTCATTTAATACATCAGTGTCCACAGAGCATGACTCCAGATTCTCCTGTGTCAGCACATTTTTTACACTCTGGATAGTGAGCGGGATAAAATCAATACTAAATGGTTGAAAACAGCGTGATTCCATACACTGCACAGAAAGAGGACATTGGCGTAGACGCAAATATGATACACTGTTCAGTACACTTAGTGAAGTCCTGATATATACAAATACCTTTGTGCGTGACATAATCGATGTGGTCCACGTGTTAATGAGGGACTGGTCGTCTTTGTTTGAATCTGTAGATGGATAAAAGCATAATACTTTTTATTGAACAGAGAAAGTACACTTTAGTGAAAAACATGTTTGATATGTACAGAGTGGAATGCACCACAGCAGCTACTCTAACGGATTACAGCAGAGGACTCCTGAGAATACAGACAATCAACCAGCATGACACCATTCAGTGCCACCCATCGAGCGCCATTTCTCCCCACGTCACTTGACGGCAAAAGTGGAAGCTGATGATGATGAATTATGATGATAATGATGTTTTATATACGACCGTCATTAGTATATGCATTAGTATTCCTATATTGAGCGGCAATATCTCGCGGTGTATTCTTGTTAGTTGCCTCATGTAGCTTCTGAGATATACACTAGTGACAGCACTATACCGACTTGACGGCTTGTAAGGAGACAATATAGCATACACACAGTACAACTTACCACAGAAATTTCCTTGGTTAGGTGGTTTTGATAGCTCTTGTTGCAAACATAGTGTCTTTAGCTGGTATTTGTGGCCCTTTATATATGGAGTCTGGGCTGATGCAACACCTAGAAAGTGGTGAGTCATGGTATTTTGCGGCAGTTCAATTCGGTTAGACTTATACGGTAAACCGGCTAACTATTCTATCTACAACCTGCCTAGCCAGCGAGTCTACCCTTCGTTATCTGTCGCCTACTCAAAGGTGTTTTTAGTATATTTAGGTTCCTCCTCTAAAACATGTCTGGACATGTATACCGCGGTCAGGTCACGATGAGGCACCCATATTTCCCCCCCCCCCCAAAAAAAAAAAACATATATGAAAACATTCAAGCACGTTCAAAACCGACATGGCCACACGCTCAGATACCCAGGGGGTCCTCCTCAGGTCAGTCGACTATAAATTCACATTTTAGACCTGAATATGAGACTTAACCTCGTTAGTTCTAAAAGATGATTTCGGAGTATTTATCTAGCCAACCGCCACTCACATACCCCTTAACAATTATCAGAAGCACTTATCTAGCTTTTCCACCACTCTCCCACCTCTAACAACGAATGACACTAAGCCATACCCACTACAACGAATAATACAGACCATCTTTACTTGTTAAGCTTTTCATTTGTAACCCGTATGATGATAGTGTTTAAACCACTGTGACCCTCTACAGACCACTAAAAATAACTACCCACCCCTTGGCAACGAATGGCACTATGACGTACCAACTACTACCAATAATACCGACCATCTTTACTTTTTAAGGTTTTCATTTGTAACCCATATGGTGATAGTGAGCAAGCTACTATGACCCTCTGTAGATCATATAGCCGCCTTATTTACATTTTTACTTATGACGCTCGTCACGGCTCGAGGTTCGAACCGCTTAGCCCTACCCCACACGCTTACACTCACATTCCACCCTGCGCCCCCACCCTCACGTCCGCTCAGCCCCTTGCCACCCCGAGAAAATGCCCTGTAACCCTATCCCTTACACATCACCAATGGAATGATGATAGTGTTTACGACCAGCCCAATACAGATAAAGAAATGATACAAGGAAAAGGAAGGAAGAAACCGAAGATGAAGAGCACTATACGCTAACACAGCATCAATCATATGGTGATAGTGTTTAAGCCTCCCCCACTACAAATAATAATAACAGTAATTATTAATTTTCTAAAAAATTAAATTCTTAAACTAAGAGAGGTAACAGTGTAAAATATATTCGACTATTTATTTATGAGTTACATCCCTTGGTAGGACAAATGTTAATTGCGGTCCGTTTTCTATACGGCGCTAGACTTTTTATATAGTAAAATATGACGTCATCTATGACGTATTGCACCGTATTGGGGTGTCCATTACCTCCTCACCTACTAATGGTGTGGTGTAGTAACGACAATCCATCGACAGATATGACATCGGGGTGTCATGTAGTAACGACATTCCATCGACAGATATGACATCGCGGTTTCATGTAGTAACGACTATCCATCGACAGATATGACATCGGGGTGTGATGTATTAAGGACAATCTATCGACAAATATGACATCGGGGTGTGATGTAGTAACGACAATACACCGACAGATATGACACTGGAGTGTGATGTAGTAACGACAATCCATCGACATATATGACACTGGGGTGTGATTTAGTAACGAGAATCCATCGACAGAATATGACAGTGTGATTAGTTAGTTAGTTAGCCGACAGATCATCCTCATTGCACATCGAACCATTCAGTCCATAAGTGCTCGGACCCCCTCCTCAGCAAATCCAGCCGCGTGTAGCGGCTAACGACACCAGTTCTGTGTTGGTTTATCAATCTTCTTTGGCTTCCTTCGTAGTGTTCTTGTTTGGCCACACCTCTTTTAATTTGCTGTTCTCGCAGTCTGGCAATGGTTTTAGATTCACAGTCATCCCTTGGTTCTAGGAAAAGTCTTACTTCTCGTAGAGCATTCAGAATATCAGCCTGGTCCAAAGCACGTTCGCCCTCCACAGTAGCCTCACCTGTGAGCTTGTCAGCCCGCTCATTTCCTTGTACTCCCGCATGCCCTGGCATGAAGATTAAACTAATCATTGCCAGCCGAGACCGCTCCAGAGACAGCAACAACTGTCTTCGGATCCACCCCATCTATAAACCCTTGAGCATGCGCATTGAGTCGCTAAGGAAACATGCCCTAGTGAATGTCTGTGTCTCGAGCCATGTCATTCCTTTACTTACTGCCATGACTTACATAATCAGGCTACTTGTGGTCTCAATAAAAGCACCAGAGTTCTCCTTCACATTTCTCCCTCTGTCCTGAGCCGTAAAGGCCGATGAGCTTCTCACATATCGGACGACCGATCCATCTGTGTAAATAACAGCATCACCGTCTAGGGATTTCTCGAAAATCAACGCTTGTACTTCCGCCTCCACAGCAGCCGGATTTTCTTGTCTGCATTTCCGGTCTAGTTGGATGCAAACGGAAAAGGACGTACAGAAATGTGTTTGCACTTGTACCCACTCCTCGCCTGGTTCTAATCCTCAAGTGAAAACACCTGTTGAAAAATGTCTTCGGCTTGACCCATCCACGACCTTCCTCTTTTTACCCTGCTGCCCTTCACCTTCCTAATTTCACTATGCAGTGGATGTTATGTGTTTCCTTTAACTCTGAGGTAGGCCCGTGCTCTGCAAATGTGTGTTCTGTCTTCAATGGTTGGAAAATCAAGAAGGTAGTGCATCGCCCTGCATGCTGTATCTCTTGTACGTCCAAGAATAATGCGCATAGCTTCGTACTGTATCCTGTCCATACTTTATATCTGCTTACGGCTGAGAGTCAGGATCGTCATCGCATACTGAAAAACAGACATGACCAGCCCCTCGTATAGAAGACAATAGATGGCGCTGCTCACAATTTGCTGCCGCCATCACCCACATCGCAGCCAAACCCCGCTTGGCCTTTGTTATCACCTGATCTATGTGCTCATTATAAGCAAGGCTTCGATTAAAACGTATCCCCGGGTAATTCATTGCCTGCGTTCTTTTCACAGTCTCTGAAGACAGATTTACAGTTGGTGTGTTGACATCGGGGTGTGTGATATAGTAACGTCTACCCATTTACAGATATGACATCAGGTTATCATGTAGTAACGACAATCCATCGAGAGATATAACATCGAGGTATTGTACCGTGACCTCTTAGGCTTTGATAGGTAAAGGTACACTTTGACCTTCCCACCCTGCCCTGACCACAACCCAAGAATAGTAAGTCTATCACACCCCACCCATACTCTGGACTCCACCTGTCTTTCACTCACTCAACCTATGGACTAATATCCCTTGGGGTCTCCATCCAGAAGACAGTCACCAACTTCAGCAACAACATGATAACAAATAGAAGATTTATTCACAATCGTCCAAACAAGAAGAATGAAGATTATTTTAGAGAGCAGGTCTATATAAAGACAGACAACAGAGTGTAGAGGAGATTCAGGAAGGATCCTAAATTTATCATGCAGCACATGAGATCTGTTGAGTGTGTACGTCGGGTCTGTCGTGCAGACTCACCGGGATCCCTCCAAGCTGAGCTGGCTTGTGAGGGGTGGGCACTTCCTGTTCCCACAAGTCCCCTGTGACGATTAACAACAACGGGCCATCCTGAGGTTCAATAACAGGATGTCTATATTCACGCCATCCATAACAAATATGTTACCCGACGATGTACCTACACACACTAGAGCAGTGTTTCCCAACGTGGGGCCCACGCCCCACAGGGGGGCAATTCGATTGTTCAGGGGGGCAATTCGATTGTTAAGGGGAGCAATTCGAAAATGGACTCGTCCAGAGTTTAAGTTAACCGTATGGCGACTCTCAGTCGCTACTCATTTGCCCCGAGAATCATGGCTTCTCCCCACGAGAAACCCATTGGAGTTCAACCTACAGGTTAGTGAGTGCAGATTGTCAATTCGCACTATCAGCACAGAGAACAACCCAGAATGATCTCCGTGCTACAATCTAAACGGCTTTCCCGAGGTTAAAAATAGCTCGGGACCTACACAACTCCGCTAGGCTCCGCCCAACGGGGAATTCCTTACTGCGAAGACAAGCCGAATTAGATCATTTAGCGACAGGTGTGATGTAGTCACAATACACCAACACATATGGCATCGGGGTGTGATGTGGTATTAACATTCCATCAACAGATATGACATCGGGGTATTAAGTAATAACGACAATACATCGACAGATACGAAATTGGAGTATGATGTAGTAACGACAATACATCGACAGATACGACGTCGCGGTGTGATGTAGTAACGACAATACACAGAAAAACATGATATGTTACTCTGAAGTAAGAGAGGAGTTGTTGGAATGCCGGATTCTCCTTCGGGAGACCCAGGTTCGAATCCTCGGTAAGATGTGGAGTTTTTTTTCTGAAAAGAGAACTCTAACTTGCATAGTTGCACCCCCCCCCCCCACATTCCCCCAACCCGCCACCCACACACCAAGGTATTGGCAGAATATGACAATTTTTATTTTGGGTCGGGTTGTGATGTAGTAACGACAAAACACCAACAGATACGACATTGTGATGTAAAGTGCATTCTCTAAGCCGGCTGCCACTGCCCAGTGGCTAGAATGCTGGCCTGCATTAAAAAAAATTACCTGGGCGGCCACGTCGATTCGGTTTAAGATGGGTAGCAGAAAATTACCTGGAGAGCAAAATCAGCTGTTATAATATTGACCACATCATTCGATAGTCAGATGGTCTATAAAAACAGGAGTCTAAAATTCAATGCTCCTCAAGAAGTGTGAAAGGGCCACTTACTGACATAATCTGTTCTAAACTCTGGTCTAGTACTGTAAAATTTCTCCTGGTCTCTGGGTAGTGAGATCGGACGCCGGTGTGTATTGTTGCGCACGTGAAATATCCCTTGGCAGTTGGAAATCCAAAAAGAGTAGCTTAACGGCGCTTAGTTAGTTAGGCTTTCCTCTTGAGCCTAAGGCGGCGCATAGGGCAGAAGTCATGGCTCTCCATGCTTGGCAGTTCGCTGATACATGTTGTAGATCTTGGATGTTTACGTGGCCGTCGAATGAGCCTTCTCTGATGATGGTTCTACGCAGGGTCTCTCTTGGTCTCCCTTTTTCTTTTCCCTACTGGTGACCATATGAGGGCTTAGTCTTGTCTTGTCCATTCTGAGTACATGGCCGATGTAGTTCCAACGGGGTCTTCTTGCATATAATAAAATTGGATACTGTATCTTGCTTAGTCTCTTGTCTTATTTGCGTATTGGTTCTGAAGTCTGTCCAGTGGATGTTTTGAATTATTATAAGCCATTTGTTCTCAAAATTATCTAATTTTTTTTATCTAAAGCTACCGTTGATTTCCAACTTTCACATCTATACGTTAACACTGGAATCACACAAGAGTTGAAGATTTTAAAATTTCGTGTGTTTGCTGAGTGTCTTTGACTTCCAGATGTTTGACAGTTTATCAAAGGCACCAGATGACAGTGTGATTCTAGATGATAGTTTTGGTGTTGAGTCCCCTGTAGATGTCATTTTGCTTCCTGGGTATGTGAAGCTGTTGACTTTTTCAAGAACGTAGTTGTTTAATTTGGTGTCGTCTGAACTGTTGGTAAGATCGATAGTGTTTGTTTTTGTGGTGTTAATTTGGAGACGAATTTGTCCTGAAATATTTTGGAGATGGTTTATTTTCTCTTAGGCATCTGGGTGTGTTGAACTCAAAAGCACTATGTCGTCGGCAAAGTCCAGGTCTTCTAGAATTGTGTCAACCCAATGGATATCCATATTTGTGTTGTTTGTGCATTTGCGCATGACCCAATCGATAGCTATTCCAAAAGGCTTCGGTGATAAACCCTGTTTCACTCCTGTTTCCACTGAGGACGAGTCAGAGTTGCCTGCTTCTGTTCTTAAGCAACAACGTCTCTCTTTGTAGAAAGATTTTGAGTTGAGTTGAGTTAAGAACCGACATCACTGCACTCAGGACATTCCCATACGTGCTACGTCCCCTCTTTCAAAGCCAGCGAAGAGTCATACTACTAATCGTTTCCACCGCTATCTGATTAAAAGTTCTCCTGGTCTTCTCTCTCAGTTTTGAGATTCTTCCAGGACACCTGCCGATCCCCCGCAATCTCATTCTTTCCACATATGGGTTCTCAATCTGTTCCTCCGCCTTCTCCACCTGGTCCCACAAGCACACGACCAGACCTCCCCCCACTTTGTCCATAGGCAAAATACCACCAAGAGGTGCATTCCCTGTTAGCCTATCAGCCTGTTCATTCCCCTGTACCCCTCATGGCTAGGGCAAAATATCCATACAATTCTCACAATCTGTGACCTCTGAAGCGACGAGAGCCATTCCACACGAAACATTCTTTTTTCCACCTTGCTAAGCATGTTCTTTGAATCCGTAATGAATACAACGTGTGCTGCAGTAGTCTCCTCTAGCCACCGGAATGCCACTGTTTCTGCCTTCACCTCCATTCTCATGCTGGAGGTCGTAGTTTCATATGCCAGACTCTTCTTATGCAAGACTCATCCATTAGTCTTTGCAATAAAGCCCCAGCCACTACGTCTGATTCTCACCACTGACCCATCGGTGTAGATGACTATCTCACCTTGATGTGTGTTGCTCTGGATCAGCTGTTGCACTTCAAACTCTGTGCGGCCCCCTGCCCATTCTCTGCACTCACGACCCAATGGTATTATTACATTGTGCCAGTCCGTCATGTCTTCTGGAACTTCAACCCACTCTCTTTCACGATTGATGTTCTCTAGATCACACACCTGACGTATAGAAAGTTCTGCCAGTGCCATCCAGGACCTGCCTCGTCTTAGCCTATGACCCTTGACCATATCCATTGCTGCAATAAGCGGGTGATCCCTGTCTCAGGTACTATTTGGCCTGACGGACCCTATGCCTATCCGTCATTATTGATAACGCCAGGATATGCCTCGTGCATATAATTGGTGTGTCCTTTGTGCACCCCAGGATTAACCGCATGGCAGCATTCTGTATGCGCTCCAAACTTTCATGCTGGCTCTTTGGTACTGTCAGCAGCCCCAAACCATACTCAATGACAGAAATTATTAACTGCTGAAAGAGCCTGTACAGCATCCTCTGATCTACCCCGGTTGCTGCCATAGCCCTCAATGCATTAAGCCCCCTACCAGTCTTCACCACCAACGCCTCCACATGATCCTTAAAAGGCAAATACCTGTCAAAGGTGATACCCAAGTACTTCAATTTACTCTCTCGACAAAGAGGACATCCATTCAGCATAATACCTGGGACATCTGCCTTGACGATCCGGTTATCCAGGGAGTACCACACAACCGATGCCTTGTCTGGGTGTAATATGGCCCCTGCGTCCCTGCACCACTCCACTACCCTGTTTACTGCCGCCTGTAAGTCTTTCGCCAAACTGGCCCTGTCTCTGCCCTGTCTGTACACCAGCACATCGTCTGCAAATGTCAAGATTCTACCCACACCTGGTGTCTCAATAGCTGCGATTTTGCTGGTGTAGACATTAAAGACACGTCTCTCTGGTCTAGAGGTTACACGACTCGTATACTCTCGTAATCTCGTATACTCTCGTAAGTAACGTGACGTTGCACGAGAATTGGTAGCAGTTCTCTCCGCGTCGGTAACTTATGGGTTAATGAGCCGGTCGCTCAGAAAGCAATGGCAAACTACTGAGCGTAATCTTGCCAAGAAATCAACAATCAGCTGAAAGATGCTGATGTTGACAGCGATGTCCTGTAAAGGATACGCGAACAAAAAAAAAATACATTAAAGAGCACTGGGGACAAGGCAGATCCCTGCGGCAACCCAGGTGTAATAGTACAGGGATCAGAACTCCAGGAACCTATGCGCAGTGCAACCTTACGCTCATAAAGGACTGCCACAACCCATCTAACAAGGCATGGGCAAACTTCCATGTCCAACATGTGTGTATTAACCGGTCATACCTAACCCTGTTATACGCATCCTCCAGGTCAAGAGCTACCGCCACTGTCTCCTGTTTATCCTGGAAGCCCTCGTAGACATCAAGTGCAAAAGTTGCAGCATTGGCCCAGGTGCCCTTTCCAGGCCGGTAGCTCCCGAGTCCTTGGGGAAGCAGATTCCGACTTTCCAAATGCTGCTGAAACCTGCGTGCTACTATCTTTTCGAGGACTTTGCCATACGTGTTTTGCAGGGTTATGATTCGGTATCCATTAAACCTGGAGTGATCTTTACCTGGCTTTGGGAGTGGGACCAGGTAGCTATGCAGCCAATCGTGGGGTATTTCCGCCGTATTGATGCTTAGTTTGAAACAAAGAGCCATCTCCTCAAAGTCTCCATCATTTATGTTCCTCATATGGGAGTACCACACCCCATCAGGACCTGGTGCTGTGTCTTTAACCCGCTTCAGTACCCGTCTAATGTCCTCCACTTTAATCTCAGTCCTCCTTCCTAGTGACCCGTGACAAGGTTTCTCTGACGTTATCTCTAATAGCCCTATCTTGCTGATCCGTCTGTTTAAAAAATCGCGCAAGAAAAGCCTCCCCTTTGTCCTTGTCAGTTGTCATAGGTCGGTTGTTATCACCATAAACGGTGCCATGCATATCAGGCATCCCCTGTCTCTTCATCTGCCTGTGCAGCCTCCAGAATTTTCCAAATGTCACATCCCCACCGACTTCATTGGTAGAAAGAATTCATGGAGGGAAAAGAGGGCGGCCATAAGGAATTGGCAGAGGGTGCGGAGAGCGACCAATTCAGTTGACACAGAATTGGAGGAGGCTGAAAGGTATAAAAAAGTAAAGGTGCAGGATTTTAAACTCCAGGCAGCAGAGGCAAAGAAAGATTTTATGACGTTGGTATATTTGGAAACCATAGATGTTAAGTAGATTCCAAAGTGAAGGACGGTGGATACTGTCGAAGGCTTCTTGAAAGTCGAAAAAGTTGGTGATTAATTTCGGCTGGAATTCTACGGAATCTTCAATGATTATTCTGAGGGTAAAAATGTGGTCATTGCATAACCGTTTGGGTCTGATGCCTGCTTGTTATTCTCTGAGCCTTTCATCTATAGCCTTTTTCATTCTCTCAAGTAACATGCTACAAAAAAAGTTTTCCTGGTACTGACAGTAGAGTGATACCACGCCAATTATTGCAGTCAGACATATCGCCTTTTTTAGGCAGTTTGAAAATTACACCATCCTTCCACTGTTGTGGTGGGGATTCGCTTTGCAAGATTTCATTGATCAGCTGTAACAAACGTTGTAAGGTTTTCATCTGCTGCTTTGAGCTTTTCTACTGAGATGTCTTCACCAACAGCTTTGTTGTTCTTCAAATTCCTCCCTCCATAACAGATTCCTCCTATTCGTTTGTTCTTGGTCTAATCAAGGCCCAAACACTACCCAGGCAAAATTTCGAGATAAAAATCTACCTAAAGTATTTCAGTCCAGTTATTGAGATTGGCTCGTAAAAGGCAAAGTAAAGGAGCGTTGTTCACACAATTAGACGTGTTGTGTATAGTTAATGACCGAGATTCGAACCTGTCACCAACACATGAAGATGGTGCCTCGCTGCAGGAACAAGTGTACTTCAATGCATGACCAACTAGACACCCCTACAAAAGGTGACTTCTTTAGACAGGTCTATCCTCCACATGAATCCTCAACTATGGAATACGGACAGAATTTGTATGTAACCATTGAGATAGCACCATAGATCTTATATTGATGACATTTCATTTTCACTGCTAATTATCATAGTTTTTGTTTGTTTTTTGAATGTTTTTATCTAAGCCACATTCTGCACTGTGCCTGTTTACTTGTTTCACTAAGTCTTGTAAATCTTGCTCACTTTCTGCTAGTAACACGATATCGTCAGCATACCTAAGATTGCTTATGATTCTACCATTTATGTTAAGTCCAGCAATTTCAACTTGTTTAAAATTTCTTTCTGTGTATAGGTTGAAGAGGCTTGGGGACAGTACACATCCCTGTCGTACTCCTCTTTTTATCTGTATAGGCGACGAATAGTTATTTACGCATCTAATAGATGCCACTTGTTCCCAGTTCATTCATTCATTCATTCATTCAGTAGCATGTCCTTTGCAGAACCTCGCTGCCATAACAACCTTCCGGAAAACCTCTCGATCATAAGCAAGATGTCCCGCGTTTGATACACCCATCTGGAGATCATCCGCCACATCCTGCACCCATCTTCTCTTTGGCCTTTCTCTTCCTCGCTTCCCAGGCATATATCCTTCCAATATTGTTCTCTCCAAACTTTCGTGACGTTTCAAGTGACCAAATTATTTCAATTTTCTTTGTTTTATCGTCTTTAATAGCCAGCTTTCTTCAATATTCAATTCTCTTGTTCCCAGTACAAGTTACTAATAAGTCTATCAAAAGCTTTCTTGTAGTCTATAATCAATCGATAAATCATGTGCCTTGCCGGAAAGCGTGGGCGGTCATGACTCGCCATTTCACGCGATCACGAGAGTCGTGGATCAGCTCAGTGTTCCTGTTTCGACCATGCCATGTGGCCAAGCCATGCAGGTATTTACTTCTCGGTCTTCCCCATGGTGTGTTTCCTTCGATCTTGCCAGTTGTCACTAAGTGCTCCAATTCATTTCTTCTCATAACATGTCCAAAAAATATTGACTGTCTAGGTCTAATTTCTCAAATCAATGAACATAGAATTACATAATTCAGAAGGTATTTCTCTGGTATCATATAATGTGTTAAGCAGTCTGGTGACTTGATCTATTCCAAATTCTTCAAAAGCTTTAATCATTTATGTTGTGATGTTATCTGAAAAAAAAAAAACATATATACATTTTTGAACTTCTATATATTTTTCAATTAATATCCTCAAACAGATAATTGCTTCTCTGGTGTTGCTGTTTTTGCGGAACCCAAATTGTTCTTCAGCTACTTCCTCATCTATTTTATGTTGAATTCTTGCTTGTATGACCTTGAGTAGTATCTTAGTTATGTGGCTCATTAAGCTAATAGTTCTGTAATCCTCACAATCAACAGCTCTTGGCTTCTTCGATAGTGTGATGAAAATGGATGTTTTCAAATCCTTGGGGATGTATCCAGTATTATATATACATCATTACATAATTCTGTGATAGTTTCAATGCCAACGCTGGATAAGGATTTTATCATCTCTGTTGTTATATTGTCAGGACTTGCAGCCCTCCTTCTTTCATCTTTTTAATAGCTTCAGCCGTTAATATTTTTGGTCCATTTTGAGTATTATACAATGTTGGTCTATTGACCCTGTTGTGCTAGAATAAATCTTCTGTGTACTCTGTCCATCATTTTATTATGTCTGTGTTATTAATTATAATTTCTCCATTTTTTCCTCTGATACAACCGTTTCCTGTTATATTATTTTTCTTCTTTGTAAATCTTTTCATATGTTCATGTAATTCTTTCGAGTTGTGTTTTATTTCCAGATCCTCTATTTCTTTGCATTGTTTCTGCAACCACTCTTCTTTGGCAACTCTGCACATGTGACGTATTTCTATATCTATTAATATATACTCTGGAGTGTTCTTTGCTTTCTTTCTTTGAGTCATTTTACTCAAAATTTCATCGGTTATCCATAATTGTTTTTTTCTTATTTATCTTCACTGGCAAGATGGTATTTGCAATCTGTATACTGGTTTTTACACTTTCCCATTTTGTATTAATCTTATCTTCAGTATTTTCACGTCTATAGTGTTCCATACTTTCAATGATTAGCCTATCATATCTATTTTTCTACTTCACCCAGGTATAGTTGACTTATTTCTGGTTGTTTCAATGCCGATATATCTACTTGAGGTGACTTCGATGTCCTTATTCCTCGGTTTTTACGTTTTATTTGTATTTGGTGGTTGTGCCAGTGTTTTGGCATTTTTAACATTGCTTTTAAATCTATTTCTAATCATAATGTAGTCAATTTGGTTTCTTGTTCTGTCTCCAGGTCTTTTCCATGTATACAGTTTCCTAGCGTTATGTTGGAAAAATGTGTTGCAAACAATAAGATTGTTTTCTTCACAGAAGAGGCAGAAGCCGGTCTCCTCTGTTGTTTCTACTTCCCATACCGTATTGCTCCACTATCTGCTTATAGTTATTGTTTCCAACATTTGCGTTCAGTCTCCCATAACAATTAGGACCTCTGATGATTTTACAGCTTTCAGTGTTTGTTGTAGGTCTTCATAATATTCTTCTAGCTGTTCATCACCATAATCAGTTGTTGGAGCATATGTCTGAAGAATTACTATGTTGAACGATCTTGCCTTAATTTTGAGAAGTATCATCCTATCTTTATGAGTCCAGAATCCAATAATAATTTTCTCTAAATTTCGTTTTACTAAAATTCCTACTCCTATCTCGTGATGATCTCCTCTTGAGTTAATGAATATGTAATCTTCTCTCCTTATATAACTTGTATCTGTCCATCTTGTTTCATATACGCCTAAGATATCTAAAATCATGTTTTTTGCTTCGGCAATAAGGTTAGCGCTAGTCTCTCTGGCCGAGGGGTTACAACACTTTCTCCGTAATCCCGTTTATCACGCAGAGTCTCGTAGCAGGGCGAGAGCTGGGAGTGGTTCGACCCCCGCTGGTGACTTGCGGGATAACTGAGCCGGCCGCTCAGAAAGCAATGGCAAACTACTGAGCGTAATCTTGCCAAGAAATCAACATATAGCTGAAAGATGCTGATGTTGACAGCGATGTCCTGTAAAGGATATGCAAAACATTTTTTTTTAATAAGGTTAGCAAACTTCCCTGCTTGATATAGTGTGCGTACGTTCTACGTACCAATTCTTAGTCTGCTCCTTCTATTTTTCAGATAGTTATCGTCAGAATGCGCCCTTTCAAAATAATTTGGGATACATTCGTCATTATGCACTTACTTATTCACTAAAGGAGTTGTCTTTTCCATGTGAATATTTACAACAGGCTCATCACCAGGGGGGTACGAATTACCCGTATCGCTGTTTCCTTGTTGTTGAATTACCATTGCTGTCTTTGGATATTACATGGTGTAATCCATGGTGTACCCAATCTCTTCCACGATGGCCAGCCATGTTTACTATCGTGTCCTGAACACGCCTCACGTGTGCTACACACTCTGCTATTTCGCTTTCGAAGCCGTTGATCTATTTAGATCCATCCGCCTTTCCACCATCCCAGTCTTTGTGTACTAAGGATGGACATTCCCTTAGTAGGATATTAGCCCTACTTCACTCATGTAGTTTAGCCAGTCAGCCAAGACTGTTGCCCGTGGTGTGGACACCGCCGTACACAAGCGGTATTCGTGGAGCCATACATGAGCTAGATAAAGAGATGGGAACGAAATAGGATCCTGGTCTAAGTCTTGGAATATGGCTGCCACTCTCTTGAGGTCTATCGCTCTCTCTTTACCCTACACCACTTTACACCTACACCACTGAATGAAATGGCATCTTGCCGTCTTGGCAGACGATAGTCTGTGCTTCAAAAAGGCATAATAACTTTTACCCATGGCGGTAGCGAATGTGACTGATAAGGCCAAATCACGCTGTAAATGGTCGTTCACAGTGGGTGCATGTGAACACGTGGTCATTTCCACCATCATGCACCATCTTACGTCTCACACGCTCGGTGGTTGACTTATCTGCAATAATTTTCACCTTTGTCTTTATTCCATTTCTGATGTTTGCCGTCCATGCAACATGTTCGGCGGCGACGTGCTCCCAATGTGCATTATCAATGCCTGTATCAATCATGTCCCGTTTACACACATCTTTGTATCGTAGCAGAGGCCGACCCTGATATCTCCTACCCATCTGTAATTCACTATAAAAGATGTCCTTTGGTATTCTACCATCATCCATCCTCCTAAGATATCCTATCCATCTAAGTCTACGAAGACTGAGCATGGAATACACCGTCACACAACCTGATCTTTCCAATACTTCAGTATTTGTGATTTTGTCTTGCCACTTAATACCAAGAATTCTTCGCAGACACCGCATATGAAAGCTGTTTAAACGTTTCTCTTGGTGTGAGTTAGTTGTCCAGGTTTCACTGTCATAAAGAAGAGTACTAAGGACACAGGCTTGATAGACAAGGACTTTTGTTTTGGCAGTAAGCTTCCTGTTCTCCCAGACTCTTTTTCTTAACCTGTTCATTGTTGTTGCTGCTTACCAATCCGGATGTTGATTTTCTGATCTAGGGATAATTTAATATTTACCACCGATCCTAGATATGTAAAATGGTCTACCATTTCTAGTTCGGCGTCGTCAATAAATATTGATGGTACCCCATGTGCACCTTGTGACATAATCTGTGTCTTCGTTTTGCTAATTGTTAAACCAAATTCAGAACAAGCATTGGCAAATGCAGATAGTAGACATTGCAATTCTTCCTCAGAGTGGGTCGTAACTGCAGCATCATCTGTAAAAAGCAAAAACCACCACTGAATCTTATACAAAATAACCAAAATTCATTTTTGAGATAAGTTGGCACTATAAGGGTTGTGTGCTCAATCTCGCACCGCCTACCTTCTCGAGGAATTCCTGATTATCTCTATTTGGCAGGATCGGTCTGGGAGCCCTTGTTAATGAGAAATGATCCTTGACTCGAACACGTGATCTCCGGCCCAGCATGCAAACGCGCTTGTCACTGCGTTACCTGGTCTACCTCTGTGGAACTGGATTGGCCTCTTCCTTTGGTGACCGCGGCATAGCGGGTTCATCCGATACACTGGTCAGTTGAACTTAAATATTGATGTCTCGTTCTTGAATTGGGGACGTTAATCACAAGTACCTCAGAAGTCGTAGTGTCTTCGCCTGATTGCGATGGACATGGTAATAAGGACAGCTAACCCACAAGCAAAAATCAGGCCAGCGTTCTAGAAATAGTAGCACGCTTGCGTTCAAAGTAAGCAAACGCGAAGAAAATGTTTCCTGATTTATACGTGAGTTGAATCGTGTCAAGAACCGACATCACATCACTAGGGAGATTCCCATGTGTGCCCTGTCCTCATTTTCAACAGCTAGCGACATGTCCCAATACTAATAGTTGATTTACACATGTCTCACATGATTTATTCAAGCTCTGCGCAATGGCATATCGAAGTCAACACTGTGGACACCCAGTCAAGCAATTCTCAGCACTGGATTGGCGGCTCTTGTGATCGGCGGTGCTCTGGTGGTTGTTGCGGCTGCCATTGACAAGGTTGTGTTATCACTGCCTGGGGTCATCTTAATAATCAAAGGAGGTAAGACTGACAGTCATCGTACATACGATTTTATTGAAACATACATGTTTTTAAATCCCTAGGACACACAATAAAATCAAACACATGTACATATCAGACTGGGGTCTCTGTCCACGTAAAGAAAATGAAGGGGGAAGTGGACGAAAATTATGTAATAAGTTCAGAAAAATTAAGACAAATATACATGAAATAAGTAAGAATAAAATACAAGATATCTGTTCGACATTTCGGTAGTCACTACCTTTCTCATCACGACACTTGGGAGACTGCTGACAAGGACCGAAATTCATGGCGTACATCATTACGCAAGGGTGTAGTCACTTGTGAAGCAAACAGGAATGCAAGAATGGTGAAACAAGGCTGGACCCAAAACAAAAAAAAATCACTTTAGGAGATCCTCCTCTTGGAAATTCAAGCATTCTTTGCCCACATTGTCAAAGAACATTTCAATCCGAACTAGGTCTTACCAGCCATCTTAGAACTCACGGCTCCAAACTGTCAACCCCACGGGATGAAATGCATGGTCACTATCACTCTTGATGGACAAACATCTTAGAACTCACGGATCCAAACTGTATAGCCCACTGGATGAAATGAATGGTCATCATTATTCTTGATGGACAAACAACAAATTTTCATTCCCCCTGGATGAAATGAATGGTCATCATCATTCTTGACGGAAAATACCACACCACATTTCTCAAGAACAAAACAAGCATGGATATGAATCAATCAATATCAAAATAAAACACAATAAAAGACATAGTAATATTTACAAACGTGAAGTTGAACGAAGAGTGCGAGAAAACAATGAATACCACTTAAGCGGGGACGTGGAAGTGTGAAATAAGGTATAAAATAGCTAATCACAGACAGTGTCAGACAGATGAAGAAGTTAAATACTAACTATTGAATGGTTATGACATGACAAAAGAAGAAGGGTGGCCAAAGATTACAAGAAACAAGAGGAAATAAGGAGAACAGAGATGGATAACTGCCACGGTAATGTCCACTCTATTATACCATTAAGTACAGTCGTACAGTCTACTTGACTGAGTCAGCTTGGCTCTAGTCCGACTTTGTGAATACACATGAAGGGTGTAGCAAAGGTGGGAGCGCAAGCGCAATTGAAATACCACTACTTTTATCGTTTCTTTACTTATTCAGTCAGTCGGTGGAGATTTGCCCGCAACAGACGAGCAATATCTCCGACGGGTCTATTCTCGCTGGTCGCGAGATCCGCACAGTGGAAGGATGGGGGATTTGTTCGCAACAGACGAGCAATATCTCCGGCGGTCGTATTCATGGTGGTCGCGGCATCCGCACAAGTCAGGCGGGGTGTCTGACGGTAGTACGCGCTTTACACAGGTCTGGACACTTGTAATTGACAGATGTACGTGTCCTATGGTACAGGCGCGTACGAGGCCCTCACCTGTGGGACTTGGCTGAACGCCTCAAAGTCGGGTCCCTTGGGTTCCAGGGTCTGGCAATCACTCGCCACCTGCTCGTGGAGACGAGGTCTCGAAGGCTTGACGCTGAACCGCCAGCGTCTGCAGCCTACCTTGTTCCAGACGTATTGGTTACCCATTCCACTGGAGTACACAAGGCAAGGCCGAGAGAGGGAACATGTCGTTTGGGCACCACATGTTTCTCTGAAGCTCTGCCCAGGCATTGTGATGGAATTTTGGCCACATTCCAACTCACATACTTTGGTCTGTCAAGACTGTAAGGTGCCACTCACCACTCACAGTCTACTAGCCATTTCTAGAACACTATTCCGATTTTGAGGTGTGCGTCAGAGATAAGTAATGTCTCCAGATCTTCATTTTCCTTATACAGTGAGAATATTTCCAGAAAGTTAGAAGATATGAAAGGAATCACCACTTGGGGATATAACATCAATACCATTAGATAGGCGGATGATGCAGTTTTGATTGCAGGCAATGAACAGGATCTGCAACATTTAGTGGATACAGTTATTGTACACAATGAACAATTGGGATATATAATTAAATCGTAAGAAGAAGATATGGGAGTCCCCGTGGCGAAGTGGTCAAGACGTCTGACTCTGGCTCCGAAGGTTATGGGTTCGATTCCGGGTCGCGTCCTTCGGTTCACGAGTGCATTTTGTCGGAGACTCCTAAGGGTCGACGCTAGAGCTACGGAGTTCGTGCTTTATGAAACGATTTTCGCGTTGCGGAAAGAAACTGAGCCATATGGGATGAAAACCCAGAGCAATGATGTCGACTTTTAAGCGACTTTTTTAAATCGACTTTTTGAAAGAAGATATAAAGTATGGTCGTCACTAGGAAGAAGGAAATACCACATTGTGATATATGTGTAATTGGTAATATTCTTAAACAAGTGATTCGGTTCAATTATCTCGGAACATTTATAACATCTGATGTGAGGTGCCTTGCAGAGATTAGAGAGGTTAAAACAAGGGAAAGGCAGAGAAGTAAATATCTGGATTCCTTGACCACATGGCATGGTCGGGCCAAGAACACAGAGCTGATCCACGACTCTGGTGATCATGTAAGATGGCGAAACATGACCGCCCACGCTTATCGGCATGGCACATGGTTGTGATGATTCTGATTTTGATCTGTCAGTCTTCAGACTCCTCACAAAAGACAACAAGCTAAATTCGTACGAGAAAGGAGTCATGTCAAAATATAGCACATTATCAAACAAGTATGCTTCCCCGAAGTGCTGGATTGGAGTTTGTTGACCATGAAATAACTAAACACCCAGAGAAACCATGACCTACATTGGCCCCGTCCCAGCCTGCCGTCTGTGCTGTGCTGATGGGGGAGTCCAGCACCAGTCGTTACCACACCTCTGGTTTCTAATTTCTTCTCCCTTTTCGTCTTCTTGTTCTTGTACGCCTTCTTCTTCTTCTTCTTCTTCTTGTTCGTCTTCTTGTTTATGTTCTTGTTTAGTCTCCATCGTCTTAGTCTTCTTTTTCTTCTTCGACTACCTCTTCTTTTCGCATCTCCTCTTTCGCATCCTCGTCAATACGTCATTATTATTTTTATTACTTCTGTTTTTATTTGTTTATATTGCAATCATATTTGTTATTCTAATCATAATTTTTACAAGTGGCATATTCATCACGACAACTACTATAGAAGAAGACAGCTATTACAATAAGTACTGCTGCACATTGCTGAGCAGGCGTCCATATGGCCAAAACGATAAGAACGCTCGCCCTTTAACTTTTTGTGCGCTACTGGCGAGGTAAGCAGTTCAACCCCTACACCGGCACTAAGTTGGACTTAAGCGATGACTTCCCGTTCAGAAAGCCATGGCAAATAACTGAATGGACAATTGACCAGAAAGTCAACCTGGGGTTGATCGCCGTATGCTGCAAAGGGCACGCACATTTTGGTCTGCGCTGTGGCAAAGGAGTAGTGAATGCGACTGGCAATCCCGCCCAACGCTGTGGCAAAGGGGAGTTATGAATGCGACTGGCAATCCCGCCTGCCGCTGTGGCAAAGGGGAGTAATGAATGCGACTGGCAATCCCGCCCAACGCTGTGACAAAGGGGAGTAATGAATGCGACTGGCAATCCCGCCCGCCGCTGTGGCAAAGGAGTACCGAATGTTTCTGGCAATCCCGCCTACCGCTGTGGCAAAGGAGTACCGAATGTTTCTGGCAATCCCGCCTACCGCTGTGGCACAGGAGTACCGAATGTTTCTGGCAATCCCGCCTACCGCTGTGGCACAGGAGTACCGAATGTTTCTGGCAATCCCGCCTACCGCTGTGGCAAAGGAGTACCGAATGTTTCTGGCAATCCCGCCTACCGCTGTGGCAAAGGAGTACCGAATGTTTCTGGCAATCCCGCCTACCGCTGTGGCAAAGGAGTACCGAATGTTTCTGGCAATCCCGCCTACCGCTGTGGCACAGGAGTACCGAATGTTTCTGGCAATCCCGCCCGCCGCTGTGGCAAAGGAGTAATGGATGCGACTGGCAATCCCGCCCGCCGCTGTGGCAAAGGAGTAGTGAATGCGACTGGTAATCCCGCCTACCGCTGTGACAAAAGGGTAACGACTGGCAATCACATTGTCAAATAACATTGTGAGCCAAAATAGGCCTTATCAGCCATCTTAGAACTCACGGCTCCACACCTTCAACCCCACTGGATGAAATGAATAGTCATCATCATTCGTGATGGACAAACACCACACACGTCGATGGTTCAGAAAGTAATGATAAACTACTTAACGAAACTTGTCTTGTAAATCACAAACAGCCAACAAATACTGGGGTTGATTGCGGCGTCCTGCAATGAATATTCAATTAACTTTTCTCTCTCTAATGTTTAACATTGTTAACAGGCATCCTTGGACTTGCTGGTGGCATATTCTTCATGGTCAAGGGCACGGATCTATACGACACAGTCAATTCATATGGGGTTGGTTATTCCAGCATCTTTCTACTCATTGGCTCCATCGCAGAAATTGTCAGCGCCATTCTTCTGCTGGCCGGGCGTCCATCACAAAGCAGCGTTGGTCCATAGTAAATTCAGACTAATTCTATCACAAATTAATATAAATTGTATCTTATTTTGATTGAAGATTAAATTTACAGACATAAATGTATGTATATGGGATCTACCACACATCTGTCGCCCTCCTCAACAAAAGCACCCACACATCCTCCGTCCTCCTCTACGAATGCCACTCATACATCCTTTGTTCTCCTCCACAAAAGCCACCCAAACATTCTCTGTCCTCTTCTACAAAAGCCACCCAGCAGTTCCCATGCTGATTATTCCAAAAACAATTTTATTAAAAGACCGTCTAGCTTTTTCTCTAAGTAGGGGTACAATGTCAGACGGGCCTACGTGCCCAATTCTTTACCCTCTGAAAATAGAGTTCGCTCGTTTGTTCGTTCGTTCGTTCGTTCATTCCTTCATTCTACGGTTTGAGTATCATCGGGACCCTTTGCTCACTCCATTTTGATCAAAGCTTTGCAGAGATCGATATTCCATATATTCAAATTCTTCATGTGACTTCAGAGAGCTTTTACCATATTTTACCACATAACCTTTATCATAAATTAGATCTCCTTCCAGAGGAACAATAACAGCTAATCTATCATCCTGTTCATTCCTCTGCACACTGCATGTCATGGACAGAAAACCATGTTATGTTGACATTGTCCGACCCATGGGATCGACGCTAGCCACTCCACCCGGAACATATCAGCTTCCACTTTCCGAAGCATACTCTGCGAGTCCGTTACAAACTGAAGATTTCTGGCTATCACTATCATCCAGTGTCTTGCCGGCTGGCGTGAGCGATCATGCTTCTCCATAAATTGCGATGTCCGACGGCATGGATCAATTAATGTGTTGACTCCCCTCCGTGCCATGACACAAGACTGTCAAGAATCGTCTCACGCTGTCTTCCTATATCTCTCTTGTCACAAATATTTCCGGTTGTCACAACATGTTTCAATTTTTTGTCTTCTCATAATGTGGTCAACTATGATGACTGCTTCTTTCTGACGTTTGTGATAAGTTGGTTTTGCGATTTAGCCTCCCAAAAATGTCCAGATTGCTCATTACGGCTGTCCAATGAACTTTCAGCATTCTTCTATAAAACCGCATCTCTAATCTTTCTATGGATTTGTGTTTCGCTTGTTTACTAAATATCCAGGATTCCACAGCCTCATGTTACAAGCGGTTCTATGTAACATGCAAGAACTCGTTTTCTATCTTCTAAGGACAAGGACTCATTGTATAAAATGTTCTTCATTTGATAGATTATTAGGCTATGCTGCCCTCAATTCAACGTAAAGCAGTCTTTATTGCATCAAATGCCCGTCTCATGTTAGATGTGGCAATATTTTGTCTTTGGCTTTATGGTCAGCTATATCGTGAAATGTGGACAGCAAATTAGCAGTAATTCTTTTTCTTACTCACTCGTCTCTCTCTCTCTCTCTCTCTCTCTCTCTCTCTCTCTCTCTCTCTCTCTCTCTCTCTCTCTCTCTCTCTCTCTCTCTCTCTCTCTCGTAAACAGAGCAAATTAGCAGTAATTCATCTATTTTTTACTAACCCTCCCCCAGCCCCCCCCCTCTCTCTCTCTCTCTCTCTCTCTCTCTCTCTCTCTCTCTCTCTCTCTCTCTCTCTCTCTCTCGCTCGAGGATATTTCTTCATATTTAGTTATCCACCTAACTCAGATCATGGTGTCAGGCTCTTTTTTTTTTTTAAAGATGGTTTTGTATAATTGATTTATTTGGTTCTTTCGGGATTTGAAATCTGACGAGCTCAAACGAGAGCGAAACACGAGTATAGTGCTTCCATATTGACGTGGATAGACCTTAGGTTCATACCAGAATACGATCAGCGTTTCCAGTAGTGGGTTTGTATAAGTTTGACTGAATTTAGACACATCCCTACAATGTCACGGGGTTCCTTTGCCTCTGGGTATGTTCCCGCGAGGTATGTTTACAAATGATGGGTAGTTAAATAAATTAATCACTTTAATTGAATGTCAGATAATAATTGAAATGGTATATATAACCCCTTTCTGTAGTATGTGAACGACCACATTAGAAAGAGTTCTGAGGCAGACGAGATGTAGATTCTGAGACGACTATTGCGAATACCCTGGACTCCCAGAGTAACCAACAACTATTGTCTAGAAGAGGCTAATGTAAGCAGAACAATGTACACAACAAAAAACAAAAAAGCAACGAACAATGTTCTTTGGTTATATAATGAGAAGATAAGGCTTTGGACAACAGCCTGCCGGTGGGAAATATTAGTGGTAGCAGTGATAGCAACAGACCAAAGAAATCACCCGTGATGTTCACAATTCTAGGATCGGTGGTAAAAGTAACAGCAACAGGCCGAGAGAAATTATGTTGTATGTTCATATTTTTAAGATCAGTGGTAATAATGACAGCAACAGATCAGGGAAATCACGCGTGGTGTTAAAATGTCTAAGATCAGTGGTAGTAGCGACAGCAACAGAGCAGGACAATCATTCGTAGTGTTCACAGTTCTATGATCAGTGGTAGAACTGACAGCAACAGATCAGGGAAATCACGCTTGATGTTCACAGTTCTAGAACGATGGCATGGAGGTTTATCATCATTAAGATTAATCCAGAGCACCAAAGACCAAAATCTGTGATGAATAATCCTCTATATAATAATGCTGACGTTTTCTTTGCAACGGATGTTGCCAGGACAACCATCTTTCTGCTTACACTTTGCGATTTCCAACTGCCGTGGGATTTTTAACATGCGCAAATTACATACCATCAGTAATGAGTTATTAGCGCAGAATTGACATTACTACACTCAGAAAATTCCGAAATGCGCTCCGTCCCCTCGTTCAACAGCCAGCGAAGAGTCATACTACTAATCGTTCATGTCGCCAACTGATTGAAAGTTCTCCTTGTCTCCCCTCTCAGATTTGAGATTCGCCCAGAACCCTTGTCGAAGTCCCGCGATATCATCCTATCCACATACGGGTTCTCAATCTATTTCACTGCTTTCTCCACCTGGTCCCACAGGCGCCCGACCACCTCTTCCTACCACCAAGAGGTACATTCCCTACCAGTCTATCAGCCTGTTCACCCCCTCCACCCCCGCACACCCGTATGACCAGGGCAGAAAATTACACACTAAACCGATATATTGTTAGTTTCTCTGAAGAGAATGCTGTGTTTCATCTCACATCCCAGAAGATCACAGGACCAAGTAATATCATTAAATTCTAAGGGTTCTTATGAACATTTCTCATCCTTAAATTAGGAATTTAACCCTGTACATTTAACCCTAAGGCAGGCACTGTTACCACTCACTCATACACCTCCTGATAAACAATTGATTAGAGTAAATAAGAAAACAACAGCTCGATCATTGAACATATAGTTAATATGATAATCTTATTCGTCATGACTATAAATAGTAATACTGATAATATTAATACACATAATAATAATGATGATTGTTATGAAAATCTTCCGTTGTTATTCTTGTTGCTGACATTGTTGTTGTTATGATTATCATCGTCTTCGCCGTTGTTGTTGTTGTTGTTGCTGTTGTTGGTGTCCTGTTTTATCTGCAGCCAAGCGATTGCAAAGAATGCTTGTTATATTATGAGACGTCACGCCTGGACGTGCATTGCGTAATGAGACATATTGCTCACCCGATGTGTCTCCACCTTGCCGCGGTGGGGGATCTTGTGTGTCCCACTGACCTCAAGCGCTGTGCCAATGGATATAAACTACATATTGGACAGCTCCTGAGACAGGGACCAGACTAAGAGAGACACAACCTGCTGCTCTGCAGGTAGACTGAGGATAGCAGTCAACATTTAAACTCAGGCGCACGAAGCCACAAGCTTGGTCCAGACACTTACACAAAGTCCTCCATCTGAGAGGTGTAGCTGAACGCCTCTAAGCTACTAACCTTGGATGAGAGAGCCTGGTCGATACTCACCTACCGAAAAATGGAGGTGAGATACTGAGCACGCTACATGCCCAGTTCAGATACTTGTCCGAAGGCTCTCAGCTGGGGGATATGAGGGATCCCCGGATGAGAGGGCCTGGCCGTTTCTCGCTAAATGCTGCACGGAGGTAAGGTGCTGAGCCGGAGCACATGTAGTCTACCTCGTGAGCGAGTACTAAAAGGCTGAAGAAGTGCCGCCGTCGAATGAAATGGTTACGAAAACTGTCTGTATCTAACTCATAGAGAGTGTAGACAAAAGTGGAAAAACGTCTCAGTAACACAAAATGGAACGCACGGCTAGCGAATCCATTGCGAAGTCCGAAGCGAAAGCTTACCTAGTGGATGTCGCCCGCAGACTGACCGTTCCTGGTGTGTGCTTAAGCAACCAGTCGCAAGCGAGATGCCCAACACATGGAAGTGAGGAACTAAAGCAGCCATGAGCAGGACGAGGCAACTCCTCGGGTGAGCCCAGTCTCAGAACAATATGTGCCGGCTCTGCAATTATGGAAGCCTCATTGGATAGCGAGGGAATGCCCATGGTCTGCCCCTGCCTTCCCTTGAGGGTCGACCGTGATATCTTTGATCGTTCTATCTTGACCAGCTGAGATGTGGGCGACATCACAACAATAAGTCTAACGTGCCTCGAAACCCGAGGAAGGCTAACCTCATTAAAAATGCCCGCCGAAGCCGGAAGTACCGTCCTACGGGTGGCAAAATAAAAATTGCCACTACGCATTTACGTCGGAGTGTAATGTCTCGTCCGAATGTCTCACGTGCTAGGAACAGCTCTAACCACCTAGTTTCCGAATGCCGTTCTTGTTCGGAACAGCTCTGACTAGGTAGTTTTCCGAATGTCCGTCGTGCCTGGAACAGCTCTGACAGGCACAAAGACAAGTACATGTCCGAAAGACAAGCAAAACTGAAAACTCGCTGAGTGGATACTAACTGCAGACCAGTCTGGTTTATGCGGGAACGGCCCGGGGCGAACGAAATGCCCAATAAGTGAGGAATTAAAGCAGCCATGAGCAGGACGTGACGATTCCCTCGGTGAGCCCAGCACCAGGGCGCTATGTGTCGGCCCTGCAATTATGGAAGCCACCCTGGATGGCGGAAAATGCCATGGACTGTCCCTGCCTTCATTTGAGGGATGACCGAGCGTCTTCGAGCGTTCCAACTTGGCCAGCTTGGTTGTGGACGGTACCGCAAAAGTGAGAGTCTCCCAGGAATGCTACCTGGTCAAAAAAGCACGCTAAAACCGGGTGTGTTGGCCTACGGGTTTCGATCCAAGGGCGCATAACTTAAACACACCGCAATCACATCTGAAAAAACACTCCGGATGAACGCAAAGAAGAAGAAGAAGAAGAAGAAGAAGAAGAAGAAGAAGAAGAAGAAGAAGAAGAAGAAGACATATTGCGACCGAGCAAGGGATTTTAAAAAATTACTTGACCAACCTATTTAAAATGTTCTTGGGAAGTTAATAGGATAGCTTTCCCTTGCCTTTTACGCCCTCGTGTGTGATTTGTAACCTCCGCCTTTGTAAGTAGTTAGGGTAATTTGGTGTCCTGCACTGCCCACTTGCGTAGTAATTAACTTATTCCGGTGAGCTGTTAAACTATCAGGGCATCAGACTGATGGGCTGTTCAACTATCAGGGCATCAGACTGATGAAGACGACGGGAGAAGAGCCCAAGTTTGTGTGGTGAGCACGTTGGCAAGGAACACATTGAACATCAATTCTCAGGTACGCTCACTGACTCGTTCACACTAAGGTGTAACACATGTCAGCCGTCCCAGTGTATCACACACACAATAAACAAATCACAACTCATGGGATTTTATTGAACAATTTATTCTGATATGTTATATAAAAAGATGAGCCGTCCAGTCGAAAATATACAAGTAAATATATCCGCATTTCAGAAAAATGTGTTTCCTTCTCAGGGATCTCTCTCTCTCTCTCTCTCTCTCTCTCTCTCTCTCTCTCTCTCTCTCTCTCTCTCTCTCTCTCTCTCTCTCTCGAATGTATCCCGAATGTACACACATTATAATAGGAGCCTCTCTAATGAAAGGTCTATACAGCGACCGGATGGCCACTACAGACAAAGACATTGTTTCCATAATTTCATTGCCTGGGGCTGGTGTTGACCGGCTAACAGACAAGATTAGGAAGTTGGCTGTAAATCTTAACGTAAAAAAGGCAAGCGTTCATATTGGTATCAATGACACCATGAACAACCAGCAAATCACATCATCTCAACTGCTGGCGCTCTTGAACGGATTACGTCACACTTTTCCTAACTCGTCCATTTTCTTCTCCTCCATCATATCACCGAGTTATGGATTCCAGCGTCGTCTAGCTGACATAAATAACAACATATTGCAGAAGTTTTGTTCTCACAACAACATACAGTTCATCAACAACACACCGGTGTTTACCTCACAGACTGGAGCACCTAAAAAGCGACTTTACAAGGATCAAGTACATTTGTCTACATTGGGCACCAGCTTGCTCGCCAAATATATTAAATACCCAGAACGTACACAACCTACATCCAATACTGGATCGCGTAGGACACTTTTAGCTACACCACCTCAAACTCAAGCCAGACGACATACTGCCGCCACATCAAGTAAAAATAGGCCAGAAGAGAGCAGACCACTCATAACCACGGCACCTGAAATCCAAGCCAGACGGAACAAATTCCACCACACCAAATCTGTACAATACGCCCTCTTTCAAAAAGGAGGGTGATAATTATGAAGATACGTTCCCTCTTCTCCACAGCAAGGATCAATCCATTAGTAACAACAACGTGCCACCACAGCCTCCTGTTAGCCACGAATCAGAGCCCGTAGTTGGAAGTCGTTACACACCCGTGAGAAATCAACAGTATCCATTCCATTGTAACCCAGAGTTGTTATACCTCACACGGTTTAGCCCGGCTTCACTTCGTCAGGCACTTATGATGTCGCTGTACCAAGGACCTACACAGCCTGGTATTTACTAGCAATTCAGCACAAAGCAACACCGGATCTCGGTACAAGAAAGAGCCTCTCCTAGAAAGTTTATGCGCATACTTGGTTATTGATTTATATAGCAACGTATTAGATTGTTTGTGGCTGTAAACATTGACTCGTATTGAAGTCACAGTGATTGACACTTAGTTAGATATCTTTTATAATACTTTTTATCGCGTTTATACTCTGAGTGAGGGGGTCTTCACTCCCCGCTTTAAACAGAGACATTGACGTGTATAGTCATTTATTGATTATTTTGGATAACAGTTAGTTACTTAGCTTGTGAAGTAGTTTTTTCAGGTTAATTATTTGTTGTATGTTCTTTAATTCGTTTTGTTCCTTGTTTGCATTATATTCGTTGTTATATCGTTATAATATTGTCATTTACTTATCGATTTGTATTACTGATATTTTGTAAGTTAATGTAATTGTGATTTTTTTATGATCTTGTATTTTTGCTTAACTTTCACTAATTTACACTTTCTTCATGGATGAAATGTCTGAGAAGTGGCAACACTGGCTCAATAAGTCAGGAATACGCCTTTGACACTTAAACATTTGCAGCTTATTTAAGGGATCCCTGTAGGAAACAAGAGACAGGCATAGTAACCTATGTTTCTAATTTACTAAATGCTCACCGTAGGCTAGACTTTGAAACTTGCGAAATAGAATGTATTTGGTTAGAGCTAAAACTTCAAAACCGCACACCCCTGATAATTGGCTACCTCTATCGAAATCCCAGTGCTGGACACGTCTGGTATGAAAACTTCACTACCATGATGGATGTGGTTTTCTCTTCCGGGAAGGAAATTATACTACTCGGAGACTTTAACATTGACACCAACAAATCCAACATAATATGGGAAAATATAATTGCATCATACAATTTCCAACAAATAGTACAACAAGCTACTAGAGTAACAAAGTCACCTTCAACAGTCATAGATCACATTTATGTAACTTGCTCAGACAACATCATAGAATGCACCGTACCCAATTGTGCAATGAGCTATCACTACCCAATATGCTGCACGTGGTCTAAAAAAGGAATTAAAACTCCTAAACATAAACACATAAGTGTAAAATATAGAAGTTACAAAAATGTCAACCAAAACGCATTTTTACAGGACTTGCTCAGTTCACCTCTAGACAATGTTTATCAGCTTCCTAACCCGGATGATGCTCTGGAATTCTGGATGAAAACCTTTATTGATGTTTTTGATAGACATGTGCCAGTCAAGGAAGTTCGAGTAAAACACCACGTCAAGCCACCTTGGATCACCCAGGAAATACTTGAAATTATGAGAGACAGAGATAAAGCACATAAAAAGCGGGATCTCAGTGCATACCGTACTCTTAGAAACAAAGTTCAATATAACATACGACGGGAAAAGAAAAATTACTTTAAGAACTTAGTAATGGATAAAACAAATAGTAAGGATATATGGAAGGCAATTAACACCTTGACAAACAAGTATAACTTCCGAAATTCTTTACCATCAAATCATATTACATGCGACCAATTCAGTAATTATTTTCAAACTGACATAGACCAGTTGAAGGCTTCAATACCTAGTTCTCCTTGCAATCTATCTTTATTGTCATCGTTTTGCGAGAATAGATGCTCCCGCGATATTCTTTCCGACATACCGCTAATGACAATCACTGAAGTATTCACTTACCTCAGTAACCTAAAAAACACAACATCATCTGGGTTAGATGGGATCAGCAACCGGATTTTCTGTTGTGCTGCGCCAGTGATCTGTACATCACTAACCTATGTATATAATCAGTGTCTCACCAAAGGCCACTTTCCATCAGCTCTCAAAATCGCTAAAGTGTACCCTCTTCTTAAATCTGGTTCATTGTACAATGGTCTCCCGAACAATTACAGACCCATTTCCTTACTATCATCACTATCTAAGCCACTAGAAAAACACATCCATAAAGTAACATTACAGTATTTAGTTCGCAACAAGCTTATTGTTGACAGCCAATCAGGATTTCGACCAAAATATTCTTGCCATACGGCCCTAACAAACATGATAGAAAATTGGCAGCAGAATATAGACAACAACAGTCTATGTGGAACTGTGTTTATTGATTTCAAGAAAGCATTTGATATGATAGACCACGTTATTTTAATTAAAAAACTTGAGACAATGAAAATTGGCCCTAATGTAGTCACTCTAATATCATCTTTTCTATCAAACAGGAAGCAAGTAGTATCACATAATAAATCTCTATCTCAAACCACTACCTTCAATATTGGAGTACCGCAAGGCTCTATTCTTGGCCCTCTATTATTTGCCATATATATTTACGATCTATCTTTGCATCTTTCGTCGTCCTGCGATGTATTTGCAGATGACTGTACAGTGTACACAAATGCTGAAAACTGTATTTTACTGGAGTCGTCTTTACAACAAGAATTAATTAATGTAGTTAGGTGGAGCTATTTAAAACGTATGCAAATTAACATCACTAAAACAAAAGCAATGTTATTAACAACCAGACAAAGACTTCAAACTCTAAGCTCACACACATCACTTCAACTTCACATCGATAACATACCAGTAGAAAATGTAATTGAGCACAAAACATTAGGCCTAATCATTGATAGAAACCTAACCTTTAATTCCCACGTTCAAGCGCTCATTAAACAAACAGCGAAAAAAGTCTACCAACTCGCCAAAATTAAAAACTTCCTTGATGAAGACACAAGGAAACTATTCTATACTTCTCATATACAGCAACACTTTGACTACTGCTCTACAATCTGGGACGGTTGTTCCAATTCAAACACCAAGCGACTTTACTCACTCCAGAAACTGGCCATGAGTCTAATTTATAGCAAACATTTATCTGAAAATCCTAGCCTGTATAAACGCCTTCAGTTACTACCATTCCGCAAACGCCTGCTATTCAATAAAGCTAAACTAATTCACAAAATCCTGCATCGGAATGCCCCAAATTACCTTTGGCCATTGTTTAAATATAATGCTAGACACAGTAAACGTTTAAATATACTACACATTCCGAAGCCTAGGAATGACTTATACAAAACAAGCTTAACGTACACTGCAGCTCAGCTGTGGAACAATCTTCCACAAGAAATCAAAGACATCACCAATCCCTATTCATATAATCGCAAATTATTCGAACACTATCTCAATACGGATTACCTTCCCCCTTAATAATAGAGATAATAACAATAATAACAAAACCCTAGTATAACAACCAGTCCCCTTTTTGTAGGCCAGTATATTCCACAAGGCTAATAACAAGTGTCAGACCATTATCTAATATTACTGTGTCGTGTAGTTTTGATGTTCACATTTTGCCCATGCCTTTATAATGCATATCTTTTATATTGTTGCTGTTCTTTGTTAGCCTTGACTAATGTGTGAATGAAATAATGTAAGAAAGAGAGTGATAGAAGGGCAGAATGTTAGACGGGCCTGCGTGCCCAATTCTTAACCCTTTGAAAATAAAGTTTGTTCGTTCGTTCGTTCGTTCTTACTTTCTCTAGTGTACGATGGGTATGTACTGAACGATAATTGTATTGTGTTTACTGTTACGATAATTTATCATGTATATAACTGGTGTGTGAAACATTATAGAGTGGAAGGGCACACTTTGTGATCCTCTTTAAATAAAGGTTGTTAGGTATTTCTGTCTGTCTGTCTGTCATACAGCCACAAACATATATTAGAAACAAAAAATACACTTTAGACCAAATGTGTCAAACTCAAGGCCCGCGGGCGACATCAGACCCGGCGTACAATCATATCAGGCCTGAGAGGTCTCAACCGTCGTACAAATATATTCTGCACGAAAGAGAAATTTAGGCAAAATTATTTATTAATAGTCACGATATAACATGCAAATCAAATTCTCTAATTAGCAGCCTTGCCAAATGATAGGCTACCCGAGAGCGTTCTCGCTTCGATCAGAATAAGCGAAAATAAAAGTTGTGAAGTGAGTGGATGTTCGTTGTTATAGTGACCTAGCAACATTCAACAAGTTGTTCGTTTAGGATTGGTGCATAAGAAATGAAAGTAGTGCATTGTCAGGATATTACATCACATTTTCCGGCTACGGCTAACCTGATATCAATCAAGCGTCTGTCGATAGATGCACAATCTTTTTTTTTTTTTCTTGGTTTAAATCAAAGCTAGCCTTTTAAATGACCAAGAGAAAAGTTGATTATGAAAACAGAGCCTTTTAAAGCCGCTGGGAGGCTGAATATGTGTTTACTGATATTTGCGGTAAACCTGTGTGTCTAATTTGTGGAGATAATGTGGCTGTGATCAAAGAATATAAACTGAGACGGCACGACAACACTAAACACTAAGACAAGTTAAATAGCCTGAATGCAGAGCAGAAGCTACAGAAGGCAAAAGAATTGAAGAGGCAACTATTATCACAGCAGATGTTCTTCACCAAATGAAAATCACAAACTGAAGCTGCCGTGAAAGCAAGTATTATTGTTGTAGAGGAGATTGCAAAATCAGGCCGATCATTTACAGAAGGAGAGTTTATGAAGCGCTGCATGATGAAAGTGTGTGACGTCTTGTGTTCAGACAACAAGCAGATGTATGCAAAGGTAAGCCTTAGTAGAACTACGGTTGTTGATCGGGTTTGTGAGATGACCACTGATCTGAAAACACAGCTGATCGAAAAATGCAAAGACTTTGTTGCATTCTCCCTTGTTGTCGATGCATGTAATGACACGACTGACACTGCACAGCTCGCCATTTTCATCCGTGGAGTGGACAAAGAAATATTGGACATGAAATCCATACATGGAACAACGACAGGAAAAGACATTTTTACAACGTATCTCAAAGTTTAACCTATATGAACCTGCCTTGGGACAAACTCGTTGGACTGACAACAGATGGAGCACCGGCGATGTGTGGCGAAAAAAGTGGACTAGTTGGAAGGATGCGGTTAAAGATCCAGGAATTGGATATTCCTGGTGAATTGATAGCATATCACTGCATCATGCATTAAAGATCTCTATTTGGTAAAATCCTAAACATGGTAGATGCAATGAGCACCGTAACACAAACCGTCAACCTTATCAGAGCCCAAGGTTTAAATCACCACAAATTTTAGTCTTTTTTGCAGGAAATGGAGTCGGCGTTCGGCGACAAGCCTTATCATACAGAGGAGGTGGCTAGGTCGGCGAAATGTTCTCAGTAAATTTTTCCAGCTGATCGAGGACATTTGTCAATTCATGGACAATAAAAGAAAGGATTTCACAGTTTTTCGGTATACAAAGTGGAAATGTGAGTTGGCGTTTCTGTCTGATATAACCACTCATCTCAACGACTTGAACCTGCAGCTCCATGGACGGGATGGTAATACAGCCATTGGAACGGGTTTCACATGAACACCCCTAATACAAATGCATCACTTACATGTAGTGCCATATCATACACCAAAACACTACTTTTATGTGCTGTACTGAGCGTCTTATTCGCTCTTTGTATACCCCGCAAAAACCACATCATATACCGATATACTTCTTTTATGTGCTGTACTGAGCGTCTTCTTATCTCTTTGTATACCCCTAAAAAACCATATCATGTACCAATATACCAATTTTATGTGCTGTACTGAGCGTCTTCTTCGCTCTTTGTATACCCCGCAAAAACCATATCATACACCATTATACCACATGTATATGCTGTACTGAGCGTCTTCGTCGCTCTTTGTATACCCCGCAAAAACAATATTATACACCAGGGGTGGGCAAACTTTTCGTGCGGAGGGCCGCATTGACAAATGTAAAGATATTGGCGGGCCCCATATATATATATATATCCATTTTGTTTACAGCAACCTATTACAATAAGTAATTATTAATTATTTATAGGTTATTAAGCAGTATAAATAACTAATTATTGCAATTTTATTTTACTTATACACTTAAACATTATATTTCACAATATGGACATAAACTTTTACTAATTTGTTAACACGATTTTACAACTTGTTATTACAACAAATATTCTTTATTATCTATCAGTGGCTTTAATTTAGACACACAGCGACTACATTGTCACTACAGTTGTTGATTTCTAATGAGATGTATGTAACTGCTTTCAATTTTTGACAATATTCTTGAAATCTGGAGTAAGTTTACTTGTTGAAATTCGCATGACAGCATGCAAGTTGCAGTCCGACAATAAAGACCTATTCTTAGATTTGTTGATCTTCAAGCAAGAGAATGCTTGTTCGCAAATGTATGTTGATCCAAATAATGATAAAAGTTTAGCTGCAAAGTTTTTCAAGTTGGGAAATGATTCTTGTGATAAAGATCCATAGAAATCCAGCAAACCACCTGTCTTGAATTTCTCTTTCAGGTCATGATCTGCTTGTAAGTCAAGCAGCTCCAACTGTATGTCCTCTGTATGGCTTCTGCACTAAAAGGTGAACTGAGAATATTGAACTATGGCTCTAATTTCTTGAAATCTTGGAATCTCCATCAAAATTCTTCAATCAATGCATCTAATTGGGCTTTGTATTTTTCAGTCATTTCACCCGTAATGGTTTCTTGTTTCAGCAAAGGGAAGTGAGAAAATCTTTTTTCACTTGCTTGTCTGGAGAACAGTGAGAATTTTGCCTGAAATGATTTTACATATACACACAATTCATGTGCAAACACACCATTGCCCTGAAGTTTGACATTCAGTTCATTTAACTTTTCCATAATTTCAATGGCATACATAAAGTCTAACTGCCACTCTTTATTGGCAATGTCAGTATTAAAGTCAAATGCAATGCCCTTCATCTCTAGGAACATCACTATTTCATCTCTGAGTTCCCACACTCGCCTCAACACTTTGCCGAGACTCAGCCATCGAACATTGGTGTGGTTCAAGATATCGGAATGTTCAGTTTCCAAATCGTCAAGTAATGACTTGAACTGTCTGTGATTAAGTCCTCTTGATATGATGCGGATGATGACACTGACAACTGGGTCAATAACATGCTTGATATTCAAAACAGTTTTACACAGACTTTCTTGATGAATCACACAGTGAAGTGGTAATAATGTGTGATCTGGATATTCTGCTTTAATCTTATCACTTATCAACTTTACCAGACCTACATTTTTTTCCAGTCAAAGCACGAGCTCCGTCAGTTGTAACACTTGCCATCTTGTTCCAAACCAACCCTGTTCTTTCAATACAGTTAGTAACAGCATTGAATATATCATGGGCTGTGGTTGTGTCTCTGAGTGACTCAACACACAGTAACTCTTCATTGAGTTTGAAAGAAGTGTTTATTCCACGTATAAATGTCAATAATTGGGCATCATAATCATGTACATCGGTACTCTCATCCAATGCAAGAGAGTACCACAAAAATTGTTTACTTGCATCTTGAAGTTTATGCATCAAATTGCCACTGATCTTGTCAACACGCCTGACCACAGTTCTCCTTGATAAAGTAATGTTGTCAAATCTTTTTTTGTTTTGTTTTGTTTTGTTTTTTGTTCTGGACACATAGTGTTTTCTGCATCTAGCAAACATTCCTTGATGAACTCGCCATCAGAAAAGGGCTTGTTCTGTTTTACAATTCTGTGTGACAGCACAAGACTAGCTTCAGTTGCAGCATCTTGAATTGAAGACTGTTTAGTGAAAACAGTTTGCTGTTTCTCCAAATTTTTCACCAACTCAAGGCATTTCCTTTCCTTCTCTTCGGTCGTTAAATTGTACCCGAAATCGGAATGTTTTGTTTGATAATGTCTTTTTAAATTGTACTCCTTGAAGACAGCCACTGTCTCACGACACAACAAGCAAACTGATTTGCTACCAACTTTTATAAAACAGTACTTAGTTGTCCATTCATCATTAAAAACACGGCATTCATCTTCAATCTTACGTTTGTTATTGACACACATCATAACGGTACATGAAATTTTGTAAAATTCAACAAAATAACTTAAAAACGAATTAAAATGTTTTATTTCTAAATGCCCTCGCGGGCCGCATAAAATCACTTGGCGGGCCGCATGCGGCCCGCGGGCCGTAGTTTGCCCACCCCTGTTATACACCATTATACCACTTTTATGTGCTGTACTGAGCGTCTTCTTCGCTCTTTGTATACCCCGCAAAAACAATATCATATACCATTATACCTCTTTTATGTGCAGTACTGAGCGTCCTCTTCGCTCTTTGTTTACCCCGCAAAAACCATATCATACACCATTATACCACTTATATGTGCTGCTATATTACACACTACTACACCACTTATTTGTGCTGTACTGAGCGTTCTCTTCACTTTTTGTATACCCTGTATTTACCACAATCTTCTCAGATTAGGAGGTCCTCGGTAGTGTAGTGACTGGACACCCGTCTGCAGACCTAGATGTCATGGTTTCCAACCGCAGCTGGGTAAATTCGTATTTAAATAAAAACTAACCTGAGCACCGAGGACTACCCAGTATAAAATGGGTGTCAAGAATGTCTTGGGCAGTGAGGGCAGCAGGCGTGGTCCTGACCTCGTCATCCACCCAGTGATTAAACATATGACTCTAGCACCGTGTAGCCGATGTTATATAATGAGTGAAACGGATCGTTTACTTAGTGACTGACTTTACTGAATGACTTTACTGATTGCCTTTACTGATTGACTTTACTGATTGCCTTTACTGATTGCCTTTACTGATTGACTTTACTGACTGACATTACTGACTGACTTTACTGACTGACTTTCCTTTACTGACTGTCTTTACTGATTGACTTTACTGATTGCCTTTACTGATTGACTTTTACTGATTGCCTTTACTGATTGCCTTTATTGATTGACTTTACTGACTGACATTACTGACTGACTTTACTGACTGACTTTACTAACTGACTTTCCTTTACTGACTGTCTTTACTGATTGACTTTATGACTGCCTTTACTGACTGACTTTACTGATTGACTTTACTGACTGACATTACTGACTGATTTTACTGATTGACTTTACTGACTGACATTACTGACTGACTTTACTGATTGACTTTACTGACTGACATTACTGACTAACTTTACTGATTGACTTTACTGACTGACTTTACTGACTGACATTACTGACTGACTTTGCTGATTGACTTTACTGATTGACTTTACTTATTGACTTTACTGATTGACTTTACTGACTGACTTTACTGACTAACATTACTGATTGACTTTACTGACTGACTTTACTGATTGACTTTACTGACTGACTTTACTGACTGACTTTACTGATTGCCTTACTGACTGACTTTACTGATTGCCTTTACTGATTGACTTTACTGACTGACTTTACTGATTGACTTTACTGATTGACTTTACTGATTGACTTTACTGACTGACTTTACTGATTGACTTTACTGACTGACTTTACTGACTGACATTACTGACTGACTTTACTGATTGACTTTACTGACTGACTTTACTGGCTGACTTTACTGATTGACTTTACTGTCTGACTTTACTGATTGACTTTACTGATTGCCTTTATTGATTGACTTTACTGACTGACATTACTGACTGACTTTACTGACTGACTTTACTGACTGACTTTCCTTTACTGACTATCTTTACTGATTGACTTCATGACTGCCTTTACTGACTGACTTTACTGATTGACTTTACTGACTGACATTACTGACTGATTTTACTGATTGACATTACTGACTGACTTTACTGATTGACTTTACTGACTGACATTACTGACTGACTTTACTGATTGACTTTACTGATCGACTTTACTGACTGATTTAACTGATTGCCTTTACTGATTGACTTTACTGATTGACTTTACTGACTGACTTTACTTACTTTATTTACTGACTGACTTTACTGACTGACTTTATTGAATAATTTTACTGAATGACATTTCTGAATGACTCTACTTACTGAATTTAATGACTGACTTTCCTTTACTTACTGTCTTTACTGACTAACTTTACTGACTGACTTTACTTACTGTATTCACTTACTGACTTTACTTACTGACTTTACAGTCTGACTGTACTTACTGACTTTAATGTGTGTATTTACGTGTTGGAATGTTTAGATATAAGATCTAAATCAATGAGCTTCAAATTACTATTAATAATCGTAACCTCAAATTGACCCCAGTGAATTCACGTGTACAAGGATGGTGTTTGAGGGTATATAATACCAGTTATCTTTGTATTTACACGTCAGATCGCTCGTCTCCAATGTCAACTAATCCTAGCAACTCTCTTCAGCGCAGAATATATTTGTACCCTATCGTACTTTCATGCCTGTATGTCTCATAACGTTTCTTTGTTTATTTGTTTATCCCCCCTTCGGTATTTTCAATAATAAACTACCATGTGTCATACTGTACCTATTAAATTTTATTTTTTAATGTGTCACGCCTTAGTCAGATATGACTGAGCTATCGTATGACTGTAGACGGTACTACCTGCTTTCTTTTAGCGCTGAATGATGGGCAGCGTTTACCAAACCCGACACCCCACATTGTGCTCTCGGCGTCGGGCGGAGGAGCGCAGTTTTCAGGGTACAAGCCTCATCCTAGTAAGAGGATATGACCCCTAAAAACTAAATGTCAAGGCAGGGCAGACCAGGGGCTAAGCCTTGGTTGGCAACTGGTCTAAGATCGAAGCTCAGACAGGCGGACAGTTAGATCATTGAATTGCTGTTCCGGCAGCTTCTGCAGCTTGTCTTGTTCCGTATGTGTTGGTGTTACCTTTCCTCTGGAGTAAACTAGACAGGCCGAGAGAGGGATAATGCTGCATGGATAACACATGGTCTCTACAATTCAGCCAGGATTTGTGTTACAATGTAACACACTATCATCTGTCAAAACGGCTAGGTGCCAGTAAGCAAGTATTGTGTTCGGGGCAACCGTGACTGAGAGGTCACGGTTTCCGCTACATTATCAGTTGGTAGAGGGTTCGATTTTCAAAATAGGGCTGATAATTCTTTCAATAATCATTGTAAGATTAGATACGGGCGACAAACAGGCAAATGTTGCTTTTTGGAAACCCAATAGCAGTTGGAAATTGCAAAGTGTAGGCTGTTAATTTGCGACCCTGGCAACATAGATAGACAGAACCCCACCCGCGGGAAGCCAGTCCTGATTACCTTGAATGGAATATGCTTAGGGGAAGCAAACTTTCCACAAATACATGCCGAAGTGGAACACAATGACATATGCATAGCTAGATGCGACGCATTCCAAAACGCATTCTATTTGACGTTTTCTTTTTCCTATGTGAATGTAACGTGCTAAATAGTTAAATGTTGTACGAAAGATGAGTGATTGGAAGGGCCAAATGTAAGACGTGCCTGTGTGCTCAGTGTGTGACCGTTGAAAAAAAAAAAAGTTCGTTGGTTCATTCTTTCGTTCGTTCGTTCGTTCGTTCGTTCGTTCGTGTTGCCATGAAAAGAGGAACGAAGAAGAGGGAGTATGGTGTTCAATATTGTCTGTATTTTCCAATATCTGTTTGTTCTCTGGTCTCTTTCATTTGTACACAGTTAATGTTACTGTAGCGACAGTGTTGTATTATCTTTATGCTTGATCCTTTCTGTTTAAGCACTCAAGCAGCGGCCTTATGCATAGTAATGCCTAGTATGCCTGTACGGGCTGTTGGTTAGTTGAGTCTCATGTCTGTTCCACTTTCACATGGGGCAGTGAGGAGTCTTTTAAGTGATATTCACTGGCACAGGAACGGAGCATAATGGGGCGACCCTTTGCAGTGAAGTCGAAACCACGACTAACTAACTAACTAAATAACTAACTAACTAACTAACTAACTAACTAAAAATAGTTGCATGTCCTTCACAGGACGTAGCAGTCAACCCCAGCATTTATGATGTTCGTTTTACGTTCAGTAGTTTGCCATTGCTTTGTGATCCACCGACACCTATACCTTTTTCGAAAAACCAGCGCCGCTGTGGTTTGGCACGAGTACACGGAATAATGAATCGCGTCCGTAATCGCTTCGCCACGGAGAAAACTATTAAACTAACTAACTAAGTAACTAACTAATGTTTAAACAAAGTCGTCTGAGAATACAACAGCTGGAATGAACCAAGCGATAGAAATCTCTATTCATCTTAACATAAATAAAGGTGTTAGTCACGGAATAAGTGGGGACTAATAAAAATATGGCGCTGAGAATAATATCTGTCAGGTTGTATATATATTATAGCCATAACGTCACAACAATAGGAAAAGTACATATTGCTAGTATACCAAATGTGATATATTAGATTTTCACAAACGTAACATCACGATTAAATATTTCCAGGATGACAAAAATCGGCGTTCACCGCATCCGATTTATTTGTTCCATAATGCAGTCAGCATGAGACATAAGGAACTGAAGCAGCGGAAGGAGTGAGAGAGTTTCAAAATTCATGAGAAATGAACATCCTCAGCCTACGAAATCGCTGTGAGAAATTACATCTCATTCAGATCATGAAACGTGTCGACATGTTGAGGTCATTCTGATAAATAAGGTAAACACCACATTTAATTCAGTTGAATTTTAGTTAGTTGTGAGCCTATTTTTCCTAGAAGAAGATTCGGTAAGTAGACTCGGTGAACACGTGTGGTGAACTAAGAAGTTAATTTAATTGTTATAGTTTATAGATAAACTATTAATTAAGAATACCCATATTGAATGTTATTTTCTCCCAAAAGTAAACACCTGAATTAATGTATAAGCAGGAATCCAAGTGGTACATTTAATTCTTAAGCAACTCAATCTACAATGATTTGGAATGGTGAGTTCTTAAGGAATTTAAGTTAGTACAAACTAAATAATATTATACTCAGTTATCATAGTGACAAGATAAACTGTACAAGAGAAGAGGACTACAGTGTTTATTTTCTCCCAGCTAAGCAACTTAGTTAATGTATAAAACATTAGACACATATTATACATTTTATTTCTTAAGCATGAAACTGAATCTACCATGAATCAGAGTGACTTAAGGAACTTCAGAATTCTTAGTACAGTGGTAAGGACATAATGTATATGGCCCACTGGTAAGATTAAAAACTAGTTTACATGTGCCAGCACTAATAGAGAATTTAGTGGAATGTGTAAAGTCAAGTAGATTGAGCACCTTAGTCAGTAAATTTTTTTTTTTTTACATGAGCACATGGACAACCAAATAGTTTTCTTATAATTCATGAATCCATGAGAACCAGATTCTACAGGTATCATAATTTTGTGTGTTGAGTTAAGGCGCCCATGCAGTGAGTCAAATGTATTTTCAATGTTGTAAACATATGGAATTAATGTTTGTGCCACATCATAATAGTTCGTAACCAACCGCCATGCAAGAAGTATGTTAATTCATAATGCCTGAATATGAATTGGATATATCACCTAAATTGTATGTATTTTATGAGAACATGTGATAACTCCTGGATTCCATGTTGCTAAATCCTGGATGAATTGCCTAAGTGTGTCTAATGAGCACAATGAGCACTATGACATTGTTGATAACATGTCTGTGAGGATTCATGTGTGATTTCATCATTGTTAAACAGATGTGAATGTATCATTTCATAAAACCCACCAGCATGCATGACTACAAGTTAGGTTGAAGGATGAGATTCCCTTGTAATGTCATTCTTGGTGAATCTGTGAATGTATTCTGTGTAAAGCACCTACATATGCATGCTTGTCATCCATACAGATATGATTGTGTCTGATGAATGGGTGAGACCTTACTGTGATGCCATATGGTGTAAACATGTTATGCTGTCATTTGGAAATCACATAAGTACCCACTTTACATGACAGTATGAAGGATGTGTGATGAATGATTCCTATATGATAACCCATACCCATATGAATGTGTCTGTGGACTGAGTGAAATTATCATCCATACATATGAATGATGTCAGAGTTGAGTGAGTGAGTGAAGTTACATGCTGAGTGAGAGAGAGGGAGTATAAGCCAACAGTCAATCTAATGATAGCCAGCAACTTTGATGTGGAATGCCATGCCTATCACTAGAGAAATGCTTCGGTGTACCCCATAAACTAAAAAACTAATTTAGTACACTCCGACGCATAACACCACTTTGTATAAAGTATCATTCATATCCCTATCATCTAGTCTTGTGCGCAAAGCACGACACAAACCATATCATACATTACGCATAGCCCCAGCATCTGTGGTTGTAATTTAAGCAAAATTCCACTTTGTAGTTCATGTTAACACATATGGTCTATTGCAATGATAATAATGAATTTCAAAGATAATGAGGATGACTGTAATTTAATGAAAATGATATACCCATGATTATGATGATAATGTTAGAATAATGTAATGATTTCTAATGTCATAAACATGATAAGAATGATGATGATTGTAATAACAATGTAATAATTATGAAAATAATGATAAGGATTTTAATTACAATTATTATAAAAACCATGATGATGTTGATGATAATAATCAATATTACATCCATGAGAATGGAAGAAATCTTCTCACTTGAAGCATTTAATGAAGAAGAATACACCTGAAGGCTATACAAGAATAATACCAGAATGTACTTATCTTGTTTATAAGCAAATACTCATGGACATGGGAACTGATTTTTAAAAGCTCTAAATGTATAAGATCCTTTTTCTTGAATAGGAAAAGATGAAGTAGAGAACAAAACTAGATACAGAAGAGAATGGTCAACATAATTGTTAAAGTCCCAATCACTCAAGGTATTACTTCTATAAACCTGAGGACAGGCATAGGTGATGATGAAACTGCACATCTGCTAGTTACACCTTGAACCCCTGATAGTGGAAGATTGAATTGAGAGCAAACAACTGTGTTGGTGATAACCAATTGGGAACACCAAGACTATCTTTCTTCCCTGTTTATTTTATCTAAGAACAGGATTCATTTTATTGTTTTCACTGTTTATGTTCTTAGGCTTTTACCTGTAAATTCTAATGTCATATTTATGATATTATTCGAATTATGTGATTGATGGAATTTCAGGTAGTGGTCTTATTCATGTCAATCCAGACCTGACTTGGTGAAGTTTGAATGCAGCACCTGTTGAGTGAGCACATGGTTGAGTGATGCCCTTGATAGAGTAGCGTCGAACCTTATCTACCTGCAACCATTCCATTTGTCTCATAGGAGAGGTAATCTTTATTTAAATAAGTACCGGCCAAGACAAAGGAATACAAGAGCCAACTTATGTTCTACTACGCCCAGGAACAATAATACTACAATTGATGATAGCCAGAGTGATTCCCAAAGCTGGAAGTGGAGAATCCTGATTGGAGACAGTTCTTTTTTTTTTCAGATCATCCAGACCAGTAAAGGATTAGCTTTACAGGCCACTGCGAAAAAATCTAAACTGTTAATATCTACCTTATCATGGGCACATCAAGTCTGTAATATTTAATGTATATGTATATGTCCTTATTTCTATGACAGGAAATTGTAATTTTGAATGCAATTTACAAAATCCATAATTATGTTTATTAAATCATAAAAACTAAGGTCATGTCATGTATTGATTGTATTTTACTTGTCATAGTCAAATTGTTTAAATTACCCTAGATAGAATTAATTAGTTGGTAGAGGAGAGGCAAGGAACCACTTAGGGACTAAATCGGGGAAAAAAGGGAGTACAACTTTTTCAGTATTTCCTAAAGGTATTCCTTGGTTCTCTAAAACTCTATTTATGGTCTCAACAATTGAGTCAGTACAACTAAATTAATTAAACGGGCAGGATCACATTGGGAAAAATGATTTTTCATCATTTATCTCTGTGGGGTTGAACCATCAATCAAACCCATATCCGACACCAAACATAAGAACAAACAACTTGAAGCTTCTGAATGCTGAAATTTGCTTACACCTAACTAAATTGCGATCTCCGAATCAGGTGTATTCATTTTTCTAGCATTGGCTGTTTTTTTCTTTAGGTAAGCAAATCTTGCAATTTTAAAATAACAAATGCATGTTGCTATCAAAATAAGAAAATACATGCAAGAAGATACAGCGAAATAAACGATAAGTGGATGAAACTGGATGCTTTTTTCATGGCACTTATCGTCTGTATATACGAATATGGGTATGGTCATAAAAAGTAGACCCACAAGCCACACACAAAGCAGTGTTACAAAGACGCGCCTTTTTGTCACACATTTCATATATAAGGGGGCTGCGTGGTCTCGAGGTATGGTGTCCGGCTCGAGTGCTGGAGGTCCCGGGTTCAAGCCCCGGTGAGGACCGGAATTTTTTCACGTGGACTTCTGGTAAAAATGTCCCCTGGTCTCTGGGTAGTGAGGTCGGACGCCCGTGTGTATTCTTGCGCACGTAAAAAATCCCTTGGCAGTTGGAAATCGAAAAAGAGTAGCCTAACGGCACTGCCCGGGCAACATTTCAAGTTAAAAATCTACCCAAAGTATTTCAAGACCCTCGCCGGTGCTACGGAGTTAGTGCACTGAGCTGAGTTTCTCCAGACTCAGGTTTGAGTTAGGAGGAGAACGGAGCTCTTATGGGTTACACCCGTGTGTCGTGATGTTGATCTATCGACTAAAACTAAACTAAACTATTTCATATAATAAAGTGGATGAAGTATATGTATATAGCGATCCAGTGCCAGTACACCCATATGCAAAAAAGATACTATAATATTTCCATAACAGGCACCAAATACAATACTGATATCATTATTACTCCACATAAAGTTCAGTTTATAGAAGAAAAAAGTTGTCACTTGGTCTAAGACCAGGGCGGCGGCCAGCACCAAATCACTGATGGCCATAGAAGCAAACATTATATTAATGATCTTCTGTCGTTCTTCAGCGCGGCACGTAAAGATGATGACGAATATACTTTTACTAATGATGACGATACTGACAAACATGAAAGGATAAAACAGATACATGTCTAGACTCCCTTCCCATATACAAATATGGGTAGAATTTGCATCCATCGTATATACTGAAGCTGAAGACAACAATCGTCAATCAATATGTTTGAATCTTACGAAATAGATCTATTGTAAAACGAATACTACGATTGGGGTTCAGATTCCAGTATTGACAAGATTGTACTGTGTTCACCCAATCATGACTTTAATGACGGCTTATTCGAAAATTATAAGCACAAGGAGTCGCTATAGCGTAGTGTTTAGGACGCCCTTCTGCCAAGACTGTGTTCTTGCTTCTATATCCTTCTGCCAAGACCGTGTTCTTGCTTTTATTTCCTACTGCCAAGACTGTTCTTGTTTCTATATCCTTCTGCCAAGACCGTGTTCTTGCTTTTATTTCCTACTGCCAAGACTGTTCTTGTTTCTATATCCTTCTGCCAAGACCGTGTTCTTGCTTTTATTTCCTACTGGCAAGACTGTTCTTGTTTCTATTTCCTACTGCCAAGACTGTTCTTGTTTCTATATCCTTCTGCCAAGACCGTGTTCTTGCTTTTATTTCCTACTGGCAAGACTGTTCTTGTTTCTATTTCCTACTGCCAAGACTGTTCTTCTTTCTATGTCCTACTGCTAAGACTGTGGTCTTGCTTCAACTCCCAGCAGAAGCAGGACGATACTTGTGTTTAGTTTGCACTCTTCCAGACCTGCACAGTTTCATAAAAATGGGTGTCAGGCAATTTTCAGAACTGTCTAGGAAAGAAAGCCTTGAAGTGGGGAACTGGGCATCCACCTGACACAACATGGCCTAGCATATGTGAAGACCTAACATTGCAAACTCCAACAGCAGTATCTACTATGCGACTACCTCTACTTTATAGGCACTAGATATCTCTGCAGGGGAAATAAAGCCAATAAAATATCCAGATGCTGCTACTTTATGTTGCAGTCAGCTGGAATATGTGTCAATCTAACACTTCATACCACAGAATCAGTGTGTATTATAATATTTTATTTACACTGTACCTGACGTATTACTGCCGTTGAATTATTAACAAATGAATGAACAAATCACTTTAATTTCTCAATTTGCACGATCATGTCAGTTTCATTAAACAATGACTTCACGAACACTTTACTTAAAGTTATCAACTTTCAGGACACGCATGTATCACTTTAGTTCACCGGTTACACTATTGCACCATAAAATCACCTTAGTTTAGCAACTTTCACTAAAAATTGCCATTTTCGTTGATCTATTTCTCTCGTGCACAATCAAATCACATAAATGTATCAGCTGTGAACACACGATCGCACTATTTCACTAATTAATCATACTCCTTCACGAAAGAATACTTTTAGTGCGTATCTGACAAGTAGCAGTAAGCAAACGAATGTTTGGTTCGCCATTTGACAGAAGCATTACATTCACGGTCAGGTATCTTTAAATCTGTGTATTACAACAGGTAACCAGGAAATCTAGGTATGTATCTCTATGCCTTGCCCTCTTGATTTATGTTCTCAAAAAGAACATGTTTTTGAGTCCCATGATGTAGAAAGAGTTCATCACTGGTATAATTAACACCGAGAAGGTAACCAACACTGCTATACATTTTAACTGTCGTAAAGATCTATAAAACTGCTTTCTCACTGCTGACACCGTTTTCATAAACCACTCAGGCTAAACTACACTATCAGATATACGTCCGCGTGGAATATAAACTAACATGATTGTGATCAGAAATTCCCATTGTCCCCTCAGTCGGACGTGAGAGCAATCGAAAGAGAGAACATAGAATATACTTGATGATCTCAATTATATAATTTTATGGTCGCCAAGTAATATTTAACCTGCAATAAGTTGGATAGAACAGCAATTAGAATCGACATTTTGTTACAGGAATGACATGACTCTTTCAGACACATCAATGGTTAGTTAAAATTCATCAACTACACAAGAGAACTAACCAATCACGTCGCATGTTTAAATGTTCGTAATAGACCATTGCGGTCTCTCTGGCTGTGGGGTTACAACACTCTCTCTCTGTAATCCCGTTTATCACGCAGAGTCTCGTTGCAGAGCGAGAGCTGAGGTGGTTCGACCCCCGCTCGTGACTTGCGGGATACTGAGCCGGCCGCTCAGAAAGCAATGGCAAACTACTGAGCGTAATCTTGCCAAGAGATCAACATACAGCTGAAAGATACTGGTGTTGACAGCTAAGTCCTGTAAAGGATATGCTAAAAAAAAATAAAAAATAGACCATTACGGCTAAATGTGTTACGTTTGCTAACTGGCTTTTGCTTGGTCGATAAAAACATTTCTGAAACCTAGAGTGCTGTTTGAACGGGCTATACATTATGTTTATATTCCATAGTTATGAGTTCAGGTCGATGATACATCTGACTAACGGAGATACCTTTTCTATAGATTTGCAGTTGGCTGAGAAACGTCTAATGGCAATACAAGTGTGGCTTCTGATAAAAACTGTTACGTACAGAAAGCAAGGGCAAACTACTGAACGTAAACCCTCCAAAAAATAGCCGCTTAGAAATGCTGTGATTGATTGCTAAGTCATGTTAAGGATATGCAACAAACTTCCTTTTTTTCTCAGAAAAATATAAAGAATACCATGAACTGACAGAAAAAACAACAACGAGACAGCTCTTTATGAAACAAGTGTAAACAGTAAATTGATTAGAGAAAGTAGAATTAAGCAGTCAATATTTCTGGGCATGTTATGAGGAGAAATAAACTACAAAGTTTAGTGACAACTGGCCTTATGATGAGGAAGGGGCACTGAGAGAGACAGACATATAGCTACATGGATGGCTGGGCTACACTACATAATAGAAACAATAACACATTCCTCATCTAAGACTTTGGTGACAGCGTGAGATGGAGTATGTGTAAATACTCATTCATAATTACAACTGTAAATATTTCTACCCCAGTTGTCTCTAGCTCCGTCAGTTGTGTGGCTGGTTGATTGTGTAGTTGGCTGAGTGGTTGATTGATTGTATGGTTGGATGAGTGGTTGGTAGATTGTGTGGTTGATTGATTGTGTGGATGATCGATTGTGTGGTTGATTAAGTGATTGATTGATTGTGTATTTGATAGATTGTGTGGTTGATTGATTGTGTGGTTGACTGAGTGGTTGATTGATTATGTAGTTGTTTGGTTGATTGTGTGGTTGATTGATTATGTGGTTGATTGATTGTGTGGTTGGTTGAGTGGTTGATTGATTGCGCAATTGGTTGGTTGTGTGGTTAATTAATTGCATGGTTTGTTGATTGTGTGGTTAATTGATTGCTTCGTTGATTGATTGTGTGGTTGACTGAGTGGTTGATTGATTGTGTAGTTGTTTGGTTGATTGTGTGGTTGATTGATTGTGTGGTTGATTGATTATGTGGTTGATTGATTGTGTGGTTGGTTGAGTGGTTGATTGATTGCGCAATTGGTTGGTTGTGTGGTTAATTAATTGCATGGTTTGTTGATTGTGTGGTTAATTGATTGCTTCGTTGGTTGATTGAGTGGTTGATTGATTGTGTGGGTGGTAAGAGTGGGCGGTCATGTTTCGCTAACTTACACTATCACTGGAGTCGTGGATCAGCTCTGTGTTCTTTTCTCGACAATACCACGTGGCTAAGGCATCCAGGAATTTACTTCTCTACCATCCCCTTGTTCTTTTCCCCTCAGTCTTGCCAGTTGTCAACAATTTGTCCAATATATTCCTTCTCATATACAATGTCCAATACATTGTGACTGTCTACACCTAATTCTTCACATGACTACCCCTACTAGGCGAGGCTGCTCCTATGGAACATCCATTTTCGCCTTTCTCTGATTCTCTTCGAATTGACGAAATATGATTTTCTAGGCAGATCTAGAGAAGGTAGTTTGCTATCGATTTCCTTCTTAGCAGTGACCATACTGGTTGATGACCGTGGCCATTGTCTCTCCCCCCCCCCTCCCAAACAAATAAATAGATGCCCTGCCGACCGTCTGAAATTGGAGACAATCACTTACAACTATCTGTCGGCTGTTCTTAAACTTCATTGACCACCTGCACCCATGATTTCGTGTAACCCTGATCGGGGGAGATGGGGGGGGGGGGGCGTCTAAACGGGTACTACACCGTGCCCAACGGTGTCCCTTAGGCTAGCGGAGGGAAGGAGGTACCTTATTTCTTCTTTGCTAGGGGATGCCACCTTCCACCCACATGTTGTCACAGGAGAAAGGATATCGACTAGTTTAACGCTATGGCATGAAGGAATGTCGGTATCAGAAATGATTCGCTGCATAGGATACCGTAGGCTCTGGATAGACACGATCACCAGCACCACAAGGCATAGAACATGAGAAGAAGAAATAAAGACACCCAAGAATATGTTACATCAGTCATTGTAAGTTAATATGTTCAGGAATGTGTTACACCAATCATTGTAAATTAAGACACTGAAGAATGTGTTACATCGATCATTGTAAACTAAAACAAGAATTTGTTACATCAATCAGTCAGTTAGAAGACTCATGAATGTTACAACCTATCCCTGGCTGTTTCTATGGCAGCGAAGTCTTCTAAAACAAGGAAACATGGTTTGGATCACTTGTGAAAAATTTCTGTTCACTGTTGCGTAATTGAATACACTGAGAACTAAATAAACTGGTACTAACAAAAATAATAGCCGAAGTAGAATATCTGCCATGTTGTAAAGATAACTAAATGAGGTTGTGATAACAATTGGCAAACTAAACAGCGCAAACATACCGAACATAACAATAAAGAATTTGATACTTCTGAAGGCCAGAGTTCGATTACCTTTGAATATGGCGGTTTGGCCGGTAGCGTTGATGTTGAAACATCGAATGTTGGCTGCTTTCCTGCGTGTGAAAGCCAAATAAGCAATTTTAAAATAGCAAATAAGCACAGCTAAGAAAATTACAAAGTAGCCGATAGAAATGTCGCTGAAGTACACAATGGGAGGATGTTGCATTATGCAAGTTTCGTGATATTTGTCATCTGTATAAATTAACATGGGAACGATCGTGATAATTTGTCCTGTAGTCCATACACAAAGAAGCGCTATAAATACTCTCCGTTTTGTCGCAGCTCGCATATAGTAAAGTGGATAAAATATGTGGATGCAACGATCCAGTGCCAGTACACCCATGTGCATCATTGATACAACCATAGTTCCGTAGCAGTCGCCGAAGATAAAGCAAGTGATCAAATTACTTTTCAGATTGTCAAATATGTCAAACGGCAAGATGGCTAATTGGTAGAGGAATAGGGCTACTGATAGAATCAGGTCATTGACGGCCATTGATGCAAAAACAATGTTAATGACTCCATGCAGTTCTGGACGGTGATACGTCACAGTGATAACAAGTACACTTTTACACACTAATATAATGTCGATGATTGACACAGCAATTACAAAGTACTTGTTAAAACTCATTTCATGTGAACATGCAAAAGTAACATTGTGACTCATTATGTCTTCACTCTATCTGATGAATTATGATTGTGTATGATTAAATATTCAAGAATCAATGCTCCCGCACTCGAGATATCTCCACACGTGCTCCGTTTAAATCCTAACAAGCCAGCGAAGAGTTCCCATGCATATTGTTCAAGGAGCAGCCTCACGAAACATCCGTCAGTATGTCTCCCTAGGAGAATAGAAAGAAATCAGTAATGATATTATTTTGTAATATGTATGATCCACCTCGTGAGTGTTGTATAATATGTCTAGATAATTTCTTCTGATGCTTGTTTTGTCTTGTTGATTTATACACACGCACAATTCACACACACACACACACACACACACACACACACACACACACACACACACACACACACACACACACACACACTATATATATATATATATATATGTACACACACACACACACACACACACACACACACTGGCTTCCGGTCCCCAAGATGGCGGATATGCATTTAAACGGTTAAGGCCCTTGAAGAGTTTATGCTTCTGGCTACGGTTTGAATTCGCATTTACCTCATGTTGGACTGGTAGTGCATGGTTCCGTAGCCCTGCTACTGAGTGAGTGCGTGGCGCGATATTGTGAGCTGTGAATTTCGTGTGGAATGCTTTTACATCTGTTCGCTGTTGTTTGTAGCATGAACTGTGTCAAAGTCTCATAAATATAGGTAACCTTAGCTCGTCTTTTTAATCGTGACAGTGAGTCTTTCTACATGCACTTAGTGAGATATCGAACACTCGCATGTAGGATAATATTATTTATTCATGCAAATGGCGGTATCAGATACATGAACACATATAATCAAAACTTACGCACAAATTGTATAGCAAATGTATCACAATATCATATCTACAACAATGGCAAGTGGCACTCAGCCATAGCAGTCATTCGTGCGCTCATAACATCGTTCACTCTCATTCCTCGAAATTAATAACTCGCTGCTATATTCGCTCTGTTATAACTAGCTAATTACCCGGAGAGACACATCTGTTATATTTAGCTAATTACCCTGAAAAATACACCTGTTATATCTAGCTAATTACACGGAGAGACACATCTGTTATATCTAGCTAATTACGCAGAGAGACACATCTGTTATATCTAGCTAATTACAAGGTAGGGCACATATGTTATATCCAGATAATTACGTGGAGAGACACATCTGTTATATTGTGACATTTTACATTTTCTCTACCAAAATGAGTTTTCAAAACTGCAGCCTGAGAGTTATAAACACAACTTCCCAGACGGATATATTAGTCTAAGTCTGCCTAACGCCTATCGATTCTGTTACAATGCTATGGATGTGAATACCCCTTACTGTTTCCCCGTAGGAATGCAAGGAGCATATAGGCTAAGTGCAAATACCAGACAGCAATGAGAGTAAGACTGAAAATCGTGTTTCCTACTTGGAATGTAGGAGAGACGTGTTTTAATTAAGAGGATGGTCCTAAATTAAAAAAAAAAAGCGGTGATTGGTTAACTACACAATACCGTGTAAGGATATATTTATCAAAACCTCTAATTTGGTTGGGATGGAGAGGGTATTTGGAGAGAGGAGAGAGAGAGAGAGAGAGTTAGAGAAGGTGGTCAGATTAGGGGTTTATAAACTACCACATAATTCTGCTGAGGCAGCTAATGAAAGTTTAAAACGACAAGAGTGGTTTGTGATTCGTTTGGATTAACGGGTGTTGTCCTCTGGTAATACAGGAAAGAACTGCTTGTAGAAATAACACTATATTGTAAAGGATTTGAGCCCCTTGTTATAACTCTTTATGATAAAAGGGGGAATAGTGACTTCAGTCTATCGAAGTGACATATTTTGATGGATAAAATGATTAGTTACTTTGGGAATAAAGTATAACTAGATTGTCTTTACTTTTATCATTTCACGCACTTATTGAACTATTAGATTCTCATTTTAATGTCATGTCTTTAATTGCTTATGCTACCTAGTAATAATGGCGGTCTCTCTGGCTGAGGGGTTACACCACTTTCTCCGTAATCCCGTTTATCCACGAAGGGTCTCGCAGCGAGGCGAGAACTGAAAGCGGTTCGACCCGCGCTCGTGACTTGCGGGATAATGAGCCGGCCGCTCAGATAGCAATGGCAAACTGCTGAGCGTAATCTTGCCAAGAAATCAACAGACAGCTGAAAGATGCTGATGTTGACAGCGATGTCCTGTAAAGGATATGCAAAACAAACCTAGTAATAAGAAAATTAGTGGTCGTCTCCCTTTGACTAGGGCCAGCGTGTAAGAAAAGGTATAATTATCAATCCGTAAGTGTCTTCTTCCCTTATTCTAAGAGTTGGAGAGGTGATGAAGCCAGATGTTTTCTTACATTATTATTATTATTATTATTATTATTATTATTATCTCATATATATATATATATATATATATATATATATATATATATATATATATATATATATATATATATATATATATATATATATATATATATATATTGGCACCATTCCGTCTTGATTGACGATAGTTTGGTACATTGTGCTTCAAATAGGCATAATAACTACGACCCATGACGGTGGCGAGTGTGGCTGATAAGGCCAATTCGGGATGCAAATGTTTGTCCACAGTGGATGCATGTGAAAACATGGTCATTTTCACCACCATGCACCATCTTACGTCTCTCATGCTCTGTGTGTGCTTTATCTACAATCATTGTCTCCTTTGTCTTTATTCCAATTCTGATAGATGCCCTCCATGCAACACGTTCAGCGGCGACTTGCTTCCAACGTGCATTATCAATGCCTCTATCAATCATGTCCCGCTTACACACATCTTTGTATCGTGGTAGAGGCCGACCATGATATCTCCTACCTATCTGTAATTCACCAAAAAAGATGTCCTTTTGTATTCTACCATCATCCATCCTCCTAACATGTCCTATCTATCTAAGTCTACGAAGACTGAGCATGGAATACACCGTCACACAACCTGATCTTTCCAATACTTCAGAATTTGTGATTTTGTCTTGCCACTTAATACCAAGTATTGTTCGCAGACACCGCATATGAAAGCTGTTTGAACGTTTCTCTTGATGTGAGTAAGTTGTCCAGGTTTCACTGCCATAAAGAAGAGTACTAAGGACACAGGCTTGGTAGACGAGGACTTTTGTTTTGGCAGTAAGTTTCCTGTTGTCCCAGACTCTTTTTGCTAACATGTTCATTGTTGTTGCTGCCTTACCAATCCTGATGTTGATTTCCTGATCTAGGTATAATTTGCTTTTCACATCTGATCCTAGATATGTAAAATGGTCTACTATCTCCAGTTCGGCGTCGTCAATAAAGATTGATGGTACCCTATGTGCACCTTGTGACATAATCTGTGTCTTCTTTTAGTTTATTGTTAAACCAAATTCAGAACAAGCAATGGAGAATGCAGATAGTAGATGTTGTAATTCTTCCTTAGAATGGGTCGTAATTGCAGCATCATCTGCAAAAAGCAACTCTCTGATTAGTACCTTCCTAATTTTGGTCTTGGCTTCAATCTCTGAGCATTATAGAGACCGCCATCTGAGCGTGAGTGAATGTATATAACGGCATCCTGATCACGAAAGGCATATTTCAGTAGAAGTGAAAAGTATATCCCAAAGAGGGTGGGAGCTAGTACACAACCTTGCTTAACTCAACTCTTGGTTTCAAACTCATCAGAAGTTGAACCATCAAACTTGATTATACATTTTATGCCTGTGTGGAACGATTCCACAATGGACAGAAAAGTTGGTGGGCAGCCAATCTTCTTTAGTGCTTTTAACACACCCTCACGACTGGCCAAATCAAATGCCTTTGTAAGGTCGATGAAGGCAATTAACAGTGGTTGATTTTGTTCATGGCATTTTTCTTGCATTTGTCGCAATGAGAATATCATATCAATGGTAGACCGGTTCTGTCGAAAGCCACACTGTAATTCGGGGTAGACTTGATCTCCTAGGACTTGAAATCTGCGCAGAACAATTCTGGCAAATATTTTCCCAACAATACACAGATGTGAGATTCCCCTATAGTTGTTACAGTCGCTCCGATCGCCCTTGTTCTTGTACAATGCTATGATTCTTGAATCTTTGCAATACTGTGGGACTTGTCCTTCTCACCAGAATAGCTCTATTAGCTGGTGGATCTGTAGAGTTAATGTGTCTTGCCCACTCCTATAACCTCTATTGGAATCCCACCCTTACCTGCAGCCTTGCCAGATGCATGTTCATTTATACATGGGGCTTCTCATAAGTCTTTAGCCTGACCACGAAGGAGTAAGCGGAGAAAATTGAGATTTCTCACATTTATAGTTCATTCTTACAAATGTATAGTTCATTCTTACGAACACTAATAGAAAGGCCAATAGAGAAACAGAGGGACATATATTTATGCTTCATAGATTATACTAAGGCATTTGAAAAAGTAAAACATGATGAGCTGATTAAAATGTTGGAAGATATCAACATTGATGGGACAGATTTAAGAATATTAATGAATATATTCGGTTAGCGGGGTAGGGGTATCCCCTATCAAAGGAGATGTAAGACACCTCCCTTCCTCCGCTAGTCTACGGGACACCCTTGGGCAAGGTGGAGTACCCGTTTAGCCCCCCGATCAGGGTTACGTGAAGCCATGGAAGCAGGTGGTGGATGGAGTGTGAGAGCAGCCGACAGATTGTTGTTGGTTATGGTCTTGCACTCTGCGGCGATAGGCAGATGATCTCATCAGTAGAGACAATGGCTATGGCCACCGACTAGTACAGTCACTGCCCAGAAGGAAAGCAACGGCAAACTACCTTCTGCAAAACTTGCCAAGAAACCATAACAACCATGAAAGAAAACATAATAAGAAAGAGATCTGGTGGCGAGACCCCCAGGCCAGGCAGATCAGATAACACTGGGGAAGAGTGTGACGCAGGGACCAGTACTAGTAATCGTGATGACGGAGTTAATCCTGACTGTGTTACCAAGGAAATTCCCTGTGTCAGACTAAGAAACAGAGTGAGAATGGCAACGTGGAATGTGAGAAGTTTGTATGAGGGAAAGCTTAAAGTAGTGTGTGATGAGATTGAGAGGTTAAACATTCACATTTTAGGAATTAGTGAACATCGCTGGAGCGGCAAGGGACATTTCACAACTGAAAATGGAAGTATTTTCATTTATTCTGGTAGAGATGTCGGAGGCCAGAGTGGAGTGGCTTTTTGTTTAGATAAGACAACTGCAAAAGCTTTAATGGGATATAATCCAGTTAGTGATAGAATCCTCACTATTAGACTTAAAGGCCGTCCAAAAAACACAACTCTCATACAGATATATGCACCTACTTCAACAGCAGAGGAGGACGAAATTGAAGATTTTTACAACACACTACAAGACACATTAAATAAGATTGGTCATAATGATATAGCAATAATAATGGGAGATTTTAATGCTAAAGTAGGTGCAGGAAGAGCTGAAAATGAGAGACACATTTTAGGAAAATTTGGATTAGCAAATAGAAATGATGCAGGTGACAAATTAATTGAATTTTGCACAGAAAATGAGTTAACGATAGCCAACACACTTTTTAAACAACATCCAAGAAGACTCTTCACATGGAAGTCTCCAGACAGTTTTACCAAAAATCAGATAGATTATATTTTAATACAAAGAAGATGGAGATCAAGCATAACATCTGCAAAAACCCTACGAAGTGCAGACTGTGATACAGATCATCAGTTATTAGAAGCAGATCTGAAATTAAAACTCAAAAAGCTTACCCGAGGACCAAGGCCACTTCGTTTTGATCTCACACAAATACCGGACGCATACAACATAGAAGTTAGGAATCGCTTTGGGGTCTTGATGTCTGTACAAGAAGAAATGACACCTGATGAACTGGCAGTACAAGCTAGAGATATCTTGATAACTGCAGCCAAAGATTTCATTCCGACCAAGAAAACGCAACGTAAGCCATGGATTACATCAGACACGTTAGAATTAATAAAACAACGAAGGGAGCTGAAACAGAAAGGAGATGAATCCGATAGCAGGATGAAGTATAAATCTTTAACTCGAGAAATAAGAAAGAACACAAGAAAGGACAAAAATCAATATATACAAGATAGCTGTACCAGAATAGAGCAATATCATAAGGCTGGAAGAGATTATGAAATGTTCAAGGAAATGAAGTTATTGACAAGAAATGTTCAACCTCAATTGAATGTTATCTGTGACAAGATGGGAAATACCTTAACAGAATCTAGACAAATTCTAGAAAGATGGCAGGAGTACTGCAGTGGAATGTATGATATGAGTGACAGTGAGGATATGAATGAGATACATGAGCCAATGACAGCAGAGACAGAACCTGAACCCTCATTAGATGAAATTGCTTGGGCTATAAGGAACCTGAAGAATGGTAAATCACCTGGATGTGATGAGATACCAGCTGAACTAATTAAAGCAGGAGGAGAAGAAAGCATACACATATATCATGCATTATGTACAAAGATTTGGAAATATGGTATATGGCCAAAAGATTGGAAGAGAACTATCTTCATTCCAATACCAAAAAAGGGCAACCTGAAATTATGCACCAACTATAGAACTGTTGCCCTGATAAGTCATGCAAGTAAAATTCTACTAAAAGTCATAATGCGACGACTTAGTAAGAAAATGGAAGAAGAGATTAACGTAGTTCAAGCTGGATTTAGACAAGGAAGAGGAACAAGAGATCACATATTCAACATGCGTTTAATAATAGAGAAGTGCAGAGAATTTAATGTAAACCTATTCTCATGTTTTGTGGATTATTCAAAGGCATTTGACTGTGTACAGCATCAGAAACTTTGGGAAATCATGAGAAATATGGGCTTTCCTTCACATGTAGTACATCTCATAAAAATGCTATATCTAGACCAACAAGCAGCAGTTAGAATAGATGGCGAGACATCAGATTGGTTTGACATCAAGCAAGGAGTCCGTCAGGGCTGCGTGCTGTCACCCTATTTGTTTAACCTGTATGCCGAAAATATAATGAGAAATGTAAGAGATGATATAAACAGGGAGCCATATGATGCCCTAAATATCGGCGGTCATGACATACCAGAGATTCGATATGCTGATGATACAGTATTACTATCCACAACACAGAATGGCATAGAAAACCTAATAGCCTCAACACAATTGAATAGTGAAAATCACAACTTATATCTTAACATAGCAAAAACTAAGATAATGCTTACAGATAAAACTACTATGGAGAAAGAAATATACATTAATGGGAGAAATTTGGAGGTGGTGGAAAATTTTGAATATCTTGGGTCATTGATTACGAATAATGGTGACACAATGAAAGAAATAAAACGGCGACTATCCATTGCTCTTCAAAGACTAAAACAGATGAATAAATTATGGTGTGGGACAGACAGAACTACAAAAATTAGATTTTTAAGAGCATGCATCTTTCCCATTGCAACATACGCCTGTGAGACATGGACACTTACTAAACAAGCTGAACAGCGCATACATGCCTTTGAATATAAATGTTATAGACGAGTTCTAAGAATATCTTGGGTAAAGAAAAGAACAAATGCATCCATACTTCAAGAGTTGAATATTGAGGAGGGATGGCTATTAAAGACGATAAAACAAAGAAAATTGAAGTATTTCGGTCACTTGAAACGTCACGACAGTTTGGAGAGAACAATAATGGAAGGGTATATGCCTGGGAAGAGAGGAAGAGGAAGGCCAAAGAGAAGATGGGTGCAGGATGTGGCGGATGATCTCCAGATGGGTGTATCAGACGCGGGACATCTTGCTTGTGATCGAGAAGTTTTCCGGAGGGTTGTTATGGGAGCAAGGTTCTGTAAAGGACATGCTAATGAATGAATGAATGAATATATACTGGAACCAAGTAGCAGCATTTAAAATAGGAAATAAAGTGGGTAGTTACGAACAGATAAAGCTAGGAGGACGACAGGGGTGTGTCTTGTCACCCAATCTCATCTCCCTATATAGCGAAGTAATAATGAGAGAGATCAAAGAGAAGCCAGGAATACTAATCGGAGAATATAATATAAACAATATACGCTATGCAGATGACACAGCATTGGTGGCGGATAATGCAACAGACCTACAACAATTATTGGACATTGTAGTATCAGAGAGTGCACAGAAAGGACTCTCCTTGAATATCAAGAAAACAGTAACAATGGTGATATCAAAGAAAATGGGGACACCAAAATGTGACAAAGAAATAGAAGAGGAAATTCTCAACCAAGTGGATAATGTTAAATACCTAGGGGCACTTATAACATCGGATGAAAGATGTACAACAGAGATTAAGAGCAGAATAGGGCAGGCAAAAGCCGCATTTCATAAAATGAAGAGTATCTTATGCAATAAGTCGCTATCAATGAATGTAAGAAAGAGAGTGCTAAAATGCTATATAGAAACAGTGTTATTGTATGGCAACGAATCTTGGAATGTAAATGAACAAATTAGGAAGAACTTAGAAGCAACAGAGATGTGGCTTTTAAGACGAATGTTGCGAATTCCTTGGACTGCCAGAGTAACTAACAACGATTGCCTGAAAGAGGCTAATGAAACTAGAACACTAAATACAACAATAAGAAAGAGACAAACAGCTTTCTTTGGTCATGTAATGAGAAGAGAGGCATCGAAGAACATCGTGACTAGTGGAAAGATCGAGGGGAAGAGAGGCAGAGGCAGATCAAGAGAAATGATGCTGGACGGATTGAGACGGTGGCATGGAGGAATATCATCAGCAGAGTTGATCCAGAACACCCAAGACCGAGATCTGTGAAGAGCCATGAACGCCTACGGTATGATAATAGTTCATTCAATTTGTAATGGACATATGAATTATCAACTTCCCTCCTCAACTGGTTTTCCCGATATGGTGCATGGCACAACACACCCTATTGGCCAGATATGAACATCCAACGGTTTGTCAGAACAATGGAGAAATCAGACGCCAGGACTGTGATAAAATTCTTGATGCAACAGGGAAAAACACCTACAGAAATACACAGAGAGATGAAGCAAGTGTTTGAGGAAGTCTGTCCTTCGTATACTTCTGTAAAAAATTTGTGATTTCAGTTTATGTTATGATGGGAAGTGTGTTCAGGTAGTCAAGAGTTGGCATGGGGGCGTTGATGTCATCATCCGCTAGTTTGGTCTCACTTGAGTAAAGCTCCAAATAGTGCTCTACCCATCCATCCATCTACTTTTTCTTATCAGTGAAGATTTCTCCAGTCAAGGTTTTCAGTAGTGCACTTCTTTTGATCATTGCACAACAGGCTTTCATTATTCCTTCATACATGCTCCTGACGTTTCCCTTATCACTTGCAGTTTGAATGAACTCACATAACTTGATCCAGTAGTCATTTGCATATTGCCTGGCAGCCTTTTGCACATCCTTCTTAGCTTGCTTCAGCTCACTGAAAGTGTTACGCGTTGTTCTTTCCTTATTTCTTAAGAGAGCTATCTTCTTTATATCAATCAAGGGCTGCAGTATCTGGCTGTTTGCCGCAAACCAGTCCTGCCTCTTATGATCCACAGTGCCGTAAATCCCTACCTATTTTTTTTATAAATAGTTTCCTTAAGTTTACTCCAGTTTTCACTTACTGGAACAATTGTCTGATGTATCAGTGAAAGCGTCTTCAAGTTGCTGTTGAACTCAAAGCACTTTCCAGGATCATGAGTGTTAATAATATTAATCCTTGGGCTAGATTTGTGTTTAACAGTTTAGATTCTCTTTGGTCTCAGTCTAACCCTTGCAACAACCAAAGAATGATTCGTATCACAGTCAGCACTGTGGTAACTTCGAGTTAATGATGTATGGTTCAGATGTTGTCTCCGTGTGATAATGAAGTCCAGCTGATGCCAATGGCCGGATCTTGGATGTGTCCATGTGACCTTATGCAGCTATTTTGTTTTAAGAAAGGAGTTTGTAATGCATAGATCATTTCTGGTGTAATGCTCCAGCAGCCTTTGTCCATTTTCAATCATGCGACCGATGTTGTATTTTCCAAGGCACACTAGCCATGAACTCGAGTCCTTGCCCACACGAGCATTGAAATCACCGAGCATATAAATGTAGTCGGATTTTTGACCTGCCTTGATCACAGAGTCTAACTCCTCATAGAACGTATCCTTCACATAATCAGAGGAAGCGAGTGTCGGTGTATATGTAGTGATAATGGTGACAAAACCAGAAGAGGTTGCCAAGCGTAGGGATAATAATCTTTCATTATCTCCAGCTGGGATATCAATCATTCTCAGTAGTGAATTCTTCACTGCAAAGCCCACACCATGCTGCCTTTTTTCTGCCTGCCCTCAACATTCCCAAAAAATATGTAATTGTTTTCCCTGAGTGACCCGTCCTCAACGAGGCGAGTCTCCTGCACGCCAGCAATATCAATGTTATGACGACTGATTTCGGCATCAATCACAGCCGTTTTTCTCACATCGTCAATATTTGTCAGTGGAAAATCCTGGACACATGGGTTTTACTTTCCAGGTTTCAAGCCTTAGCTTGAGGTTTCTATTTTTCTTTATATTAATACATGGTGCATTGGTTTTACAGCCTGAGATTCAGATTTTGTCCTAGCCCCAAGCACCCACTGAAGCAGGCAGGCTGTGGCGGATCAGAACCCAATTGGCCGGGGGCTACCCAGCTTGAGGCGGGCGGTAGCTGATCAGTGACACCTGTAGGTGTCTTCCACTGTCAGAGGCAACGCGTGGCGCCCCATGTCTACGCCAATTGACAAGGACTTATAACCCGTAACAGTTACCTCTCGCTTTGATTCCGAGACCGGTTAAGAGCAGGGGTGGAGTTATTGCCTCTCCATAGCACAAAGCCTGGGCTAAAATATAGAGACCATGTGTTGCTCATGCAGCATGATCCCTCTCTTGGCCTGCCTTGTTTACTACAGAGGAAAGGTAACACCTATACATCTGGAACAAGACAAGCTGCAGAAGCTGCCGGATCAGCAAAGCAATGCTCTAGCTGTCCGCCTGTTGGAGCTTCGATCCTAGACCAGCTGGCAACCAAGGCTTAGGGCCAGGTCTGCCCTGCGATGACATTTTGTCTTTGGGTTGCATTTCCTCGCACCAGGATAAGGCTTGTACCCTCCCAATTGTGCTCTTCCGCCCGAAGCCATTGGCACAATGTGGGGAGGCGGGTTTGGTAAGCACCGCCCAACATTCGGCGCTGACAGAAAGCAGGTAGTACCGTCTACTGTCGTACGGTAGCTCAGTATATATATATATTTAAAGTTATAAGTTGTGTAATACTTTTGACTATTTTGCGTGCCCCTGGTGCATTATTTTCTATAAATATTCATGAGACCATTATCTTCTTATTACACTGTGTTATTCAGTTGTTTTCTTTTAAATCAGAGTGACAAGTATGCCCTGAGTTTAAGCAAGGTGTGATAGGGATATGGGATAGGTCATTAGATAAGAGAATCCAGCGAGCAGGTGGCGGGGATAATACTTGCTGTCCACTATAGCCATATTGAGTGTTATTCTTTATGAAAGCAGTGTCTTCCCTGTGCTCTCTCTGCCTTCTATGGGAAAACCAGACTTAATACCTAAGTGGAATCTTACCATATGTGTCTGTTCCAGTACTAGGGAATCTTCCGAGCCATTTCTGGTTTTCAATTAGTAGTCGGCATTTGGGGATACATATCCCCATTTTTATTTCAACATATCACATATATCTAGCTAATTACACGGATAGACACGTCTGTTATATCTAGCTAATTACACGGAGAGACACATCTGTTATATCTAGCTTATTACACGGAGAGACACATCTGTTATATATATAGCTAGTTACACGGAGAGACACATCTGTTATATCTAGCTAATTACACGTGGGGGATATATGTTATATCTAGCTAATTACGCGGTGGGGCACATACGTTATATCTAGCTAATCATCATCATCATCTTTCTTTCATATAATTATTGTTATAATAATCTCAGATATTCTGAGTGAGCCATGTCCAACAATACATTTTATCAAGCAGCTCTTTCTTCCCTGGAATCTGTGTAGAACAAATATTAAAACATCCCGAATTTGGTACATGGTCCTAATCCCATTTTTGTAAACTATGTATGAGTAATCTGTCGTACCATTTAATACTTCTATTCTGCGCATTAACCAGTTAATGAGTGTTTGTAGTTTATTACTAGCAGCATTTGTCTTTCTATTTAAGCGCGCGGGTTGCACAGTTTTGATGCGTCTATTGATCCAGATATGAACGACGCGTGCAATGTGCTTGCGTTTAAAATCAATATCCTGTTGTTCTTCCCCGATGATATTGTCATGTTTCTTATTGATAAACGAGTAGGCGGGAATGTTTGCAATTCAATCATTGGTTATTGTCAGTTCTGTCAGTGATGGTAGATGCCACAGCACACTTGCAAGCCACTCCCCTACCAAAGCAGACACAACAGTTGCCTGTGTTATCGACAATGCGGTGGCTAGTCCTATGAATGTTATCTTTTCACAGGTAGGAAATTTACGTTAGAATTTAGCTAATATAAGAGTTAAAAGGAAGCAATGTTTTGATGACACATGTTTCTCATTAAGATTTAAATTATTGTTATAGATTAATGGTTCATTACACCCATGGTATTTTAACTTATCATCATGTAGCGAGTCATTTGCAGAAGGTCTCTCTCATCACGACACTCCGAGAAGGCGCTTGATCTTTTGCCATTTCACCTGCCCTGTGTCCTTAGTACTCTTCTTTACGGCAGTGAAAACTGGACAACTTACTCACACCAAGAGAAACGTTTAAACAGCTTTCATGTGCGGTGTCTCCGAAGAATTCTTGGTATTAAGTGGCACGATAAAATCACAAATACTGAAGTATTGGAAAGATAAGGTTGTGTGACGGTTTATTCCATGCTCAGTCTTCGTAGACTTAGATGGATAGGACATCTTAGGAGGATGAATGATAGTAGAATACCAAAGAACATCTTTTTTGGTGAATTACAGATGGGTAAGAGATCTCAGGGTCGGCCTCTACTACGATACAAAGATGTGTGTAAGAGGGACATGATTGATACAGGCATTGATAATGCACATTGGGAGCAAGTCGCGGCTGAACGTGTTGCATGGAGGGCAAACATCAGAAATGGAATAAAGACAAAGGCGAAAATTATTGCAGAAAAGTCACACACCGAGCGTTTGAGACGTAAGATGGTGCATGATGATGGAAGTGACCACGTGTTCACATGCATCCACTGTGAACGGACATTTACAGCGCGAACTGGTCTTATCAGCCACATTGGCTACCGCCATGTGTAAAAGTTATTATGCCTGTTTAAAGCACAAACTATCGTCTGTCAAGGCGGCAAGGTGCCAATGTATGTACTCTCATGTATAAGGTGTCTGCCATGTCCTGTGTCCATCTGTGTGCTAGTCGACTGCTGTCTCTCACTCCATGAACCTTGACTTCCATTACCTAGTCAGTTAGTCGTTAGTCGCGGTTTCAACTTCACGGCAAAGGGTCGCCCCATTATGCACTGTTACGGTGCCAGTGAATATCAACCAAAATGCTCGTCCCTGCCACATGTGAAAAGTGGAACAGACACGAATCTTGACAAACCAACAGACCGCACATGGACTTCCATTACTATTCTTTCCTAACCACTGTGACGTTTAATGTGCCATAATATTTCAGTTTCCCAGATGTGCTGGTTCTCTTCCACACTGATGACATATGTTTCAGATCCCCAGATGTGCTGCTTCTCTTCCACACTGGTGACATATGTTTCAGATCCCCAGATGTGCTGGTTCTCTTCCACACTGATGACATATGTTTCAGATCCCCAGATGTGCTGGTTCTCTTCCACACTGATGACATATGTTTAAGATCCCCAGATGTGCTGGTTCTCTTCCACACTGATGACATATGTTTCAGATCCCCAGATGTGCTGGTTCTCTACCACACTGATGACATATGTTTAAGATCCCCAGATGTGCTGGTTCTCTACCACACTGATGACATATGTTTCAGATCCCCAGATGTGCTGGTTCTCTTCCACACTGATGACATATGTTTCAGTTTCCCAGATGTGCTGGTTCTCTTCCACACTGAAGGCATATATTTACTAAATTAAAAGTCACAGTAGCTAAGAAAGAACATAGTTTTAGTTAGTTAGTTAGTCGACAGATCATCCTCGTTGCACATCGAACCATTCAGTCCATAAGTGCTCGGATCCCCTCCTCAGCAAATCCCGCAGCGTGTAGCGGCTAACGACGCCAGTTCTGTGTTGGTTTATCAATCTTCTTTGGCTTCCTGCGTAGTGTTCTTGTTTGGCCACCCCTCTTTTAATTTGCTGCTCTAGCAGTCTGGCCATTGTTGTAGATTCACAGTCATCACTTGGTTCTCGCAAAAGTCTCACATCACGTAGAGCATTCAGAATGTCAGCCTGGTCCATGGCGCGTCCGCCCTCCACAGTAGCCTCACCTGCGAGCTTGTCAGCCCGCTCATTTCCTTGTACTCCCGCATGCCCTGGCACGAAGATGAAACTAATCTTTGCCAGCCGAGACCGCTTCAGAGGCAGCAACCATTCTCTTCGGATCGACCCCTCCTCTATCCTCTTGATCATGTTCATTGAGTCGCTAAGGAAACAAGCCCTGGTGAATGTCTGTGTCTCGAGCCATGTTATTGCTTTACTTACTGCCATGACTTCCATGGTCAGGCTACTTGTGGTTTCAGTGAAAGCACCAGAGTCCTCCTTCACAATTCTCCCTCCGGCCCGAGCTGTAAAGGCCCATGAGCTTCTCACATGTCGGACGACCGACCCATCTGTGTAGATGACCGCGTCACCGTCTAGCGAATTCTCGAAAATCAACGCTTGTACTTCAGCCTCAACAGCAGCCGGATTTTCTTGTCTGCATTTTCTATCTAGTTGGATGCAAACTGAAAAGGATGTGCAGAAGTCTGTTGGCACTTGCACCCACTCCTCGCCAGGTTCTAAGTCCTCAAGTGAACACACCTGTTGAAGAATGTCTTCGGCTTGACCCATCCACGACCGTCCTCTTTTTAACCTGCTGCCCTTCACCTTCCTAATTTCACTATGCAGTGGATGTTGTGTGTTTGCGTTAATTCTGAGGTAGGTAAGAAAGAACATAAGATGACAATACAAAGGTGAACACAGGACAATGGTGACATCACGGACATGGACTTACTTACACGGGGCAGGAGAACTAACAGTTTGGGGAGAGTCTTTCCGGCCGGCAGTGGTGAAAACTGCCTTCTGTGTAGGAACTGCTACATACTGATGCTGAATGATATAATAAATCATCATCACGTGCCATGCGGATACGTGTTAGCTGTAATTTTTAGCCATCTTAAAGATCACCAGTCTTAGATCATGTTCTGCTTTCTTGTCCTCATACTTCTATGTTATCAAAAGTCATCCAGGCATTTATCTTTCTACTTTCACCTTGGTATGTTCTCATCAATTCTGTCAGTGGTCACTTAGTTTTCTAATTTTTTCCTCCTCAAAAATTAGTTGCATGTGCTTTACAGGACGTAGCAGTTAACCCCATCATTATTTAGCTGTTCGTGATTCCTATGCAGGTTTACGTTCAGTAGTTTGTCATTACTTTCTGAACGACCGGCATCCACACAATTTCATTAAAAGAACGTGCCTTTAAAAAAAAAGAAAAAACAACCATTTGACAGCCTGTGTTTCATTTTTCTAATCAGTTTACTCTTTTTAATTTGTGTCTAGTACAGCGTTATTATTTGTTTTTATGCCCTGTCTTGGAATTGTTTGGACTGTCCGCAGAAACCACATTTCGACTGCCATTAGATGTTTCTCAACTTGTCAGTTTTCTATCCATGTTTGACATGTATACAACAGTACAGTTTCTATATAGAATGTGAAGAATATTTGCTTAATGCAAATAACATCATTTTATTGGTCATAAATGACATATAGCTGATGTCATAAATATGGGAATATTCAATTATAAACGCGCATAAACCACACACATAAATTATTATCAGTTGTCCCAACTTGAACTATGTAATCTCTGGATGTAAGAATTAACTTCGCCTGTACCACTGATTTTAACATGTTCAGTAAATGGATATTCTCTGGGTATTGGATTAATTTTACATTCGACCAGGAAAAGACTGCTATGTTTTAACCCAGTCAATCATCACGGGGAGCGGCTGGCCGAGTGGCTAGAACGCCGCATTTTCCTTCGGGCGAATACTCGGTAAGGTCTGTGATTTTTTTCTGTCGGAGGTAAAAAGAAAATCTTAACTTGCACAGTTCGCGGCGACTGCACTAGCCAGGCGGCCTTAATTCCTCAGGCTTAAAGATTCCCCCCCCCCCCCCCGAACCATACACCGAAAAGTACTATAATGGCAGTAAATGACAGTAAATGGCATCATCATCATGTAGGAGATCCTTATATAACTTCACTATCATCATGTAGCAGATCCTGATAGAATATCACTATCATAATGTAGCAGATCCTGATAGAACATCACTATCATCATGAAGCAGATCCTTAACGATTATCACTATCATCATGTAGCAGATCCTGATGAAACATCACTATCGTCATGTAGCAGATCCTGATAGAACATCACTATCATCATGTAGCACATCCTTATATAACATCAGTATCAACATGTAGCAGATCCTTATAGAGCATCAGTATCAACATGTAGCACATCCTTATATAACATCAGTATCAACATGTAGCACATCCTTATATAACATCAGTATCATCACGTGGCAGGACAAGTTGCCTGATCCGTTGCCACTTCTCCTGCCTCATACATAGTTCATTCCCGGGGAGTAATTATAACCTTGTGACCATTTTCTTGCTGCTTCATCTCTGCTTCTACTTCCAACAACCATTCCTTATCTATTTGTGAGTCTGTGTTATAATATGTGTTTGTTATATAGGCCGGTTCAGTTGCGAAAGTTTTGCTGTCGCTGTTCTTTATTTCGTATACCCGCGTTCGAAACACAGCTGTGGGCGATTTGGCAGCTGACCGCTTTACGTTGTTTTTTTTTTAATGAAATGGTATAGTTGCCGATCGTTCAGTAAGCAATGGCAAACTAATGAACGTAAACTTGCCCATGAAACACGAACAGCCAACAAATGCTGGGGTTGACTGCAACGTCCCGTAAAGGATACGCAAATATATTTTTTTGTTATATAGAGGTCGTGTTGGCTGCATGGCTCTATCAGTCTAATTCAATTATAATTTCTTTCATTGTGTTGGTCTCCAAATGCTCAAAGGAATTTTATATATGTCCGTTCTTTTAAGTCTTATTCTTGCATTGAAGTCTCCCTTTACTAAGATGTTGTCCTGCTTGTCTATTTTATTTACTATGTCATGGATGTCTTCGAAGAACGCATCGCATTCTTGCTCATTTGTGTTTGTATTACATGGTTTGTATATTTGTACACATGTAATAATTGTGCTTTCTTTTATTCTCACTGTTATGATTCTTTCTGATATATTTTATTTCTAATACTCTTCTTTCTAGTCCTGGTTCAATGACTATTCCTGCAAAGTGTCTTGCCCTTTTTGTTGTTCCATTCCTGAGTAGACAAGCGTATAACTGTGGTTGATCTCTTTGCATCCTCTCCCTTTTATTCTGGTATCCACTATACCCATAAGTCCAATTGTCCTCTTTCCCATTGTTTCTCAAGAGTTCTTTTCTGTTAAAACCGCAGATGTTCAGAGTGACTATTTTTGGAATCGCTGATCTATCTCGTTGTATATCTTTCTATAAATTACACTATATGAGATGCAAATTTGGAACCTGAAATATCTGTTCATAACAAATTTTTTAATGTCATTTTGAACGAGTTTTGGGTGCTCTCTTATTTTTCAATGTAAAATATGTTTGTCACCCTTTCATTTCACTGACCAATAACCCAAATACACATTTAACAATTTCAGTGCTAATCAAAACATAGAATTGGACCAAACAAAAATGAATCGCGGAAAATGGGAAGTAGAGCTGTGCCACAATTAGGGCTTAAAAGTTGTTAATATGATAGCAGACATGTTGTATTATATATCAAATTAAAGAGGGTTGCATAAGGAAAACTACGTACTCTATGTGATGTTTCTCCATCAAGAAAGATGATGACCATTCATTTTATCCAGAGGGGTTGGAAGTTAGCAGCCGTGAGTTCTATTATGGCTGGCAAGGCCTATTTTTGACTCGAAATGTTCTTTGACAATGTGGAAAACAAATGCTTGACGTTCCAAAAGGAGGATCGTACGTTGAGTTTTTTTTTCTGTTTTTTCTGTTGTCCTTTTTGTATTCATAGCTCTCGCAGTCCTGTTTGCTTCACAAGTGACCACACCCTTGCGTAATGATGTACGCCATGCATTTCGGTATTTGGCAGCAGTCACCCACGTGTCGTGATAAATTCCAAAAGCCTTGAGCGATATATTTAGTGTCTTTAAAGCGATTTCTCTGGTCGCCTTGGGTGCGTTTACCACAAGGCAACTCACCGTAGAAAATTTGTTTAGGGAGCGTGTGATCTGGTGTGCGAAACTGATTCTTCATTAGTAGAGTGTGGATACTGGGTATGGACTCTCTATCTAAGACTTCAGTGACTGGGATCTTGTCTTGCCATTTGATCTTAAGTAGCTTCCTAAGGGATAATGTACGGAAGTGATTTAATGTCCTAGCGTGTCGCTGTTAAAGAGTCCAAGTTTCACAAACATATCACTGGCACCTTGCCGTCTTGACAGACGGTAGTTTGTAAGGGATGGAGTTATTGCCTCTCCATAGCACAAAGCCTGGGCTAAAATATAGAGATCATGTGTTGCCCATGCAGCATGATCCCTCTCTCGGCCTGCCTAGTTCACTCCAGTGGAAAGGTAACACCTCTACATCTGGAACAAGACAAGCTGCAGAAGCTGCCGGATCAGCAAAGCAATGCTCTAATTGTCCGCCTGTCGGAGCTTCGATCCTAGACCAGCCGCCAACCAAGGCTTAGGGCCTGGTCTGCCCTGCCATGACGCTTTGTCTTTAGGTTGCATTTCCTCGCACCAGGGTAAGGCTTGTACCCTCCCAATTGCGCTCTTCCGCCCGAAGCCGTTTGCACAATGTGGGGTGTCGGGTTTGGTAAGCGCCGCCCAACTTTCGGCGCTAACAGAAAGCAGTAGTACCGTCTACTGTTATATGGTAGCTCAGTCATATCTGACTAAGACCTGAGACAACAACAATATTAATAATGATAATAGAAATACACAACATGTAGTAAGCTCACAACAGATTATACCAACAATGAAATTATCAATAACTGAGCTTTTCTATATGTTAGCATCATTTGACAACCACTCAAGAAATTGAAACTGAATGGAAAAGTTGATGCTGCCACACAAACATATAATACAAATAATATAATGTAATATACACACATTGGCACCTTGCCGTCTTGACAGACGATAGTTTGTGCTTTAAAAAGGCATAATAACTTTTAACTATGGCGGTAGCGAGTGTGACTGATAAGGCCAATTTGCGCTGTAAATGTCCGTTCACAGTGGATGCATGTGAACACGTGGTCATTACCACCATCATGCACCATCTTACGTCTCAAACGCTTGGTGTGTGACTTTTCTGCAATAATTTTCTCCTTTGACTTTATTCCATTTCTGATATTTGCCCTCCATGCAACACGTTCAGCGGCGACTTGCTCCCAATGTGCATTATCAATGCCTGTATCAATCATGTCCCGCTTACACACATCTTTGTATCGTAGTAGAGGCCGACCCTGAGATCTCTTACCCATCTGTAATTCACCAAAAAAGATATCCTTTGGTATTCTACCATCATCCATCCGCCTAAGATGTCCTATCCATCTAAGTCTACGAAGACTTAGCATGGAATAAACTGTCACACAACCTGATCTTTCCAATACTTCAGTATTTGTGATTTTGTCTTGCCACTTAATACCAAGAATTCTTCGCAGACACCGCATATGAAAGCTGTTTAAATTGTTCTCTTGGTGTGAGTAAGTTGTCCAGGTTTCACTGCCATAGAGAAGAGTACTAAGGACACAGGCTTGATAGACAAGGACTTTTGTTTTGGCAGTAAGCTTCCTGTTCTCCCAGACTCTTTTTCTTAACCTGTTCATTGTTGTTGCTGCCTTACCAATCCGGATGTTGATTTCCTGATCTAGGGATAATTTGCTATTTACCACCGATCCTAGATATGTAAAATGGTCTACTATCTCTAGTTCGGCGTCGTCAATAAAGATTGATGGTACCCCATGTGCACCTTGTGACATAATCTGTGTCTTCTTTTTGCTAATTGTTAAACCAAATTCAGAACAAGCATTGGAGAATGCAGATAGTAGACATTGCAATTCTTCCTCAGAGTGGGTCGTAACAGCAGCATCATCTGCAAAAAGCAACTCTCTGATCAGTACCCTCCTAATTTTGGTCTTAGCCTTCAATCTCTGAGCATTGTAGAGGCCGCCATCTGAGCGTGAGTGAATGTATATACCACCATCCTGATCACGAAATGCATATTTCAGTAGAAGTGAAAAGTATATTCCAAAGAGGGTGGGAGCTAGTACACAACCTTGCTTAACTCCACTCTTGATTTCAAATTCTTCAGAAGTTGCACCATCAAACTTGATTATACCCTTCATGCCTGTGTGGAACGATTCCACAATGGACAGAAGAGTTGGTGGGCAGCCAATCTTCTTTAGTGCCTTGAACAGACCCTCACGACTGACCAAATCAAATGCCTTTGTGAGGTCGATGAAGGCAATAAACAGTGGTTGATTCTGTTCACGGCATTTTTCTTGCATTTGTCGCAATGAGAATATCATATCAGTGGTAGACCGGTTCTGTCGAAAGCCACACTGTGATTCGGGGTAGACTTGATCTCCTAGGACTTGAAGTCTGCGCAGAACAATTCTGGCAAATACTTTTCCAACAATACACAGAAGTGAGATACCCCTATAGTTGTTGCAGTCGCTCCGATCGCCCTTGTTCTTGTACAGTGTTATGATGCTTGAATCTTTGAAATCCTGTGGGACTTGTCCTTCACGCCAGCATAGCTCTATTAGCTGGTGGATCTGTATAGTGAGTGTGTCTTGCCCACTCCTGATAACCTCTATTGGAATCCCATCCTTACCTGGAGCCTTGCCAGATGCAAGTTCATTTATAGCACACTTAACTTCTGTTATGGTGGGAAGTGTGTCCAGGTGGTCAAGAGTTGGTAGAGCCTCTATGGCGTTGAGGGCATTATCCGCTAGTTTGGTCTCACTTGAGTAAAGCTCCAAATAGTGCTCTACCCATCTGTCCATCTGCTGTTTCTTATCAGTGATGACTTCTCCAGTCAAGGTTTTCAATGGTGCACTTCTTTTGATCACTGGACCACAGGCTTTCTTTATTCCTTCATACATGCTTCTTATGTCTCCCTTATCACTTGCGATTTGAATGGACTCACATAACTTGATCCAATAATCATTTGCACACTGCCTGGCAGCCTTTTGCACATCCTTCCTAGCTTGCCTTAGCTCACTCAGAGTGTTACGCGTTGGTCTTTCCTTGTTTCTTAAGAGAGCTTTCTTCTTCTTATCAATCAAGGGCTGCAGAGTCTCGCTGTTGGCCGCAAACCAGTCCTGCCTCTTATGATCCACAGTGCCGTAAACCTTTACAGCAGTTTTACAAAGAGTTTCCTTAAGTTTATTCCATTTATCATTTACTGTACAATTTTCTGGTGTATCAGTGAAAGCGTCTTCAAGTTGCTGTTGAAACTGAAAGCACTTTTCAGGATCATGAGTGTTAATAATATTAATCCTGGGGCTAGATTTGTGTTTAGCTGTGTAGATTCTCTTTGGTCTCAGTCTAACCCTTGCAACAACCAAAGAATGATCCGTATCACAGTCAGCACTGTGGTAACTACGAGTCAATGATATATGGTTCAGATGTTGTCTCCGTGTGATGATGAAGTCCAGCTGGTGCCAATGGCCGGATCTTGGATGTTTCCATGTGACCTTATGCATCTCTTTTGTTTTAAAAAAAGAGTTTGTAATACATAGGTCATTACTGGTGCAATGCTCCAGCAGCCTTTGCCCATTTTCATTCATGCGACCGATGTTGTATTTTCCAAGGCACACTGGCCATGAACTCGAGTCCTTGCCCACACGAGCATTGAAATCACCGAGCATATAAATGTAGTCGGATTTTGGAACTGCCTTGATCACAGAGTCTAACTCCTCATAGAACAAATCCTTCACATCATCAGAGGAATCGAGTGTCGGTGCATATGCAGTAATAATGGTGGCAAACCCACAAGAGGTTGCCAAGCGCAGGGATAATAGTCTTTCATTTCCTCCTGCTGGAATTTCAATCATTCCCAGTAGCGAATTCTTCACTGCAAAGCCCACACCGTGTTGCCTTTTTTCTGCCTGCCCTTTACCCTTCCAGAAAAAGGTGTAGTTGTTTTCCCTGAGTGACCCTTCCTCAGCGAGGCGAGTCTCCTGCAGGCCAGCAATATCAATGTTAAGACGATTGAGTTCGGCATCAATCACAGCCGTTTTTCTCACATCGTCAATATTGGTCAAGTCAGTGGAAAATCCTGGACACATGGTTCTCACGTTCCAGGTTGCAAGCCGTAGCTTGAGGTTTCTATTTATATTTTTGTTTGTACCTGGTGCATTGGTTTTACAGCCTGCGATTCAGATTTTGTCCTAGCCCCAAGCACCCATTGAAGCAGGCAGGCTGTGGCGGATCAGCACCCAATTGGCTGGGGGCTGCCCAGCTTGAGGCGGGCGGTAGCTGATCAGTGACACCTATAGGTGTCTCCCACCGTCAGAGGCAACGCGTGGCGCCCCATGTCTACGCCAACTGACAAGGACTTATAACCCGTAACAGTTGCCTCTCGCTTTGATTCCGAGACCAGTTAAGACCAGGGATGGAGTTATTGCCTCTCCATAGCACAAAGCCTGTCCTAAAATATAGAGATCATGTGTTGCCCATGCAGCATGATCCCTCTCTCGGCCTGCCTAGTTCACTCCAGAGGAAAGGTAACACCCCTACATCTGGAACAAGACAAGCTGCAGAAGCTGCCGGATCAGCAAAGCAATGCTCTAACTGTCCGCCTGTCGGAGCTTCGATCCTAGACCAGTCGCCAACCAAGGCTTAGGGCCTGGTCTGCCCTGCCATGACAATTTTGTCTTTAGCTTGCATTTCCTCGCACCAGGGTAAGGCTTGTACCCTCCCAATTGCGCTCTTCCGCCCGAAGCCGTTGGCACAATGTGGGGTGTCGGGTTTGGTAAGCGCCGCCCAACGTTCGGCGCTAACAGAAACCAGATAGTACCGTCTACTGTTATACGGTAGCTCAGTCATATCTGACTAAGACCTGACTGACTAAGACCTGACTGACTAATGTAATATATATATATATATATATATATATATATATATATATATATACATATATATATATATATATATATATATATATATATATATATATATATATATATATATATATTACATTATATTATTTGTATATATATATAATATAATAAAATATTTGTAATATAATTACAAACATATAATAGCGTAGATAATATGACTGCTTTGTAAACATTCATATGTGCTTGCAGGCTTATTTAATTTCTGTCCCACAAATTTTTGTACAGTCTGCCAAAGGCCACGCTGGCATTGGAGATAATTGCATTCACTTCAATTGTGGCAGCTTGTGACACAGTGCTGCCAAGATAGGTGAATTTGTCCACAACACTTATTCTATGGCTATTCACGCTGATATTCGGTTCAGTGTGACTTATCCCTGGAGCTGCTGGTACATAAATACAGACTTCTCAATGTTGAAATTGAGCCCAAAGTTGACACAGGCATATGAAAAAGCTGCAACGTTGTGTTGCGTGTCCGCTTCTGTGTTGGCATATAGAGCACAATCGTCAGCAAACAGGAACTCTCTAACGGTGGCGTGGTGGTTTTGATTTTAGTTTTCAGCCTTCTGCGATTGAACAGCTTTCAACACATACAGTAGTTGATGTCTATTCCAATGTCGTTTTCGAACGCAATGGTCAGCATAGCTGAAAACATGAGACTGAACAGTTTTGGCGCTAGTCCATAGCCTTGCTTCACTCCACAGGTGACAGGAAAGTGCTAATACAATTCGCCATTTTCTTGAACTCCTGCCTGCATACCATCGTGAAATTGACGCACTATTGGGACACACTTTTGTGTACAGTCATAATTCGCTATAATCTTCCACAGTCCCTCCCTGCTGACTGTATCAAAAGCCTTGGTAAGTTCAACAAGTGGGGAACATTTCCGAGTTCTGTTCCTGCCCGCTTCTCTTGCAACTGCCTTGCAGCGAAAATCATGTCAACAGTTCCGCATTCTTTTCTAAAGCCACATGGACTCTCAGGAAGAAGACATTAATCGAGCTGGTATGTGAGGCGATTGAGAAGAATTATGGCGAGTGTCTTCCTTGTAATTGAGAACAAGGAGATGCCTTAGTGGTTGTGACAGGATTGGCTATTTCTTTTGTGTTTATGTAGGTGGACTATTGACTCGTCCTTCAAATCTTGTGGCATGATCTCGTTCACCCATATGTTTGTAAAGACTTGGTAAAGCTGCTTTATCAGAACCAGTCTACCTTCTTTGTAGATCTCTGCTGGGATTGAGTCAGGGCTAGGGGTCTCACCACCGGAACGTTGATGGATAGGTAATCTAATGTAAGCTCATGGCAGATATGGGAAGTCGCGTAAGACGATTGATCATCTCATGATACTTAATCAGTTAATTGTTAATCTTTGTTAAATCTGTCAATTCTTTCATAACCATGCGTATTATGTTATCCAATGAAATGTTAACTGTTTCTTCTCCTTGCTTTATTTCTCAGAGTCTAATTTACACCAGAGGGTTATTGCACAGAAAGTCTAGATATTATGTTATTCAATTTAATGCTAACTGTTTCTTCTCCTTGCTTTATTTCTCAGTCTAATTTACACCAGGAGGTGATTGCAAACAAAGTCTAGATATTATGCTATACAATGTAATGTTAACTGTTTATTTTCCTTTCTTTCTTTCTCAGAGTCTAATTTACACCAGAAGGCGATTGCACAGAAGTCTAGAACTCCAGCGATAGAACCAGCAACAATGACAGTAAACGGAACCTTAGGCTGTACTGGCGTATTTACAAGGGGCTATCACGTGATGTACGTTGCGGTCGCTTTCTGTTCTGTAATCACGACTCAAAACTTGCTGGCAATCACCACTATCTACCGGTATCGGGCACTTCACACAGTAACTAATTTGATACTTGTGTCACTCATGATTGGTGATATTCTCACGGCATTGACTTTTCTTGTGGTTGGAGTCATCTTCTACCCAGGAGTAATTACATTCTCAAAGGATACAACATATGTACATACTTTTATGTTGGGATGTTTCTCGTTCACACAGATATTATCTTGCTTCCATTTTGGCGTGGCGGCCATCGACCGGTACTTGTACATTGTGCGGCCATTTGTCTACATAAAACACGTGACTAAACGACTTGTTATAAAAGTTATCATTGGATGTTGGTTAATATCAGTTGTCAATTTATGGCTTCCGTTAATTGTGCCCAGAAGCGATTATTATAAAGTAAATTGCATTTTCATAAGCCCACCAAAAGCATATTTCAGTGTTGCTACGTGCATTCATTATACTACCATAATTACAATGTTTATCTGCGACTTCAGAATTGCCCACTTAGCGTTCCGGCGAAAAAAGTCTGCTAATGCACGAAGAATAGAAAACTCAGGTGGCATTTCTTTGTCAGAGACCAATTACCGCGCCGCAATAAGAAGTGTCAAGTTCTTAGCTGTGTCGTTTGGAACATTTTCTGCTTGCACGCTTCCGCCCAACTGCTTCATGTGGCTGAGCTATTTTATAACGTTGCCTTACAACGTGTATGTCCCGTTGTCGTATCTGTTTCTGGCCAACCCGGTGCTGAGATTTTACGTCCATATATACATGTTCAAAGATTTCTATCAATGTCTAAAAGCCTTGTTACTGCACCAGAGGAGGCGTGGCTGCTAAATACACACAGTTAGTAGGCTTTGCGACTTCAACTGTCAGATATGATGCCCTTAAGCGTATAATAGTGTGTATTTTTAATGACTATGGGGTTTTTGAATACATTGCCGTTCCAAGTTTTGTATTCACCCTGTGTGAAGTTCATGCAACATAAAAGATTAAACACGACAAAAAACAAAACTTGGAACGGCAATATTTTCAAAAAAATCCCAGTAATTAAAACTACACCCTGTACAATAGTATGGGTTTGTCATTTCGATAAGTGAGGGAACGTTTGGCTACTATTCCTCTATTCCTCTTTGCATCAAGACCTGCAAAACGGGATGGTCCTGTCACATTACAGACACAAAGCAGGTTCTTCTTTCGGGACAAATAAACAATTTATGTGACTTGTATTCACACATGCCTATGATAGACACTCACAGAAGTATAGGGAAGGAATAGAGATTGAAACATGCAGACTCCAGTTGTGACAATGGAAACATTGTCACATTACAGACACAAAGCAGGTTCTTCTTTCGGGACAAATAAACAATTTATGTGAATTGTATTCACACATGCCTATGATAGACACTCACAGAAGTATAGGGAAGGAATAGAGATTGAAACATGCAGACTCCAGTTGTGACAATGGAAACATTAAAACAAATGACATTGGAACGCAAGTGTAAAATTTTCCTACGGCAAGAGCGGGATAAGTACACAAACGGCGCCCATTTGGGGCTAAACAACAGGAAATAGAACAGCCATGATCAAGATAGGTGCATCTACTAGATAACAGACAGATGCCTACATCGTGTTGAAGTATGCCATGGAGCGGGATTAGTGTGATTATTAGCACATGCATTATATTATGTCACAATTGTTTGGACACGTTATGAGAAGAAATGCATTGGAGAACTTGGTGACAACTGGCAAGATTGAGGGGAAGAAAACAAGGGAAGGTATAGAAGTAAAAACTAAGAATACTTGGCCACGTGGTATGGTCGAGACAAGAACACTGAGCTGATCCACGACTCTGGTAATCGCGTGAGACGGCGAAACATTACCGCCCACGCTTATCGGCATGATGACGATGATTATATTATGACACCTAAAATTATGGGATAAATTATTCTTCTCTTGAAAGTTAATGATACACATATATTTGTTATCATACGCTAGTGTGATGTTTGCCTCCATTTTTCCTTGATTTACGTTTGTATAGATATGTTTTCTGCATTTAAAATTATGCTTACATAAATGTGTTGTGAAGATGATCCGGCTTTGCATGTCGTGTAACTTCCTCGTTGCTCGATGTATCACTGTGGCCTGGTATAATTAAACTGGTACTCCTTTTTTGTTACGGTCAGTATAACGCCTGACGCCTTTACGTCTAGAGACATTTCCTGGCACCCATTTTAGTCTTGGTAGACACAAAAGCCCAGGTCAATTAAACATGCGTCTCATTGCCTATTCGAATACATTACCACCGAGCCGGGAGGAAAGCTTGATGGTCATTGCGGCTAAGGAGCGAATATAACAACATATATATATATGTGCGATGTATGCAAGCTACGTGTAATATGGTATTTGAAAACAAAAAGTGTAGGCTTTAATCGACTTTTAAAGTGTAGTTTATATTTTACTTCAAAACCATAAGCAAAATGTTATTTCTGTTTGTTTAACTGTTTTTCACCCAAACAGATGTAACTCTTTCTGTCTTGTGAAACTGGTTATGTATAAACTAACATAAATAATGAACGTGATAATTATGGGGTAAGAGATTCTTTTGTGCAAATTATGACAGATTCCATTGCGATATATCCTCGAAGACAGAACTGAATAATAATGAAGAATGTTGAATGAGTTGCTTCGTTAAATATGCGATGAGACAGTGAATAATTTGAAAACATCACGTCAAGTTTCAGGATCCAATAGGATAAAAAGAATGATACTGTAAATTAAATTTACATTGTATATTTTTCAGGTATAGATTCCGATAAAAAGAGAAAAATACAATGCATATAAAAATAAAGTGGAAATATTGGCTCGTCCTCAGGCAAATATACGCTTCACACGCCAATGATCCGGAGTTTGTTTACGGGTCCGGTCAAGAATGTGCACTATTGACGAGCTCAAACGAGAGCGAAACTCGAGTCTAGTGCTTCCACATTAACGTGGATAGGCCTTAGGTTCATACCAGAATACGATCAGCGTTGCCAGTAGTGGGTTGTGCTCAATATTTAAATCTCAAATCCAGAAACAACAAAATAAATCAATACTTAATAATATTGGTGGTGCAGGTTAGCATGGTCGAATGGGTATGAACGCGTGTTCTTAAACACCAGTTGTGCTGATGCCAAGGTAAGCGGTTCAACCCTTACACCCGACAGGTAGACTAAAATGTTGACCTGTCGTCCTTAACGTGGGGACGTAAATTACAGGTACCTCTGAAGTCGAAGTGGATTCGCCTAATGGCGAGGGACACTGTTAATAGGGAAAGCCAATCCAGATGGTAAATTCAGTCCATCACTACTATAAATAGTGTGTTTGGACTACGCCTGAGTTCAAAGTGAGCGAGAGCAAAAAAAAAATAAAAAATATTGGTGATTACAAAGAAAAGTACAATTGTACTGTTACAATTGTACGAAACACTAATACCATAATATAATGAGAAGTCATTAAGTTACAGGAATGTTACTAATAAATTGTTTACAATGGAGCGAACAAGAAACTGTGTCTGCTATGTCTCAACATAATTCCCCTGCCTGGTTACACGCTTGGCCCACCTGCCCACCAGCATTGTTTAATGCCTTTCAGGAACAAGTTGTTGGGTGTGGCCTTAAACTAATTCTCCACCGCCTTCATTATCTCGTTATCATCTGCAAACCTCTGACACCGCAAATGTTCTTTCAAGAGTCCAGACAAGTGGACGTCCGATGGCGCAATGTTTGGAATGTATGCTGGATGTTTGAAGACCTTACATTTTAGAACACCTAGTGCATCCACAGCCGGACTCTGTGGCGAAGGTGTTATGGACGCGGTTTGTAATCATGCTTACCAGCGTTCGAACACAGCTGCGCGCGATTTGGAAGCAGACTGCGTTGCGCTGGATTTTAAGAATTAGTATGGAAGCCGGTCGTTCAGAAAGCAATGGCAAACTACTGAACGTAAACATGCCAAGACATCAACAACAGCAGTAACATGCTGGTGTTGACAGCGATGTCTTGTAAAAATGATATGCAAAAAAAAAAAAAAAAAATCAGTAAACAGAGAACCATCAATATTTATTGACGATGGGGATAGTTGACCATTTAACTTTCACACACACAGACATACAAACACACACACACACACACACACACACACACACACACACACACATATATATATATATATATAGAGAGAGAGAGAGAGAGAGAGAGACGAGGGTAAGTTAATAAGTAAGTCACAAATGGCTGTAGAAAAATAACTAAATATAAGAACAACATGAAACCAGTTTATTTTTATACATGTATTGTCCCTTTATTTCTCAACATAATTTCCACCAATATTGATGCACTTATCCTATCGTCTTATCAGTCATCCCAAACCGGCTGGATAGAACTGCGTTCTTTGTTTTCATTTACCTGCCATCAACACATAAATGTGTGACTTACTTATTGACTTGCCCTCGTAGCGTTTTCTACCCAGCTATACACCGTTTTATGGGATTTGTCAGCATAAACTCTGAAATCCTACCTTGTAGGGAGACATTTCGCAAATGACGCCGAAGTTGAATGTGAAGTGAAAACGTGGTTTAGAAAACAGAGCACGCAGTTCTATGCAGCCGATTTGGAAGGACTGATAAAATGATGGGATAAGTGCATCAATGTTGGTGCAAATTATGTTGAGAAATAAAGGGACAATGTATGTATAAAAATAAACTGGTTTCAAGTTGTTATCGTAGTTAGTTATTTTTCTACAACCATTTGTGACTTACCTATTAACTTACCCTAGTATATATATATATATATATATATATATATATATATATATATATATATATATATATATATATATATATATATATATATATATATATATATATATATATATCACAGTCAGGTCTTAGATATGACTGAGCTACCGTATAACAGTAGACGGTACTACCTGGTTTCTGTTAGCGCCGAACGTTGGGCGGCGCTTACCAAACCCGACACCCCACATTGTGCCAACGGCTTCGGGCGGACGAGCGCAATTGAGAGGGTACAAGCCTTACCCTGGTGCGAGGAAATGCAAGCTAAAGACAAAATTGTCATGGCAGGGCAGACCAGGCCCTAAGCCTTGGTTGGCGACTGGTCTAGGATCGAAGCTCCGACAGGCGAACAGTTAGAGCATTGCTTTGCTGATCCGGCAGCTTCTGCAGCTTGTCTTGTTCCAGATGTAGGGCTGTTACCTTTCCTCTGGAGTGAACTAGGCAGGCCGAGAGAGGGATCATGCTGCATGGGCAACACATGATCTCTATATTTTAGCCCAGGCTTTGTGCTATGGAGAGACAATAACTCCATCCCTGGTCTTAACTGGTCTCGGAACCCACTGTGAACGGACATTTACAGCGCAAATTGGCCTTATCAGTCACACTCGCTACCGCCATAGTTAAAAGTTATTATGCCTTTTTAGAGCACAAACTATCGTCTGTCAAGACGGCAAGGTGCCAATGATGATGATGATATATATATATATACACTCACACACAAACACACATCTGTATATGTGTTCGAAGTGATTAAGCGTCCATATAACAAAGGCATGCGGCAGTAGAACGTACAGCAGAGAATATCCGGCTTGCCTGTCTGTCGGATGTTCAAGAATCCCCATAGAGACGTGTGTGTTAATATTGACCTGGGTTCCCAGGTCGACCCAGTGTAAACTGGGTACCAGGAAATATCATGTGACGTAGTGACGTATACACGGCGGGTTGCCATTGACCCCATCACTCATCGACTGCCAGTTGGTGTATACAAATATGGCGCTAGCATAATATTTCCCACCCGTGCGTTACCGGGGCCAGTAAGCGAAAGAAAGAACAGTAATCCTGTCACATACAATGTATGAGATCTTAGAGGAGGCTACGGGTGGCTGGCATGAAATCAACCATCTCGCCCGTAGACATATGTCGCTGCAACGTCCAAACAATTTTGAATAAGTCTTTAAAGCTTCTCCCGCCTGAGATGGCAGAAGCCCATGCTCCATAAGAAGATATGAGACCCAGTTCGAGTCAATTCGTGTACACTGGTCCTTTTTTGCTACTTTATAATATACTAGCTGACCCGGCCCGGCTTCGCCCAGACTCTGGTGGGGAGCATCTCATTTAATTCATATAAGTAGTCATATAAGCACCCATTCCCGTTACCGACTGACTGTCTGTCTGTCTGTCTGTCTGTCTGTCTGTCTGTCTGTCTGTCTGTCTGTCTATCTGTCTATCTGTCTGACCCGGCCCGGCATTGCCCAGCTCCTGGTGTGGAGCATCTCATTTAATTCATATAAGTAGTCATATAAGTTCCCGTTCCCGACTTTCTATCTGTCTGTCTATCTGTCTGTCTATCTGTCTGTCTATCTGTCTGCCTGACCCTGCCCGGCTTCGCCCAGTCCCTGGTGGGAAGCATCTCATTTAATTCATATAAGTAGTCATATAAGTTCCCGTTCCCGTTACCGACTGTCTGTCTGTCTGTCTGTCTGTCTGTCTGTCTGTCTGTCTGTCTGTCTGTCTGTCTGTCTGACCCGGACCGGCATCGCTCAGCTCCTGGTGTGAAGCATCTCATTTAATTTATATAAGTAGTCATATAAGTTTCTGTTCCCGACTGTCTATCTGTCTGTCTATCTGTCTGCCTGACCCTGTCCGGCTTCATTAAATTCATACAACAAAAAAAGTAACTTAAAAGAACGTTCTTCCACACACCATCCATTATTTTTAAAGAAAACTCTTTCTAATCACCTGCATGACTACAGTAACTTCTTAAGCAAAAAAAGATGAGTTACAATGTGCATTGTGCATCATTTTTATGAAAACTTTGAAAATTCCTTACAGATTGTATCATTATTTATTATAACTCATATGCCGGTACATAACTATGGACAAAGAGTTTATAAATCTTTGAAAACGATGCCACAATATGACTATAAGTTATACAGAAAAGTTATGCCCCTTGAAATAACTTTTACAGAGTTAGGTCCCCTGAGATATATGAAATTATGATGAAAAATGAAAAATGAAATAATACTGAGTAAGCAGGCGATTTCACACTAACAAATTATCACAGTTGGCAGCTCTGGAATGAAAGGAAGGCGTGTAGAAAATTTCATCTCAATCGGATGGGCCGTTCGCGAACGTATAAAGGACATACAGACAGAAATACATACATTTGGACGGAGATCCTTTTTTATATATAAGATAATTAATGACAGTAAAATGCTGAATAGCGTCGTCATTGTGTCCCTGTTTGGTTAAACACAGATTCTATTGCAAAAACATATATTAAATAGCATTAATATAAATTATTGCAGTCAGTACTCACCCTCATTACCATGTATCAGTTCATCATTAGTGATTGATTGTGATGAGTCCCTCGCTGGGCTTCTCCAAGTCCATCTCTTGATGCTGCCCATTTGCAGTTAACTTGGTCTACCTCTTGCACGCTTCCGCCTACGATTCTCCTGTCGTCTCATCAATATAAATTGCTAATCCCCCCCCCCCCTTTTTTTTTCCGCACAACCTTTACATAACATTGCAGTCAACACCAGCATTTTTCAGCTGCTGTTGATGTGTTGGCAAGTTTTTACCATCAATAGTTTGCCATTGCTTTCTTAACGACTGGCTCATATACCTTTCCGTAAGTAACCAACGAATATCGAGCAGCTGTGATTCCAACGAGATTATACGGGATTACGAACAACGTCCTTAACTCTTACGCCAGGAAAACCGGCAGCTGCGAAGTACCAAAAGATAAAGTAGATGAGAGGACATATCATATACAGAGATACTAAGCATGACATGTTAGTTGTATCAATCCGTTATTTAATTAATTCATCATGTGCCGTGCCGATAAGCGTGGGCGGTCATGTTTCGCTACCCACTAGAAAACCAGAGTCGTGGATTAACTCAGTGTTCTTGTCTCAACCATATCACGTGGCCAATGTCTCGTGGTGTGTGTCATCAGGTTACAGGAGAAGTGTACAGCCCACCTCACAATGTCTCTAAACTACTCTAATCTACACAATCTCAGACTGACAAGTCGGAATAAAAGGCAACTCAAACATATATTTATTTTCTCCTTGAACAATAACAGAGTGACAATCTACAACATAATCGCATAGAGTAATCAGTACATGCATTGCAGACACATAATGCATATTGAACTGTAATAATACGATGCTGCATTGCCTCACAAGAGAGAGATAGATAGTATAAGTCTATGCAACTGGACGTTAGGGGAATGCCACTTATGATCACCTATTAACCGCATGGAGTAAAAGACTAAAGCTAAGAATTACACCGGCCTTTGTTTCGTAACTATCTTTCCGTAGGCTTATTAGTGGTCCATATATTCAGCCCAAATACCCATTGATCCATAGATTGATCTATCAATCCATATACCCAGGGATTATTTTGTTCAGATGAATATCTGTTTAGTCAAGTATGCCCGGTATGCTTGGGCGACTCCCTTTTACCCAGGCAATGCCTGAAACAGTATAAAACAATACCCGTGAGTTTTATGTGAGAATAAACATTAGTCTTTCACTACCTACAAATTCCTTAACACCTACAGCTTCTTTATCTATACTAGTATTAGTATATCTTAGCCATAACATAAATTAAGAACCTTATTGTGAACACATATGTTTAACTAATATTATTATCGCCTATTTCCCGACGCGCCGCCTACAGCCAACATTAAGTATTTAACCATCCACCCAAAGATCTGAACCCGCTGCCTGTACCACGTCGGGCCAGCCTAACTACATCTTAGCTACACAGCCGCAGAAGCGCGACCTCCTTTCACCTATGTCCAGCGAACAAAAGACACGCATTCTTTTCCATACCGCTTCGTCTAGGGCGAGCCATTGTCATCCGGTCTCATTGTTTGGGTTGACCCAGCGTGATCGCGAGTGCCTTGCCATCTTCTTCTGCCGTCTGCTGTGTTTGGTCGCTGTGTTTATATCCTTGCAATACTGCCATCTCTGCGTATTTAAATGCCGTGTCGACCCGCCTAGTTATCATTAATCTTTTAGTTCACTTACATAATTTACATGCACATTTACAGTTTATCCACACTCTGCTTATCTCTCCGATTAATATGACTCCCAACACTCTATTTCGGCCATTTAAATATCGGTAATATGCAGTACGTCGCATTCAGTCCTGACATTTGTCGGTCGTTCATGATTACGCGGTAAGTTCACCTACGGTAGTTTGCTATAGCTCTCTAAACTAAGATACCTGATTATAATATACAATTAAACTAATTAGGTCTAAGTCTTATGTCAACTTACATTCAACTTCTGCCATCCAGTGGGTTTTCTGGTCGTCCTTCTGGGTTTCATATTTGAAATACGATTGCTCTCTTCAACCTCGTTTGCCGTGGATCCCACCACCGGTTTCCAGTCGTATTTGACATTAGTCTCCTGTGTGGTTCCAACCGCATTGTCCCTGGCTATGGTCGTCCTGTCTGACGTTTAGCCATCTACTGCAACTAACGAGCGGTCTCCTTAGCTGGCGGTCCTCTTAACTCAAGTGGCTTTCTTGCACTTTAACGACCCTCGGACTCTGCGTGTCTTTCCCTTCTTTGGCTTATCTGCCTTGGGTAGGTTCCGTTCACAGATCCTTAGTCGCTCTCACTCCTATCAGTGATTCAGACGAATTCTAGCATGAGCGCTTGTCCGTCTTCCTTCACTTCCTCCTCCTACAGATACTATACAGACTTGGGCACGGATTAGCCACAATTTCTGAAGTCCTGTTACTATGTTCCTTGGGCTGCCCCAAGAGGGCTCAGGCCCCCGCCGCTCCCGGAGTCCACTATTAACTGTCCTCTCTCCTGCTCGACTCTTCTAACTCACTGGATCCCAAAATATATATAACTATATACTTGGCGCTTCTTTCTGGAATCACGTGACGTCGCTGTCCCTTGTCCTCCAATCAGTACCTCGCGTACCCTGCTTAATTTGCATACTACTATCATATCATTAACCCAAATCTACATTGTCTCTGAAGTTCATGGTCCTGAGTTTATCGTCCTTGTTTGAGTTCATGCTCTTTAAATAAGAATTCCCAGTTCAAGCACGTTCCCACTGCTATAAATCTGCCCCTCCGTTGTATTCCTTGCCCAAACTGACAGTTCCCGACAAAGCCTATGCTAAGTTTGGCTTCATGTTTCCTGAATTTCTCATTTCACTAACAACTAAAGGTAAACCGTCGGTCAGCGGGCTGCACTAGAGTCATTGCCCGACCACTCACTAATTTTGAACTTATACTGGTCGGTGAACTCTGTCTCAAAATCATTCCAGTCATTGCCCTCTAGTAAACTGAGGCAGTATGTGAAAACCACTTTCCCTACTGTCTCATACCCACCTACCAAAAGTTGATGGGTCCCACCATCAATATAGCGCCATTCCTCCTTGAGATCGAAGCCCTGGCTCCGCATCTGACATCCCTCATAAACAATATTGGATGCCTAAGGGGAAACTCTTTTCGGAACTTCCACCCCAAATAATAATAATAATAAAAAATACTGGTTGCATCCCCTGCTCTCCCAGTGCATAAGGCAGTTAAAACTTCTGACGTGCATCCTAACAATATTGTAATCAAGTACTATTATCCATAAAAACAGTTCAATACTTGGCATGCCGGGGATTCCCCCAGACAACAAAATCATACATCAAAGGGTGCACATAAAGACACCAAAATGAAAACAATATCAATATAGGCATTCACTTAATATGCCATCCCCCTGTAACAACAACAAAACCAAAAATCAAATTCACATCGGTGCTACCCACTAGGAACTCTGTACATCAATGTGTCCAATCATTCTTGAATCTGAAAAACATTGTAACAATTCCTGTGACCTCACAGGAAAATGCCTGGTCACCACACATAATAAAACAACAAATTCTCCCCTATTCGCAAGGACACATCAGCCTGAAGCTGCAATCTTCACAATCGCCGCCGCTGTACACAAAAACAAATCAGCCCCTGCTGTAAGTAGACAACATTTAGTGGCCACAGACACAAACCAAACTTATATCATGAAATAGCTTTTGACATAAAAAAAAAATGTGCGCCCAGTCGTTGGACATCGTGCTCCATTGTCTTGGCGCTGAAATAACTCTGGAAAAAATATGGTATGCCCAGTTCTTGGACATTATGCTTTATTCTCTTGGCGCTGAAATAACTCTGAAAAAAAATGTGTGCCCAGTTCTTGGACACCCTGGCGCTGAAATAACTCCACAAAAAAAAACATTTGTTTGCCCAGTTCCCGGACATGGCGCTAACATGTATTCTTCGCCATGCCCCTTCACATTAAAAACAACCATGTACCCGCATTAACATCTACCCGGGCAATCTCAGATTATAAATGGACTCCTTGGCCTCCTGGCACGACGTTGAACTGTGTGTTGTCACTATGACACCCAATACTACAGTTGTGTCTGCCCAACACGATAGAGTGAGGTGCAAACAAAATTAAAAACATTCGCATACCCGACTTGACATCTTCCGCTATGGAAATAACAAGGGAGCTAACTGCTCCACAACAGTTGATCCCCTCAAGTAGTCATATTCATTTAAACAACAAAATAACATGTTTCTAACTGCATTCATGAACCTGTAAAACAAACAAAGGATGGTTAAACGTGACTACACCAAAATTGTCATTCAATTATGAACCAACACTACACCACGAACGTTTAACTAATTATTAAACTACTGTTCATTGCGTCATGCTGAAATAAATATATAAAGAATATGTTTCTGCTTGCGGGTGCTCTCTGGATTCCGTTTTCTTCTTCACTGAATTTCTACGATTCTTTTCTTTAAAGTGTCTATTCTATATGCATGGGCAGAAATATAGGGCGTCACTGGTCATTCACTGCCCAACACTGTTAACATATCTAAATCTGGTATCATGAAACTTGAAGACGCTGGTACACTGAATTCCACCTCTGTTCCCGCTTCTAAAATAAAGGGATTTTCTAACTACCACGAGTTACACTGTCATTTGTCTCTTCACAACAGCCATAATAAACTCACTGCATAAAACACAGGGGAATATCCCCTCTTGATGATCTAATTGTTCATGCGTGCATTTCTTGTGCACATGTGCCATTGATAACGTTCGGAACAGCCCGTCTCGCTCTGCCGCTGGTGGGGCATGCTAGCACGATGAGTCCTTGTTGTCGTTCCTTGCAGGGCAACACAAAAGGGGGGGGGGGGAGGAGCGCTATATTTTCTTAGTGGCCTCGATGTCTACACTGCCACCAGACGTATTGCGTTCAGCCAGGCAAAGCACTTTGCATGGCTCTGGGTTTCACTTGCCATACCCTGTCGTCAATCATGACTCTACTTCCTGGACGAAGAGTGGGTGGCCTTGGTATAACGGTGGGGTATTTTATTGTGATACCCTTCAATCAGTGAGTTAGTCTTTAACGTGCACTGAAAAGAAGAACTTGTCCTTTAACGATAACAAGATAAGACCACCCTTACGTTGACTTGCTCTGCTCAGCTGTTGTCTGAGCTCATTTCGGACAGATTCCGCTGCGCTGACTCTCCTTCTGCGATAGCTATCCCTGGGTATTTTGTTGTTGTATGTTGGGTTTTCCTGTATTCTTGTAGCGAGGTGGTTTGGCCGGTGTACTTTACACAAGAGTTTCTAACTGAACAGACTTAGTAGAAACCTCGCCGACAGATAGTTCAGACAATTTACCAACCAGCTATGAGATACGTAGCCTAGTAAAGGAACACTTACTGAGACAACTATCGAGCAGGCAATCACGAACTACTGACTATAAGCGACAAATCTATGTATACGATCTCACTATGTAGTAGAACCTGACACCGCCAGACAAAGTTCACATGGAATCTCCTGGGAGCTCCCGGACTAAGCTGGAAGGTCCCAGAAAATTCTGGAAACATATTCCTTGCCAGACGACGCCATTTGTGACAGCTAGAAAAGAAAGGAGGAAGAAGAGAGAGGAGGGAGGGAGTAGAGAGAGAAGAGAAAGAAAAGAATGATGAGGGAAATGATGTAAATAGTGTGAAGCCTAAAAGTTCGTTCCTCAGTCGAACTCTGCCTCAAAATCATTCCAGTCATTGCCCTCTAGTAAACTGAGGCAGTATGTGAAAACCACTTTCCCTACTGTCTCAGTGGATTAACTCAGTGTTCTTGTCTCAACCATATCACGTGGCCAAGCCGTCGAGGTATTTACTTCTCTGCCCTTCCCTAGTTCTCTTCCCCCCTCGATCTTGCCAGTTGTCACTAAGGTCTCCAATTTATTTCTTCTTATAACGTGTCCAAAACTTTGTGACTGTCTACGTCTAATTTCTCTAATCACTTTAGGTTTTCCTTTGTTTCTTGTAGGATGTGGTCATGGGCTTGTCTGTCTGTCCATGGTATTCTTTGCATTTTCCTTAGAAACCATATATCCACGTGTCTATTCATTCTGGATCTATATTTACCGACCCTTATTTACAAATCGCAGACGCCACCTTTGTTAAAACACAAACATTACTGAAGTTAATGCAACCATTCATGTGCTAAAATCTGTAATACGAACCATTAACATAATGGCGGGTTATATTTACTGATCACATTAACTGCCATATCTTCACTAGGAGCAAACTTGATAACGGCAAGTGGGAACGATGAACAACAATTGTTACTCTACTTTTGTCTCGTGTCTCTGGAACCCGTTGACTCGACACGTTCATCGTCAGGTCTTTCAATTGTAACGTCTGGTATCTCTATATCAACACAGAACAGCAATGACACAGTCAATTAGAAGAGTTTTTTTATCTAACACTGTAAGCAAGAGGGAATGCAGTTGTAGCGTAGATGTGAGGAAGGTGCGAATGGGATGAAACATATAGTCAGTTGTTTAGATTGTAAGTTGTGAATCCTCTAGAAACGTGTTAACTCTTTAAGTGGATACTGGCATTGCTGAGAGGTTTAACGAGCTTAAACTTTCTCTTCTGACCGGTGCTTAGCGATATTGTTCCACAAGTCTGTCAAATGGACTGCAATTTCGACTTTTCGTCCTGGACTTAAGGACGTAACATAAAAGTACCCCAGAACTCGGAGAGAGTTCACGTGATGAGGTGGGACAATGGTACAGGAAAAACTAACCCTCACGCATTATAAGCCCAGTGCACTTATTAGTCGTGTGTTGGTTAGGCTCGAGTTCACAGCGATCGAGCAACTCTTGAAGTTCCACACACACATGACGATGTCGGCTGAGTACTGACAAGAGCTTGCATTTGTATCAGAACAATTTACCGGGTAGTTAATGCTGCCCACGTGAGACTGTCCACAGTACTCTTCGAAAGTCGGTGGGTCAAGAAAAATAATGCGACCACCGTAGCTTAGCAGCTAGACGTCGGTCTGCCCTATCAGGGTTCTTGGGTTCGATTCGCATAGGGGCAGTTTCGAATTTAAAATAAAAAATAAAATTGAGCAACAAGAAATTATATAGCGATTAAGAAAGAAAGAAAGAAAGAAAGAAAGATAGGAAGACAAGAAAAAAAGGCAGAAAGGAAGGAAGGAAGGAAGGAAGGACGGAAGGAAGGAAGAAAGAATGAAAAATATGCTATATAACATTGTCAGACCTACATACCAAAACCTCTCTTCACCGACACGCCTCCTGGGAGACAGGCAATAGTCTCAAGAAGTTAGGATCCTCTATGGCAGTGGTTCTCAACCTTTTTTGGCCCATGCCCCCCTTCACCATATTTTCAGAACGTATCCCCCCCCCCCACCCCTTCCTTTCAAAAATCTGGTCCGTGCCCCCCTTACCATGTTTTCAGAACGTCAATCCCCCCCCCCCCCCCTTTCATATTTCCTACCTAGAAATCCCCCACCCCTACACAGTATACGTAAAAATGGAAGGTAAATATGTTAAGACAGATCTAGACATCCACATAAAACGGGATTTGTGGGTATACTTACTTTATAAAATGAATTTTAGAAGGATGAGACGTGCATAACTGTAAAGTATGAAGGGAAAAGTAATATCAAGTAATCGGTTCTTGTATTAACGGGATCTTGAAATGATCTTCATCCCCCCCCCCCCCCTGGAAACCCTAAAATTCCCCCCTGGGGGGGGGAATTCCCCACCGGTTGAGAACCACTGCTCTATGGCTTACGCTGTGATGATCATTGGCGATGTCTGCACACTTTTCACACAACGAGATTGCAAGCGAGTCTGAACAATTCACAACGATGGTGGTAGGTAATTAGCAGCCACGTCTAACACACCTTACTTTGGGAAGTTAGAGACAAGCTCGGGATTAGTGTGTTGTTTGTAATCAAGAAAGAGTGAGTCTTCCAGTCTTTGGGGGTCTGACAGCAGCAGCAAAACAACAAAGCCAACAATAATAGCAATGACAACGATGTAGGTATATGCTCACATGTTTATTAAACCCCCCCCCCCCCTCCCCCACTAATAAAACGATTTAATCAAAAGTTTAATGTAGATTTATTGAAAGACATTAACTCTCGACGAGAACTGGTATCTAACATCAGAAAAATATAATTAATATTCACTGAACATATCATAAGACATAATTCTGAAATAATCTCAGCGATAAATTATCTATTTATTCCACAGTGTTTTCACTTTTCCCAGTTAACTGCGCCAAAGAAGTCATTACGTTACTACATTAACCATGTTTGCACCTCACACCCCATCTGTGTATCTTTCCTTCAAAAGACTGGAATGCATCATGAAACCTGGCAAGCAGGATAGGAAGAGATGCAAGGGAAGAACAAAAGAGAAGAATATATTCAGTTTAGCATGATGGTTGTGAAGAACTTCTGTAGCAGAAATAATTGACAGTAAACCAGACAGAGGAGTATGGACAAATGTGATGACCGGCGCCGCAAGGCTTGGACTGTCAAATGAAGAAGCTGCTTTCATCAGCTACTTAACATCTTCTTATTGTCGTACACCTTCAGTCGTAAAGAAGAATAAATACAGAGAACAGCAGTCAACACGGGCTTCTTGGCATCCCCGTAGAGTTTGTCCTCAAATGGGGCGGATATAGGCCAACATAGTTGTATCTGTTCTGCATATGTTGGACTTTCCTGCAGCACATGCTTTGCTGTCATATGCCCAGTTGTACAGTTACATTTATAAATAGCTCATATCTTTAGTTTATTAGATATGTGATGTTTCACCCTGTTGTGTCCTGTACGGAGTCTGAAGATTATTACTGGTTCTCTTCATGGTTCTGTTAAAACAAAACTAGAAGTATCAACAATTAGAAGAGCACCGACACGGCATTCTCAGCGATTCTTATGTTTAATAGAGAACCCCGTATATTAGTCAAGTCCCTTTGAAGACTTAAGGCATACAGAGTGATAGACCCAGTTTATAAAACAATCGGCACCTGATGGGTGATGTTGACAATCTCACTCCAGCCAGCTTTAACTGCCAGAATATTTTCTGGCAACCATGTTAATGGTCAATGAAAACAAGAAACTGTCTCGAAGGGGGTTCGAAAACATGACCACCAGGTCGGTGGGTAAGCGTACTGACCACTGCACAACCGCATATCTCGGGCTGCACGTTGTTAGCCATATATTTGTAAAGTAGTGTGTCCAAACCGTCTGGCCAATCCATGACAAGATATTATTATTTTTCCTTGATAACTTTATGCGAAAGTGATTCATTATTTCATTGGTATCTTTATATATATACAATGTTAATCATAATTTCACAGCTGAGTCATTATTTGACTGCTATTTTCTACGAGGTTAAATCATTATGTTACTAGTGTCTGTAAAAGAGTAGGTACCACATTAAGTTAGTCATTAGGTATGTCATAATTTAATATGTATAGCAAAACTATATGAGCTATGAACACGAAAACCCATTATTATTGCACTTGTATTTCTCCTTACTTCTGAAATAATCTACGCGAACAATTATGCAACAATTCCGCTGTGTTATAACTTCCCCCAATATCTGCACCAAAGAAGTCTTTGGGCTGCTGCATTTGTCCCACACTCCATTTGTCTATGGTTGTTTGTCACATACGCTTTCCGACATGCAACATTGCCACATTGCGTTTAGACAGAATGACGTCATCGGAAAATGCGGTAGAAAATGATATAGAGGAAAACACCACAAGAAACTAAGAGACTGTTGATAAAGAACAAAAAGGAGAGTGACGTCAGTGATCAACAAAAAAGACATTGATTGGGAAGGTACTAGCTGGCCGTGAAATGCAAATATTGGCGGTAGAATAGTGTTGGCACATGAAACAGTGGCTGCGACTGAGATAGCAGGGAAGGAAGATATACAAGGTTTGCTACAACGTGTCGCTACATAACTTACGGGGTACCTAGACCTACATCGCGCGGAGCGGCAAAGGAGAACTGCAGGCAGAGCGACAGAAGGGCAACGGAAGATGCGAAGGTACAATCTCTATGTAAGCAGGTTAGTGTTGAGTATCAATGAGTTCCTGTAAATAGAACTAGGTCCCGCTTGGCAACGACAAGCACCTAGGTACGGATAGAATTGATAGAAAATCTCAAACTGACTGTGAGAACTTATTAAATGTTATTACGTTTCAAAATCTTCAACGTGACAGTTGGCTTCGTCATTTCCCTGCCGTTCCAGTTCTGAACTTTGCTCGTTTACTGTTATAAGTTTGTGTCGAGCCGAAATTATTGATCGTGCTATTTGGACATTTTTCATGTAATTGTTATGAATGCTGGACTTATAGCATGGCAGCCTTGGGTGCATCGTTTTTCCGGGAGTGCCAACAGAAAATATTACTAACTAGCCACTCATTCACATCCGCCATTTGCCACTTATTTGCACTGGCCAGGAAAACATCGGAACCCAATCACAAAAGTAATTATCTGTATAATTATTGGTCAAGTCAGGAATCGTGTCTACCACCAGTCTGCATCAAGTTTATATAGACAGGAAACATACCATTTACACGTGGATATAGGTACTAGAGGAGATATAGAGATGGAACATACACAATAGACTGTCCCTTCCACACACTTCCTTTTCTCCACAAGATCCACTCAAGACATTTTCCCTCACCGACACTTCTCTCCACAAGATTCCCTCACGCCAATTTTCACTGTTTTACTACCTGCTACACATGACATTTGTGATGCCATTAACGGGAAAGTAAACATGCTCAGGGATCTTACGATGTACACATTGCGTTGAGTCAAGCATTTATCAACGTCATTCCAGTAATCAAGGTCGTCACGGGGACACTGTCGCTGGCTGTTAGAGACGTTGAAGCAGCATTTCGTTTATCACGGTGCCATTTCAATATATTGGACGGACACCGCACTTGCATATAATCAACGCAACGAGTTCTGCACACGTCATCGTAGACAAATTACAGGACAAGTCACACATTAGTCATTGTATTCTGGACATTATAGACTTGACCTCCATCGACGCTTCCTTCCATCATCAGTCTTTGGGAAAGCTGGATTTTATTGAGACGCTCATCTAGACATTGTTCACCGGATCTTTCATGAAGAGGTACCTACATTTCAAATGACACTTCTAAGCGGACGTCAACTCATTATCGGACATTGTCACGGACACATCAAGCAACCTACTTCGGGATCAGACAGTCATCATACTGTGAACATTCTTTTACACGGATATACTGCACACGTCATTACGGACAAATTATAAAACATACAGGACAGTCAACTTACTCTGGACTTTAAATACGCAACTACGTTGAGATACCTACTTCAACTGGTCAACCAGGATTTATCTCGTTAAGGCCAGTACATTTGCTGTTTGTTGTTATATAACTGTGGTCTGTTTGGGTGTCTAATATATAACATATTTTTCTTCCGATAGCCGACTCCGTAGTTATTTAACAAAGCGAGAGATTGAAGCGCAATCTGAAGGTCACATGAGTTTAATTATCGGAAATTCAGACACGTTATTTACTGACGGCTTGTCAGCTTGTGACAAATATATTTTTTGTGACGAACTTGCGATTCGTTGGTAGTATATTAAATTTTTTTTCCCGCGTTGTACCATTAGGCATTTACATTCCTTATTCTATCACGTCTCCTTATTTATATGTGATTAAATATTATGTTGGTATGTCACTTCGTAGTTCGTTATCGTAATAGCGTTATTGTTATGTCAGTATATTCTTTATATTGAATATATATTTTTACTACTAATTTCTAGTGCTTACGTTTGTAACGGTTAGGACGTTATCTATCTTGCGCCGAGTTGCTATTCTTCTCGCGTGTTTATACTCTTATATATTAGTGATTTCGAGTTGACTTCTCATTCAACTTGCATATATATATTTGAATACGCTTGTCATTGTCTACCTACGCATTCTATCGGCTGTGCGTCACATATCTACTATTGTAACGGCATAATTTACAGATCATTAAGACAACATGTCAACACTTCAAGACTTCATGGACATGGGTGAAAGGTCTGGTTTGACCGGTGCAGACCTCAGGAATTGGGCGAAGCAAGAATTGAAAGATTTTCAGACACAGCAACGTGAAGAGAGAGCTGAAAAATTGGCAGCAGAGAAAGAAGCAAAACAACTTCAAGCTTCACATGAACGAGAGAGATTAGCTCTTGAGAAAGAGTTAAAAGAAAAAGAAATGGCGTTGGAACGTGACAGGATTGCCGCTAGGGAAAAGGAATTAACGCTGGAACGGGAAAGAATAGCCGCTGAAAAAGAGATGAAAGATAAGCAACTAGCATTTGAGAAAGAAAAACTTTTGGCCGAACAACTTCTTAAGGACAAGGAAGTTGAAGGTAATTTGAAAGTCAAGTCATTGGAAATGGATCGTGAAGCGGAGATTGAACGAGAAAGAATTCAAGCAAAACATAATGATCCAGTGAAAAAGTATCAAGGTCTTTTTCGCAATTTCCAGCAAGGTGATTCTGTCAGTTCTTGGATTACCAATTTTGAAGTGCTTGTAAAGTACTACAAGGTACCGGAACTAGACGTACCGATTCTGTTCCACAGGCATCTCGCATTGGAGCCTTTAAAGGTAATCGAGTTGATACCTGAGGACTTACGTACCAATTACAAATACATGAGAGATCGTGTTTTGGCACACTTTAGTTTAGATGAATCGGGCTTACGTACTAAGTTTAAAACACTCACTCCTAAATCTAACCAAACTTTCCTTGACTTTGTTTCTGAATTAACCTCATCTTTTGATAAATGGACTAAAGCCGCTGATATTGGGTCTGACTACAATAAAATTCGAGACTTAATAATTAGAGATAGACTACTATCTGCGGTACCAGAGTCCATGTCTATATTTCTAGTGGAGAATAAATGCAAAGATCTTAAGGAAATGGAAACGAGGGGAGAATCATATTTCAATGCACACCGTGACATATTTGCGGAATGCACACAACCTGAACTGGTAATAGGGGCTAGTGCTAGAATTCAGAATAACAGAAGTAATGGTAAGTTCAAGAAATTCTCTAATAGAAACAGGGGACCTTACCAGAACACAAACAGAGATTCTGACAGACCTAGAAAGGGTCACTTCACACGATGTCAATATTGTAAACTCTCACACGGTGCTTTGGAAATGTGTGACCAACATCCTGGTTATCCTGCGTACCTAAGAGACATCACATCTAAGAAAAAGAGTAAGTATGACTCCTACAAGAAGAGTGTTAAATGTTATTCTTGTCGGGCGTATGGACATACAAGCCGGTCGTGCGCGATGAGAAACACTTGGAAGGAGGCGAATACTGCATACGTGTTCTCCAGCAGCGATTCTGACGACTTAGAGGACACACATGAGGCTATTATTCAGACTTACAACAACAAATTAGATAAGACTGAGAAAGACATTCCTGATGACGAATGCCTAGCGACCATTCAAGAGGCCAATGCGGCTGACATACAGAATGGCACACTTAAAGTTCACCAAGCTTGGGTGAACGGGGAACCTACTACATGCGTTCGTGATACAGGCGCATCTATTATTGGGGTAGACCAAAAGCTCATAAGAGAGCAAGACTACACAGGCAAAACTGTAGGCTGCAGAACTTTCGGCGGCACAGTTGAAAGGTATAAAATCGCCACAATCACGATAAAATCTCCATACTTTAAAGGCACAGTAAATGCAGCAGTACTTCCGAATCCTTGTGCCGGGTTACTCATTGGGAACGTACCTAATGCAAATGATCGCACTCATGAAGAGGCAATTGAGTGGGAGATTAAAAACATTCCAACAAATGCTGTCACAAGAGCACAAGTGCATCGTCAAGAAGAAGAAGATAAGGACAATTCTTCATCTTCTCAGACTGTTAGTGACAATACTATAACACTGACTGCGGACTTAGCTACGGAACAACAACAAGATTCTTCTCTTAAAATCTGTTTTAATAACATGAACATGTTCCTTCGAAACAAGCTAAAAATGGTGATTGGAAATTTGTGTTAGACAATAATATTTTGTATAGACAATACAACAGAGGTTCAACATTGTGTTTACAAACAGTACTACCAACCAAATATCGTAGCGAAGCACTGAAGTTGGCACATGATTCGCCATTTGCAGGGCATATGGGCATTGCTAAGACTACTCATAGGTTGTTAGCACAATTTTATTGGCCTGGTTACGCCAAAGATATCACAAATCATGTTCGTTCGTGTTCATTGTGCCAAAGAACCACACAAAAAGGCAAACACCCTACAGCTCATGTTCAGAAAACTGATTTGGCATCACGCCCATTTCAAAAGATTGCTGTGGATATTGTGGGTCCACTTAACACTACCACTGATCGTGGTAATCGATTTATCTTAACCATGATTGATTTATGTACTCGTTGGCCGGAGGCTATCCCGCTCAAACACATCACTAGTAGATCCATCCTAGATTCATTTCTATTGATTTTCAGTAGGATAGGATTTCCATTATACATTTTATCAGACAGAGGTAGTCAGTTTATATCTGCGGCTACCCAAGCAGCGATGAAAGTGCTGGGTATTCCACAGGTGTTTAGTTCACCGTGGCACCCAATGACGAATGGGGTAAATGAAAATTACAACGGGGTCCTTAAACGAACCCTAGCAAAAGTTGCGGCTGAACGTCCGAAAGACTGGGACATTCTATTGCCTGCAGTATTATTTGCGTACCGGGAGGTACCACAAGCTAGTACTGGTTTTTCTCCATTTGAGCTCGTGTACGGAGCCAATCCTCGTGGTCCATTGATGCTATACAATGACATGCTGACTAACAAAACATATGACCACCCTAAAAGAGAAGCATATGAAATGGTTACGCAGTTGCGACATAAAATCATGACAGCTTGTCAAATTGCTAAATCAGCACTTGAGAAGGCAGGAGAGAAATATAGGCAATACGACAATAGAAAGGCCAAGACAATAGTCTTGAAAGAAAAAGACAACGTGTTACTGTTACTTCCCGACCCTCGGGATTGTCTTGTTACTTCGTGGCAGGGTCCATTTAGAGTCATCAGAAAGGTTAGCGACGTCGATTATGTTATTGAGGTAAAAGGGAAAAATAAAATTTTCCACATTAATATGCTAAAACCTTATGTTACACGTGACACTGACACTCCGTATGATAACCAACAAATACCACATAGAGTTGCTTGCTGGGTTATCAACGAACAACAAGAAGACACTATTACACAACAAATACCAACACCAACAGTTAACAGTGATAAGGATTGGCAAGCAATACAAATTAATAACAAACTACCACCACAAGATAAAGATAAGCTTATTTCAGCTATACAAGAGTTTAGCACAATTTTTTCTGATAAACCTGGGCAAACATCACTTATTAAACACATGTTAAAATATTAAAACAAGTATTTCAGAGAATACAACAACATGGTCTGAAAGCAAATCCTAGCAAAATAGAAATAGGTTTCACTGAAATACAATTCCTTGGTCATAGAATTTCTGACGGATTCCGTAAAACTGATCCACAAGTAGTTACCAAGATCTTAAATATTAAACCACCTACCACTAAGAAGGAACTTCGAAGTCTGTTGGGTCTCATTAATTACTATCAGAAATTTATTCCTAACTTTGCTGATATGACGGCAACATTTTCTGAACTTCTAAAAAAAGGTCAACCAACGAAAATTATCTGGACAGGTGATCATGATAAATTATTACAACAGATCAAAACTCTGTTCAGCACATATCCTATTCTTAAATTGCCTGATATCTCTAAAGATTTCGTTTTACAAACAGACGCTAGTTTTCATGCAATTTCAGCTGTTTTACTTCAAATACATGATGGTAAATTGCATCCTATTCTGTACTTCAGTAAGAAACTATCAGATACTCAGAGAAATAATGCAATTACCGAACTGGAAGCTTTAGCGTTAATTGAGAGCATTGATAAGTTTTCTAGATATCTTCTTGGGAGAAAATTCCTAGTCCTTTCTGACAATAAACCATTGCAGATCTTTAAATCTGGTCATCCAAAGAACTCTAGAATTCATAGATGGTCACTTCTGTTACAGGATTATGAATTTGATATCTGTCACATTCCAGGCAAAGACAATAATTTGGCAGATCTTCTTAGTCGTCTCTAAAAAAATTATGTATGTTATATTTTCTTACTTATTGTCTTCGTTTGTCTTATTGTCTTCGTTTGTGGTTGGATTTTCGTTAGGCTGATTAACATATATTGCATACATTCACCCAGGTAGATTACTGTTGAAAAACAACAAATTGCGAATTATGTTAAATTTGTTATTGTTATATGGATATGTACATAGTTTGTTTAATTCGTTCTTTGGCAGGGACATTGTTCACCATGACGAAGTGACACACTGCACAGTCGAGTGCAATTAACCATGTGCGCTGTAATTGATGAACTATACCTGAACATTTCTGGATTATCGGAAATCGTTTGTATTTCTAAAATAATGTTATGTCATATTATTACGGCATATTCGTATTAAACAGTGATAGTATAGTTATATTTCGGGGATCGAAACCTGACTCTTGATGAGAGTATATGTGTTAAACAATGATAAAGTCGATGAAAATGGACATGGTTGTCGCGAAACAACATATGTACCAACATTGTACCCTTGTGCCATGATAATTCATTGCTATAATGAAGTGCCTGACTGTGTAATTGGTCATTGGTTACTACTTGAGTAACATTATTCATTTCATTAATTAATTATTAATTTATTGCTAATGCGTAGCATAGAATTATATATATATTTTTTCTTTCACATAATTTCAGTTCATAGAGTTAAGTAGTTACATATTCTTCTTATTATTATTATTGTTCATATTTAGTACTTAATGATACATATGATGGGTCATAGATTTTTCAATTCTCATTGTGATCGCCATTGCCAAGTATAGCCACCACATTATGAAATACGCCGTTAAATAATATTGTCACTCGGTTGTTATTGCCACACCTACACAAAGAGTTTATGATGACGTCTCTAGGGAGCATTTACCTCGACTACGCCTAAAATTATGACGTCATAATACTAATACCTCACCTACCCGTTTAATGAGATTGAGATTCTTGACATAGCACAGATGGTTACAAGACACTAGTAAATGCAACTGGTACCTGTTTATTCCTCACGTCCCCTTACTCCAGGTTTTGACCTAGAGAAGGACGCTTGTCCTTAGGGACAAATGAGGGACTGATCTTTATGATTAGTTAGTACAGCCTCCCCATGGGCTGTATACACGACATCTACCGTTGGTGTGTAGATTGGAGGGCGTGCCCGTTATATATTTTTTTTTATTTTGTGGGTAATGGATAGGTGTCCATAGCATCTTGCTAGTCCGATAAAAGTCATTGTGTCTGCACTGCTATGTGTCAGGTTAATTCTCTTGATGTAAAAAAATGATTACATCATTTTAAAAGGGAGGGGGGCATACTGCCACATTGCTTTTAGACAGAATGACGTCATCGGAAAATGCGGTAGAAAATGATATAGAGGAAAACACCACAAGAAACTAAGAGACTGTTGATAAAGAACAAAAAGGAGAGTGACGTCAGTGATCAACAAAAAAGACATTGATTGGGAAGGTACTAGCTGGCCGTGAAATGCAAATATTGGCGGTAGAATAGTGTTGGCACATGAAACAGTGGCTGCGACTGAGATAGCAGGGAAGGAAGATATACAAGGTTTGCTACAACGTGTCGCTACATAACTTACGGGGTACCTAGACCTACATCGCGCGGAGCGGCAAAGGAGAACTGCAGGCAGAGCGACAGAAGGGCAACGGAAGATGCGAAGGTACAATCTCTATGTAAGCAGGTTAGTGTTGAGTATCAATGAGTTCCTGTAAATAGAACTAGGTCCCGCTTGGCAACGACAAGCACCTAGGTACGGATAGAATTGATAGAAAATCTCAAACTGACTGTGAGAACTTATTAAATGTTATTACGTTTCAAAATCTTCAACGTGACAGTTGGCTTCGTCATTTCCCTGCCGTTCCAGTTCTGAACTTTGCTCGTTTACTGTTATAAGTTTGTGTCGAGCCGAAATTATTGATCGTGCTATTTGGACATTTTTCATGTAATTGTTATGAATGCTGGACTTATAGCATGGCAAACATGTCCTTATGAATATTCTGTGCAGTAGGACTGCTAGTTTAAAATTAAAACAAAATATTAATAAAAGTTAAGAACCATTCGCAATGGAACGCCATTCTTTGATAGTCCAGTCTGCGAGTATTCACTACATTTTCAACACCACGTACACGTGACACTTTGAATTTTCATACGCATACACATGCGAAAATTATCGTCTATCACACGTGGACATCAAGCTAGATGGATATACTAAATAAGTACACCTCTGAAAGCTACCAACAGCAATTTATCAAATGTCTTTTATTCGTTTGTGACTTACTGATTTACCCCCTTGTACGGTTCAGTTGATGTTAAAAGTTAGTTGTAATCCCTTCACATGACGTCCCAATTAACCCCTGCATTTATAGTCTTTTAGTAACATTCTAGGTAATTTTACGGTCAATAGTTTGTCATTCCATTTCCGAACGACTGACACGAATGCCACCGTGAGAATGAATGAAAGTAATTTGGTACCAAACTGAAGGCGACTGAATTTGATATAGTAAATCCGGATTATGAAACTTCGTTCACTATCCCAAAGCCACAGACGCCGACTCATTGATTGCACATTTTACATATATCCATACAAACACGTTTCATATCATATAATGTTTTTTTCAAGCACGCACGGAAGTTCTTGTTTGTATATAAATGTGCAAAAAAGCTTAGGATGGAGTGAACTAGATACAAGTACCTGAACACGACCTGTAAGTAAAGTGGGACCGTATGGCTAAAGTTGATTATAATTGTCAAGCCAGTTGGAATTGTAAACAGAACATGCACGACGAACATGATAATAAAGAATTTGACACTTTTCATCCTAACTGGCCGGGTTTTTTGTAACATATTGACAACTACCATTTTGCTGGAGGGCAGTCGGCCTGAATTAGCTGCCTTTTTACGTTTGAAAGCCAGTTTTGCAATTTTAAAATAGAAAGTAGAAATAAAAACACAATTTATTTGGTAGATACTAGCCAGGGGATAAAAGTATTCCTTGGGTGGTTGACGTATAATACATTGTTGATGATACTCGCTGTCTGTGTACACAAATACAGGGATGAGGGCGTACACAATGGCTACCAGCCAGAAACACAATATGATTATAGCAACACGCCTGGCTGTAATAGTTTTAATATAGTAAAATGGATGGGCGATGTAGATATAGCGGTCAACCGCTATGACTCCCATCTGGTTTACAGACAACAGAAATGTAGCGTAAGTTGCTCCCAACATGAAAATGTCAGCTATCACGTTATGTGATAAACTGTTGTCCGACAGGGGTAGGTGGATAAGTAGGTTCACGATATGCGCTAGTGGTAATAGGATGTCTGCAACAGCAACAGATACAATAAACACATGAGCGTGTGTGTGTAGTTTGGGGTTATGTTTGATGGTGGCTATACTCAGCAGGTTCTGACAGATGGCTACAAGACACAGTGGGATGACGACATATCCTAGGTAAAATCCGTTGATCATATAATCATTGACACATTTGGATGTTACATTATAAGACATTGCGTGTGTAATAAAGAACATTTAAACAAAGAGAGGCTTTCATTAATATAAAACATTTACAATAACGAAAGTCGTATATAGTGATATAGACCTGCACCATTAGCAGCTAGCGGACATGTGTAACAATTTTAGTAATAACATTATGGTGCTGCTTCTGCTGCTGCTATTGTTGCTGCCGTTTCTTCTTCTTCTTCTTCTTCTTCTTCTTCTTCTTCTTCTTCTTCTTCTTCTTCTTCTTCTTCTTCTTCTTCTTCTTCTTCTTCTTCTTCTTCTTCTTCTTCTTCTTCTTCTGCTTCTGCTTCTGCTTCTGCTTCTGCTTCTGCTTCTGCTTCTGCTTCTGCTTCTGCTTCTTCTTCTTCTTCTTCTTCTTCTTCTTCTTCTTCTTCTTCTTCTTCTTCTTCTTCTTCTTCTTCTTCTTCTTCTTCTTCTTCTTCTTCTTCTTCTTCTTCTTCTTCTTCTTCTTCTTCTTCTTCTTCTTCTTCTTCTTCTTCTTCTTCTTCTTCTTCTTCTTCTTCTTCTTCTTCTTCTTCTTCTTCTTCTTCTTTCTGTTCTACTACTACTACTACTTCCGTTGTTTTGTTTTAATTTTTGTGTTCTTCTTGACGTTCGCACTCAAACCCTCACATTAATATCGCCAACAAAAGCAGAAGTTAGTTTCATGTTCACTACACCCACCCCTGTAAAGTTTTTGGTTAAATACTATTGGCTGTAGGCGTAATTGGGAGTCTTGATTGTTGTAAGTCGAGCAGGGCTGCAGAAGATGCCTAACTGTCATCGGTCTATTGCCCCACACGGAAGATCCGACGAAATATCCTAGTCTGTTGAGATAGACGATGTTTCAATCTGCTGTCACAAATGACCAGACCTTGCTTGACAGTTTATGATCATATATGTTGTCATATAATGTGGACGGTCTTTTGCCCTTGTGTTTTTATTTCTGTAAAAAGCTGTTATTGTAATTGTTGTTATTTTTTCAGTAGTGCTAGACTCATGTTCTTCCTGACATATGTCCAGCTTTGAACGTCTGCCAGCTTCTTCGCTGACCAAGTGGGATTCTACACAATTGCAGGGCTAAAGTCTGTGATGATTATGCACCATTTATCAGTTTATGATGTGATAACAGATTGTAGATCATCAAACGTGCTGGTTATGTGATGTCTGTAGAGATGAGTTCCTGAAATCAAGTATGTATGTATGCATGCTTGCATGGGGACGTGTCTACTTTTTCACTAGCGGTTCGGTATTCACAGCGATGTGGTAAAATGAGTTCTATGTAATATGCATCAATTCTGTTTTTATTTTAAATAGCTGACTTATTGCTAATATAATGCTGACAGAGATTTGAGAAATTCAGAAATAAATGCACCAGTAATGTTAAGCAGTAAAATAAACGCATGTAAATTCTGCATCAAAATCCATTTGCCATATAAGGATTAAACACAGAAATATAATTATTGTTCCTACCGGGCTGTTTCAAAGTGAATCGCTATACAATTACAGATGTATATACATAAAATCCTGTTCCTGCTGACTACTTTACAACGAATCGCTTTCAATATCAGCGTGTTACTGAAATATAATCATGGTTTCTTCCGAACAATTTCAGCGTGAATCATTTTATTGTCACGTGATTTCATAAATATATTGTTTTCCTTCTGAAATAATTCAGCGTAAATGCCTAAAACAATCAAAGTGTGATCTATCTAGAGGTAACCATCTCATTGTCAGTCTATGACTTACAGTTCAACCAACTAATAATAACAAGCGTTTTATAATCTAATGTGTACAGAAGACTCGCAATATAGCCACGCAACTTTGACGTTCATCAATGATCATCACAGAAAATAAGCAATACAGCCAAGAAAATTTGACGTTCATCAACGAAATGGGTTTATACGGAACTGATTAATGATCTTCCCACATTTGATATTTAAAGAATTACTTCAGCCCGTGCAGTTATATCGATCCTGCCAATGACAACGCTGATTCTGTGGTTATAAAAGTGATGCTTGTTACCATCCAATAGATTGTCTTGTGCAGGACTTTGACCCCGTTATAGTAGTTGGCCATGTCTCTCTATCGCACACCATATGTTACACCTCTATTGCTCTGTGTAAATTATCTGTAGCATCTTGAATACATCTACCACGTGATTTACCTCTTCTCCGTGTCCCCAGTTAGCCAACCTCCATTGTTATCTATTCCAGTCACTCGATAATCTTAACACGCCAGAATATTTCATTTTCTCAGTTGTGCTTGTCTAAAGAAACTTTCTTCCTTAATGATTATTATCATGTGATATGTCCTTAAGCATGGGATGTCATGTTTCGCCATCTCACACGAAGACCCGAGACGTGCGTCAGCTCTGTGTTCTTGTCTCGATCATTCCACATAGCCAAGCCATCCAGGTATTTACTTCTTTGCCTTCCCATTGTTACTTTCCCCTCAATTTTGACAGTTACCACCAAGTCCTCTATATTTTGTGTCCTCAAAACGTGCGCAAATGATTTTGACTGTTTGCGTCTAAATTCTCAAATCAGTTTACTGTTTTCATTTGCCTCTTGTAGGACCTGGTCATTGGTGTTTCTCTCTGTCCGTTATATTGTTTTGGCAATTTCATCAGAAACCACATTTCTACTGCCATTAGATGTTTTTCATCTTGTCTGCCCATTGTCCACGTTTTACATCGATACAGAAGTATATGTTCTATGTAGCATTTCAACACTCTTTTTCTTGTTGGGCGTTCTCTTGTTTAATGCCGACTTCTTGTTGAATGTATCTTTTTGTTTTCTTTTCGTTCAATAAACGTTTAATGTCCTTCTGTAACATCTATATTCAAAGACACATTTGTGCTTTTCACTTCCTCTGACTACCGTCGTCAGTTGAAGACCATAACATACAACTATGTGTCAGTTGCTCTTTAAATTAATCCACCATCTGCACTCATGGCTTCACGTGACCCTGATCGGGAGAGAGAGAGAAAGAAAGAGAGAGAGAGAGAGAGAGAGAGAGAGAGAGAGAGAGAGAGAGAGAGAGAGAGAAGGGAAAGAGAGACAGGGACGGGGGGACGGGAGTGTTTAACTGGCACTCCACCTTGCCCAAGAGTGTCCCGTAGGCTACTGGACGGAAGAAGGTAGCTTACTTGTCCTTTTATAGGCAATACTCTTTCCACTATTTGTGATTTATTTAATCTATTTTCAGTTTAAGACACCGAAAGGGGCAGAACCAGGCAAGAGAAGCTTGTAGGGCTCATGTGTCAATCTCAAGGCCCGCGGGCCACATCAAGCCCGGCGTACAATCATATCAGGCCAGAGAGGTTTCAACCGACGTACAAATATATTGGGCCCGAAAAAGAATTTTAGGCACAAATATTTTTTAATGCTCACGATATAAAATGCAAATCAAATTCCCTAATTATCAGTCTTGCCGAATGAAAGGCTACACGAGAGCGATCTCGCTTCGATCAGAATAAGCGAAAATAAAAGTTGTGTAGTGACTGTACGTTCGTCGTTATAGTGACCTAGCAATGTTCAGCTCGTTTTGGATTGGCGCATAAGAAATGAAAGTAGTATAGTGCCCCGATATTACATCACTTTTTCCCGCTACGGCTAACGTGATACCAATGAAGCGTCTGTCGGTAGATGCACACGCTTTTTAAAATCAAAGCTAGCCTTTAAAATGACCAAGAGAAAAGTTGATTCTGAAAACAGAGCCTTTCAAAGCAGCTGGGAGGCTTAATATATGTTTACTGATATTGGCCTGTAAAGCTATGTGTCTAATTTGTGGAGATAATGACCATAATCTGAGACAGCACTACTAGACTAAACATCAAGACAAGTTAAACAGCCTGAATGCAGAGCAGAAGCTACAGAAGGTAGAAGAATTGAAGAGGCATCTAACATCACAGCAGATGTTTTTCACCAAAGCAAAATCACAAACTGAAGCTGCTGTGAAAGCAAGTTTTATTTTGGCTGAGGAGATCGCAAAATCAGGCCGACCATTTACAGAAGGAGAGTTTCAGAAGCGCTGAATGATGAAAGTGTGTGACGTCTTGTGTTCAGACAAAAAATTTTTTTTTGCAAGGGTAAGCCTTAGCAGAAACAGGTTGTTGATCGGGTTTGCGAGATAGCCACTGATGTGAAAACACAGCTTATCGAAAAAGGCAAAAACTTTGTTGCATTCTCCCTTGCTGTCGATGAAAGTAATGACACGACTGACGCTGCACAGATCTTTTTATGGTTTAATTTATATTAATGTTTACAAAAAAAAAAAAAAAAAAATACTTTTAATTTTCGACTTATTGAATGTTTATCCTGTTCGGCAGGCAACCTTACGTGTGATTTCAGTTTTGGCCCGCTGAGCAATTGAATGTGACACTCCTGTTGTAAGGGGTCAAAGAAGAATGGTGAACCCACACAGAATTGGTGACGTCAGTCGCTACACGCAGAAATAGATACTCAAAGTATCAAAGCACTGCTGGACTGAATAGTTCCATGCGTAGGGAGGATATTCTAAAGTCTAACTATTGTTTCTCAGTTCCATCTGTGATATCGACTGTTACACTCTGTAGTCAGTTTGCCCGAGTCCGGGTATTTCCATTTCACCAATCACAAATATGCACGTGATAACGATGATCGTGCATTAGTGCGTCACTGACGAGTGTTATGTAAACATGATGTATCCACAATTTTTATGTTTTGCTCCAACGAAAAATAGAAAAAAACACACGTTATACGGTAAATGTCCCGACGGGGAGATCGCGGACGAGAAAAGAGACCTAGGCGGAGTATACGAGCGACTAGTGTTCTCTTATTCATATTAAAATCGAAATGAAACCTCAATTAAACACACCTTATGTCAGGTCGCGCACATTAAGCGAAAGATAAAGATACAGAGTTTAAATGACGAAAACACGAACAATAGATTGCACGATTTATTGCCTAGCACATTTTGCTGCATCTCGTCAGGTACATACTGCAGAAATCACATAATAGAAAATAAAGTTACTAGATAAATCCTTCAAACTGAAATAGTCACATATTCCCACAGTAATGTCAATTATCTACCATGGTAGTTCTAAGCTGACTATCACGTCTTTCTGATTTCATAAAACTGGCCTATACAGATTAATCATGGTAGTTTTAACAATCGACTACTTTGTATGTTGGTAGTTAGGTCTTAGTCAGATATGACTGAGATACCGTATGACAGTAGACAGTACTATCTGCTTTCTGTTAGCGCCAAATGTTGGGCGGCGCTTACTAAACCCATCACCCCACATTGTGCCAACGGCTTCGGGCGGAAGAGCACAATTGGGAGGGGACAAGTCTTATCCTTGTGCGAGGAAATGCAACCTAAAGACAAAATGTCATGGCAGGGCAGAACAGGCCCTAAGCCTTGGTTGGCAGCTAATCTAGGAACGAAGCTCCAGCAAGCGGCCAGTTAGAGCATTGCTTTGCTGATCCGGCAGCTTCCGGAGCTTGTCTTGTTCCAGATGTATTGGTGTTACCATTCGTCCGGAGTGAACTGGGCAGGCCGAGAGAGGGATCATGCTGCATGGGCAACACATGGTCTCTATATTTTAGCCCAGGCTTTGTGCTGTGGAGAGGTATAACACAATCCCTGGTCTTAACCGGTCTCGGAATCAAAGCCAGAGTTTGCAGTTACGGGTTATAAGTCCGTGTCATTTGGCGTAGACATGGGGTGCCACGAGTTGCCTCTGACGGTGGGAGACACCTACAGGTGTCACTGATCAGCTACCGCCAGCCTCAAGCTGAGCAGCCCCCGGCTAATTGGGTGCTGATCCGCCACAGCCTGTCTGGATCAATGAGTGCTTGGGGATGAACAAAATATGAATCGCAGGCTTGCTAAAACCAGCGCGCAAGGTACTATTAGAAAAAAAAAATATAAACCTCAAGCTACGGCTTGAAAGCTGGAATTTGAGAACCATGTGTCTAGGATTTTCCACTGACCTGACGAATACTGACGACTTCCCCAATGACAGACCTTGAAAATGTTCTTTGCATCCGATCGTTCGATGTTTCACTCTTAAAATTGGTCTTCATTTTTTTTTTGGGGGGGGGGGGATTATTATTGACGCTGGGATGTGCGCTGTATCTTTCAGTCTTATTGCTATAACACTTTTATAGAAATCTTGTTGGAGTTCTTTATATAGCATTGTCCACTGTTCTTCTTATTGTATCCACGACTCGTCTGTTGTCTTTTTGATGACCCTCTTGCTGCGATACACTAGTTACCATATTCATGTCGTCACTTATTTTCCAACTGGAGATTGGATAAAAACTGGATAATTTATTTTGTCTTCAACCTGTATTCTCGCTTTACTTGCATGATTCCATCAAGGTGTTCTTGGCCCATGCCTATATCTGAAACAAACTGTGTAATGCGTGTCAATATTCTACAAGATCATACTTTGATTGTAGAGCAGAAGACCAGAATCAGTTTGGCGTATTTCTGGTTTAATTGACTGATGCATAATCTTCTTCTTTCGTCTTTTATACTCCTTGAGGGAAAGGGCAACAGCCAACTCCAACTCACTCCAAACCGTCCAGACCCCAGCTACGACAAGCAACTTCATTCATGATCTCCCCACATTACTCATGTCTGCCTTTACTAGTCTTCTCCGTGTTTCGTTATGTCTGCCTCTACTTCTCTTCTCCGTGTGTGGTCAGGTCTGTCTCTACTTCTCTCTTCCGTGTATGGTTAAGTCTGTCTCTACTTCTTTCTCCGTGTGTGGTTAGGTCTGTCTTTACTTTTCACCCCATCTCTATCTTCTTGAGCATACTCATTGAGCCACTAAGGAAACATGCCCTAGTGGATGTCTGTGTCTCGAGCCTTGCTTTACTTACTGCTATTACTTCCATAGTGAGGCTACTTGTGGTCAAAGCAAAAGCACCAGAATCTTCCTTCACAATTCTGCCTCCGGCCTGAGCCATAAAGGCCCATAAACTTCTCACTCGTCGAACGACCGACCCATCTGCGTAAATAACAGCATCACCCTCTGAAGAATTCTCGAAGATCAATGCCTGTACTTCCGCCCCCACAGCAGTCGTATTTTCTTGTCTGCGTTTTCGGTCTGGTTGGATGCAAACTGAAAAGGGCGTACAGAATCTGTTGGCACTTGGACCCACTCCTCGCCAGTTCTGAGACCTCAAGCGAACACACCTGTTCAAGAATATCTTCGGCTTGACCCATCCACGACCTTCATCTGTTTAACCTTTTGGATGTTGTGTGTTTTCATTGACTCTGAGGTAGGCACATGCTCTGTGCCATGATCGAGGTGAGGTCATGGGACACTTACTGCATACAGGTCAGAGCTTCACGCAGTTAGCGTGAAGACTAAGCAGGTACAGGGCTAAGCTTTGCATGCATATGGCAAGGCGAATGGCTGAGCAGAGGAGAACAAGTCCTTCAGGGCTCATTCACGTCTGGACCTAGTTTGGGGTCTGACTGAAGATGGTGAATGGCAGAATCTCATCTTGCCGTCACGTTGTATATATGCATAGTTTGTGAAACAGCGGTTGAATGTCTACGTCATTTGAGAGATCAAGCGACAGAGATTGACTGTAGACGCCGACTGCAAGTATTGTTGTCTGAAGTTTTAGTCACGTTGATTGACACTGATTAGATGATGTTGTGAACTATTTGAAAGAGACGATAATACACTGTTCAGAAACTACGCTGCTGTTTTGTCTTGGGGAGTTCATTATTGAAGTGGTGTTGACCGTCACGTGATGTGTAAGTAAAATTCATATTCATAGAAGGTGTAAAGAGTGATATAGCATCAAGTCAATTAAGAATTAACCCTGGAGAACAACAATACGCTCTTTGCCAGATGTTAGATACAAATAGCACGGTGGCTTACAAGCAGATGGGACGATAGTCATTCGGCATGCACAAGTGCAATTTATGCCAGAGAATATTCCCCCACAAGAACTCTGTGGCACTCTGCAAACTTGTATTCTATCCCCAATGGTTGGAAATTCAAGAAGATAGCGCATCGCCCTGCATGCTGTATCCCTTGTACATCCAAGAATAATACGTATAGCCTCGTTCTGTATCCTCTACATCATTTCCATCTGCTTACGGCTGAGAGTCAGGATCGCCATCGTATTCTCAAAAACAGACATAACCAGACCCTCGTATAGAAGACATAGATGGCCCTGCTCACGGTTTTCTGCCGCCATCACCCCATCGCAGCCAAACTGCGCTTGGCCTTTGTTATCACCTGGTCTATGTGCTCATTATAAGCAATGCTTCGATCAAACCGTATCCCCAGGTAATTTATTGCCTGTATTCTTTCCACAGTTTCTGATCACAGATTTACAGTTGGTGTTGGAGTGTTGACAATATGGTTATTAAAAGAGAACCATGTCAGTGCTGCTTTCGTTGGGGTGACCATTGCCCCAGATTCCACACACCAAGTACATAGAGTGTACAAGACAAATCTTGACTGCAACGGGATATTACAATACACAATGAAACGACACGGTGTCGTTAGATCACATGGAGAAACAACAAAAAGAAACACACACATTCATGTCCTGTGTTACTCCTACGTGTCCTGGTTGCTATTATACTATTGTATTATTTTGATCTGTTTTATCCACGTTGGTTATTATGTTTGCCTGGTTTGGGGTCTCAGTCAGGTATGTACGCGTGTTTGTTTTTATTGTCTTTCGGCAAGGTCTAAAAGTATGTTTCTGATTCACTATGCATTAAATATTGCGCGACCGTTGACAGTGTGTTCCAAAACATCCGGAACATTGATTTCTGATTCCTAATCGGAAATCCTTGTTTACGTGGATATACATATAACATGTGATCATGATATTAATGTAGGTAATGTACACATTAATTAGATAGATAAACATGGATACATTATAAGATAGCATGCACATAATTGTGGTAATTGTTATGGGCGTGTGAAACGTAGCAAATATTCCAAACATGGACATGAAGAATTTGACACTTTTCATCGCTGCCTTGCTGTTCCTTCTAGCAATAATGTCGAGAGGAGATGTATCGTGCAACTGTCTCTGTACATTCCTGGCTTTTTTACGTTGGAAAGCTACACGAGCAATTCTAAAGTAACACACGCAGGTAACAATGTAAGCTACAACACCAACTATACCCATCACAGCGAAGTACTCCCGTGGAGGGTAGAGCAGAATGCACTTCACGTGAAACTTGTTGCTGGTGTAAAATATTGAAGGGGTTATTAAATACACCAGTGTGAGAACCCACACCAAGAGAACCAATATAGACATTCGTTTCCTCGTCATATACTTGATGTAGCAAAACGGTTTCAGTATGTACATGTGGCGGTCTATTGCAATCATTATTAAATGACAAGCCGAGGAGAAAGTTGATGAGTATAGCATTCCAAGCAAGACGGCATCAAATATGTTACTCCTGTGTATATACTGACGCAATCGTGTAACATAAAACAGCGAAAATATAGTCATGGACGCAGCCATAATGGAGTCAGATACTCCAACAGAAGCAATAAAACAGTGTGTGTTGTTGTGGAGTGCTGGAGTTCGCACGATTATAATCACCTTGAATAAACAGAGACATATTATACAGCAGCTGAGAGCAAATCCACAATACACGGTGTGTGAGAGATTGGTCTGTGTTAGAAAACACAACGATGTCACGTTGGTCATTGTCTCTAATCAAACAATCCAAACTGAATGTGTAGAAATTTCCTGGGACTTTCGCGATTTGGTCAAAATATAAAATCAGCCACAGAGAACTCACATCTAAAACTAGATTGTCATCTGGCTCAAATCTGAGAATTCAATGTTTCTCTCACGAGTAAAACAATCCAGATATGTGGGGCTAGAAGTTGACAATATGATGTATCGCTCACGTGTGAATCTGACAATGTGATATCTCGCTCATGTATGAATCTGACAATACGATGTCTCGCTCATGTATGAATCTGACAATACGATGTCTCGCTCATGTGTGAATCTGACAATACGATGTCTTGCTTACGTGTGAAACAATGCTGACATCCGAGTCAAACATGAAAAAGCTTACATCGAACTCAGCATACAACAGGACTATATTTCTCTCAGCCAATAAGTTAATGCTACCATCTGATGAAAGCCCGAAATGATATTGACATTTGACTCATGTACACAGCTCTGTTGGCATCCGTTGTAAGCAGTATGTTGACCCCAACAAGAACATATCTTGTTATTTCTATCAGGCGTGAAACTGTCTTGGCTACGGCTCTGATCTGAAACAAAGATTGTAAGGCGTGTTATATATCTAATAGATCAGACATTGTTTGTAGAGTAGTAGACTGTTATTTACCAAAGTATAACGATTCTCGAAAGCCTTTTCCAAACTACACCTCTTCAAGAATCATATAAAGACATTCACATGATCTGTAGTTTTAATACTTCATTCCTAATACTGACTTTATGTTGGCATCTGTGACATGGAGGTTGTGAATGTAAAGTCACAATCTCGACAAACAAGGGTTCGAAGACATTGGGGAATAGACCACACTGTGTTGATTTCACAGTGGTTTGAGTTCTGGGCTGATCAGAAACCAGCAGCAGTCTACTAAACCTTCAACCGAGTAGACAAGCAGTTAACTCAAAAAAAAAATAATTCTAAATTTAGGAACTTACGTACCTGTCCTCGATACATTACCACACATAACAGCTCTCGGTATATTCCCACACATCACAGCCCTCTGTACATTTCCACACATAACAGCACTCTCTACATTCTCACACATAACAGTTTTCGGTACATTCCCACACACAACAGCACTCTCTACATTTTCGCACAAAACATACTCGGCACATTCCCACACATAATAGCACTCTCTACATTCCGACACATAACAGTGTTCGGTATATTCCCACACATAACAGTGTTCGGTACATTCCCACACATAATAGCACTCTCTACATTCCGACACATAACAGTGTTCGGTATATTCCCACACATAACAGTGTTCGGTACATTCCCACACATAATAGCACTCTCTACATTCCGACACATAACAGTGTTCGGTATATTCCCACACATAACAGTGTTCGGTACATTCCCACACATTACAGCCTTCGGTACATCGCCCCACACAACCACCTGCTTCAACATCTACCGAGGTAGTCCCAAGTTGGTTATCACAATAACAATTTGATTTAAAGTCCACCAGACATCTCCTTCAGTGTTTGAGTATTGTTCACACATTCCACTGAATTCCGTTTGAGCCTGTGTTCCACCTTTGCATACTCGGTCTGTTCAGTTGTACTCTCCGCCACGTTGTGCAGTGTGTTGAGTGGCCTAGGGATAGTGAGAAGAGTAGTTTTACAGTTCCCTGGCATACTCAGTCGAGCTTTCGAAATAAGCTGCGGACGATTTAGAACTAGGAAACTTTGCGTTGATTAACATGGCACAAGGCGTCGGATGTCCAGAAAGCTATGGCAAACTACTGAACTGTCATTGCCTTATAATTCACAATCAGCAAATACCCTATGGGGTTGATTGCAACGTCCTGTTAATGACATGCAACCAACTTCAACTGCATTGCTTTGTGGCAATTGTTACAGCGTCTACTTGATTGCTTTGTTGCAGGCTTTACAATGTTATCTCCGCCTTTTTGTTGCAGAATTTGCAGTTTCATCTCCATTTCCTTATCACAGGTTTATATAGTGTCTACTACATTGATTGTTGTGTGTGTGTGTGTGTGTGTGTGTGTGTGTGTGTGTGTGGGTGGGTGTGTGTGTGTGTGTGTGTGTGTGTGTGTGTGTGTTTGTGTGTGGTTTGTTCAATATCGTGTCCATTGCTTTGTTGCATATTTTTTTTTTATTACAACATCGTGAGAGTTGCGTTGATGAAGGTTTGTTCTCATATTGTAGCCATTGCGTTGTTGGATTATTGTTCAGTATCGTGTCTGTTGCTTTGTTGAAATATTTGCTCAGTATCGTGTCCGTTGCGTTGTTGGACTGATGTTCAGTATCGTGTCCGTTGATTTGTTGGATTGTTGTTCAGTATCGCGTGTATTGCTTTGTTGGAGATTTATACACTGTCTTCTCCATTGCTACCTATCTTCATATAGAAATAAATGCTCTCAATGTATGAATATAATAACAAGATGGCATTAACAGACTGCCGCCAGGTGTTTAACATATAATAATGTGAACATGTGCAATTTTAGTACATTGTGGCAGAGCAGCCACAATTACTATACAATATCCTTGAATATTTTCTCTATCAATTCAGACATTTTTTTTTATTTTTTCAAAATTATTAGAGATGGGAATACATACGACGGATCTTCAAGTGAAAACTTTAAACGTCTATTTTTGGTGAATATATTCTGTAAAAGTAAAGAACATATGTATCATTTTCCGATGTAGTCAAAGCTTGAACGCCCTTGCAAGTCCTCCATCGCTGATAAAGCGCTTGGATTCCGATCTAAAAAAAAAAAATTCTCTTGATAGCACGTGTAACCTCTTAAGCACCGAAAGCTGTATCTTTTCACAGAGGCCAAGCCGTTTTAAAACATCCTACTGCACTCATACGCTTCCTGGACTGACAGGCATGCATCACCATACTGGACCTTCATTAGCCGATGAATTTCTATAGGTTTCACCCCTTCACTGATAAACAAACACCTATAACACGTTGCTCCTCCCTTATGCATGTCAAAGATGGGGCGGTCATCTTCAAACTGTTCTTGTCAGGTCGCACTGTTCGACTACACGTGATGTCACGTGCTTATCACTCTTGATATCCTCAATAATAATATTGACAAGTTACAAGACAATGCCATGGGTACTGTAATTTCTATCACACTTTTAATGTTTTCATTTGAAGCCCCTCGTATTTGCTATCATTTTTATGTTGCATATCCCTTACAGGACGTTGCAAACAACACCAACATTTTTTCAGCTGCTGTTGATTGTTTTCCCCTCGTGGATATACTGGATTACGAACAACGCCGTTAACCTCTTGGCCAGGGAGACCGGCATTTGCTATCTTATATATGATTAATAATCTAAAAATATAGACAAGTCGATCTTCTTGTACAACTACTTGAAGTCTATTGGGTATATGGTGCTCGCCTCATAATAGTATAGACTAAAAGACATTCGCTGTATGATCCTGGCAATATTACGCCGGCCATTTTTACTTCCCAGAACATTTCTAGGTAGTCACAACATCACCTATGAAGTGCCGATGGGTCTAAAAATATGAGGCTTAATCATTAACCTTATAGGCACCACGGCGGGAAAATGGTTCTTTTACTTACTTGTTACCAGGTCCCTACCACAACAAACGTTAACCCAATAACTACGTTAACACTACAGAATCATTGTTATAGTAACTGCTGACCGGAGTGCTGTAACTGTTCCATTACATATTGACAACTCTGGGAACGTCGATCTATTGACAGATTCAGTTGACATCATAGTTAAGCATGCACTTTACACACGATATTAAACGGTACATCAGCGACATAAAATCCAAAACAGTAGATACCAGAATGCAGTGGTGAAAACGAGGCTGTATCCCGTGCAGCAGAAGTACGAGTGTTGCCAATCTAGGTATTTTCTCCACGATGTATAGATTCACGGACAGCAGGTATGATCATTGAGTGCAAGCGGCTTGTTTAGCCAGAATCAATAATTTGCATGTCGGTGAAAACGACAGTGCGTGGTGTGCACTTTCCTCAATCATTTAAATCAGCCCTTTGTTGAAATCCATCACCTCACCTCATCACAGCTCACAGGGCATGGAGTCACAGTATCTTATTTCCACCAAGGTGGCTGCTCCCAGTTCCCCCCCCCCCCCCCCTGCCATGACGATTTCTGCGCTTGTCGGGCCTTATATTACTCATCACAACTGTCAGGTCTTGATTGTTGACTTGTGCTGCCTGGATCTGCCGTTCTCCACCAATATGCTGCATGGATGGTGGTCTCTGCCATAGTGCCCTAGGACACCCCATCTACATACTGTAGTGAGTGCAGGAGAAACCAGCGCCAGGTCAATAACACTGTCCTCATCACCTGGACGACTTGCTGTCCTGGTGACACAGCCACTGTTGATACAAACAAAGTCACTGGTTTCAAGTGCCATCTCGAGCTCCTCCCCCTATGTGTTGGAAGACATGTTACCCCATGATTTGCCTATGGCGTTGAAATCGCCACAAACTATGACATTCCTCTCGCGACATAATATGTCACTCAGACACTGCTATCTCTGAGAATCCACCCTCGCGTTACAGGCATACACATAAACCAACACTAATGGTAGATCTGACTGAACTTTAACAGCCTGTATTTGTATCTCTTCACTGTCCCACCTGCACATGTCCACCTCTGAAGCCACTACACTGTCTTAAATCAGAATCATCATTCTCAGGTGTCGCCTGTTGTAATAACATTCCAATTCTAATTCCAATTTTCAGAACAAAAATTCAAAATTCGGCCTCGTTCAACCTGCCTCATCACCTGTGGTTATTGTTGAGGTCCGTGGTTTTTGTGGGTTCATTCACCCTACTTCTTGTCTTGTGCGTTCTTACGAGTGCGTCCTATCTCGGACTGGTTTTGTTGGTTTGTGTCTGTGACGTCAACTGGGGGATCGGTTGGCGGCTGTCCTTTGTTCCCGTTGCTGGTGATTTCTTTTGTTATTGTAGGCTCTTGGCTTGTCTGGCTTGACTGGTTGCTGTCCTTACAAGGACTTTATATTTGGTATTTTTGCCTCCTTTTTGTGTATTTTCTTTAGGAGCATTTCGATGTTTTCATTTTCCTCCATGCGCCCTTTTTCACTTTCGATTTTCAGTTTCTGTTGCCTTTCGATTTCTTCCTCTGCGGTCAACCATGGGATCATCTCTCCGTCTTCTATATAGTACGTGTAGCCGGGTCCATCCTCCCAGTCAGTAATTCTGTCTGGGTATTCTACCGGTCTCCTGAGATCTTGGGCTTCTTCTTTTCTCTTTTATCCCAGCGCCTTTTGAATTCCCGGTGCCTTAGTTCCTCAATCCTTGCCGACTCTCGTAGCTCCTTCAAGGTAGGCCACCGGGACCTCTCCGTGTCGTCATCAGGGTGCTCATCTCGGTTTTCTTCGGATGTCTGGCGAGATATTGGTTTCCCCTTGTCGGCCTCGGGTGTCGTGGTCGGGCTGCTGACTTTAGTTTGCGGTTCAGGCTCGGTCTCTTGATTTTCATCTTGCGGTTTCTCTGTGGTTTCTTGCATGGCTTCTGTTGGTCTTTACTGGAAAAGCTCCATTTAATCTTTCAGCAGCTTTCTCCCCGCTTCAATGGTGCGTAGTATTTCTTCGTTTTCCTTTTTCATCTCGGCTATATGTTCCGCTTCTTGCTTGATGTTTTGATGGATCTTCTTTAATTCAGCCAACAGTTTCTCTTTGTCGCTGGTCGTAGTCGGCGTCAGCAGTGCCTTGACTTTTTTCTTCAGCTCGTCTGTCTGCTTTTGCAGTTGATCTCTTCCAGCTTGTGCTATAACCGTGGCTGTCTCGCCTCCCCGCATTTCTTCCTTGAATGGTGTCTTTGTGATAATTGCGATCTTAAAGGCGTCTCTGTGTCGTTGCAGGTACGGACAGCCCAAGTATCTTGCTCCATGCTTGCCTAGGAAGTTGGCGCACTTTCGTTTGTTGTTAGGTGCTCGAAAGTACGTGTCAAGCTTGACCAGTGGACACTCCTTGAAGGCATTATAATCGGCGCAGTACCGGCAGATTTCCGTCTTACTGCGACATGCTGCTCTGCTGTGGCCGGCCCTCTGACTTCTGGAACATTGGGTGATCTTTGGGATGAATTTCTCTGGCTGTCGCATTCTCTTGTTGATTGATACTGTGATCGGCATATCTCTGTCCTCTGTTGTCACCACCGCCAAGGTTGTGGGAATCTTGGAGTAGGTGAGGAGCCGCTCCGCCTTCAAGAATCGGGTGTGGAGATTCTCTTCTCGTAGCTGCTTCAGGATTTCTTCGTCAGATAGCTCCACTTGGATACGCTTGATAATCCACTTGATTGTCGGTGAGTCGGTGTTTCCGACTCTGGTGTCTTTCTCCTCCCTCTGCTTCTCAGTAGGTTTGGCTCTTGTCCGTGGTGGGCTGTCGATCTTCTCCCTCGTGGTAGCTTCAGTAATAGCTGTAGTTTCGGGTTCTTTGATGCAGCTAGCAGGCAGGCTGTCCATGTTCTTCTTCTTGTCGGCTCCCACGCTGCACATTTTGGATACCGCGTGTCTCTTGGTATTCTTGCGACGTGCCATTTTCCTTCCCCGTATCGGGCTTCTTGACTTGTTCGGGTGACTTGTCTTGATAGAGCTCGCAAATGCGAATGAACGCACGATGATGTAATAACATTTGAAGCCGGCTATATTTAGTGAATTAACTCCCAGTATTTTCACTCTCTAAAGTGTATTGACCGGCTCCGTGGCCGAGGAGTTAGCAGCTTTCTCCGCTAACTCCGAATACTCTCGTCACGTGACGCGACGAGAATTAGCAGTGGTTCGAATCGCAAAAGTGACTTATGAGAGTATGGAGCCGGTCGCTCAGAAAGTCGTGGCGTGCTGATGAGCGTAATCTAGCCTAGGAATCAACATACAGCTGAAAGATGCTGGTGTTGACCGCAATATCCTGAAACAGGATGGAAACGCGGGAAAAAAAAAAAAAAAAAAAAATAAAAGTGTATTGGGTATACGATGCTAGCCTCACATATTCAAATGAACTGGCAATTGACAGGTAATGTGGTCGAAATCACACCGGACGAATTTACTATCCTGAAAATTGTATGGTGGTAATTTTAGACCTGAGAGCACGGGTAAAAGAACACATCCTCATCACTGGGATTCTACCTCATGACCAAAGGGTGAGAGACAAGCGTGCTAGATACAGCTCTATAGCGCTGTCATTATACCAGGTGTCTGAAGAGATTCTAACTCGTGACTAGAAGACGAGAGACAAGCGTGCTAGATATTGATCTATATAGCTACCATTATACCAGTTTTCTGAAGAAAATTTGGTTTAAACCATAGATGATATCTGAAATTCACGAACAGACAAGGAATAAATAATAATGATCTGTTACGAGTACATCCATCAGCAATGTCTTGAAAGTGATACACTCACAACTATGGTCTCCTGATTTAAGGTTGGGTCGTGTTTAATAGATGATTTCACTGTTTACGGCACACTAGAACACATTTGGCAAAGTGTTTCTTTATTCCATTACGAAATGGGCTACTCATCTATTACTACTACTTTAGATAAATACAAAAATTCACAAAGGAATGCGTATGGAAAAAGTAGAGACACAAAACGAGGGCTTGTGGTGATATCTTGTATGATAATATGGACATTAATACGACAATTAATGGGGGAGTATAACAGAGGAAGAATGTCCCAAACATGGCAACAAAAAACTTGATACTTTTTCCAGCATTTGTCCAATTGGTTGCAAGAATAACGTCCTCATTTGGTGTCACGTGCTGCTGTCTTCCAGCGTTCCTTGCTTTCTTACGCTTAAATGCCAAACGAGCAATTCTCAAGTAGCATACACATATAACAACATAAGCTACGATACAGACAATGAACCCAAAGGTGTAGTACTCTACAGGTGGGTGTAGAAATATGCATTGTTTGTGAAATTCAACGCCTCTATAAAAAAAAAATAGCGCACAACTAAAGTAGATTAATGTAAAAATCCACGCAACAAGAATCAACATAAATTTACGACGTTTTGTCATATGTTTGATGTAGTAAAATGGAATGACGATGTACATGTAGCGATCGATTGCAACAAGTGCTAAATTAAAGCACGAAGAGATGTTCGAAGAATATGTTATTGCAAGACTGTAGGTTTCAATCATATCGGTAATGTATTCACTAAATTGCATTTGTTTAAAGTAGAGTACAGCATTAATCATGAAATTCCCAGACAAGAGCATGTCGGAAGCAGCAATGGATGCAATATAACAGTGAATGTTGTTTCGAAGTCCCGGTATCAGCCTCGCAGTAATAAATATTAAGACACTGATAAATAATGCGCACAAGTTAATTACAATACCAACAAGAAACTCTGGAAATCCAATTAGAAATAATATGTAGCATCCGTGTGTTGAATTTTCCATTCTTTGCAGTCACATGTACACGCGTGTTGTATGCGTCAGGCAGCGAAGACGTTATTCCATTCTGTCAGTAATAAATAAATCAGAGCCAATGTTGATTTGTTGGTTAAATCTGAAATACGAGCAAACAGGTTCATATGTTAGAAAGGTTAAGCCTGCGATATCCACTGTGTTAGTAGGGCAACAGGTCTATAATATAAGGTCTACAATATAAGGTCCAAAATATTTAAAACAAGTTAGCTGCATATATTTACAGGACGTTGCAGTCAACACCAGCATTTGTTTTTGTTTTTGTGATGTCTTGGCAAGATTACGTTCAGTAGTTTGCCATTTCTTTTTGAACGAACGGCACGAACACCAGCTAGTAAAAAATCAACGGAACGCGGTCTGCTGTTAGATCGCGCGCAGATCTGTTTCAAACGCGGGTATGCGATATCACGAACCGCGTCCGTAACCCCTTAGCCACAGAGCCGTTGGATCTACAATATAATTTCTGCAAAATAAAGTCCACAATATAAGGCCTACAATATAAGGCCTACAATATAAAGTCTACAATATAATGTCTACAATATAAGGTCTACAGCATAAGGCCTACAATATAAGGCCTACAATATAAAGCCTACAATATAATGTCTACAATATAAGGCCTACAATATAAGGCCTACAATATAAGGCCTACAATATAAGGCCTATGTGGTATAATGGGGAAGAAGGTGACGTACCCACTGTAGCCTGCCCCGTTTCTAAGTCAAACTACAGGAATGAGACTACTTTCGTTTGGAAGGGACTGGTCGTTGGAAGCCAAAGTGACCCTTGGTAGCGCAGGAAATCTAGGGTATTCCCGGGAATGTTGATGGTTCCCCTCCAAAGATAACCTTCCCGAATCAGGAGATACATAGTCAATTAATTATTTAGTTCTTGAACCCCCAACTTGTATCCATTTTTCTTCACAGGGGAAACGGTTACAAGAATTTTATTTAGAAATATTAAGTTCCCCTTTTTGAACAATCTGGAATCTGGTAACTTACAATAGAACAGGACGTTGCTGTCTATTCGTGGTTACCCAGCCACATATTATCCCAGATTCTTCAATCATGTGAGTAATAACCATGATTAAACACACACACACACACACACACACACACACACACACACACACACACACACACACAGACACAGACACACACACACACACATATATATATATATATATATATATGTATATATATATATATATATATATATATATATATATATATATATATATATATATATATATATATAATGGTTACATCACAAGTTACTTCACCAGGAAGAATGAAAAGTTAAGAACAGTTTATTAACGAAAATACTGTGAAAAAAAGCCATTAATGTTACATATGAAGATTATATATGAAGACATTCATTACGACGTATGCCATCAATAAATTATAGTATCAATGCTACTTATAGTACGTGTACGAAATGATTCCAATGTTGAAACTAGTCCAGATTATCCTTCTGCTCATTCTACACTCTTCTTATAACGAATAAAGTTTGTAAATCGAATACATGGTTCTGCTGGGGATCCATGGTTTAGGAGTTCACTGGTGGAAAAGTTGTCTTTACAACTAGAGTTCCATGTTGACTTGATTTCAAAATCAATAAAGTTATTAGTCCTTTTAGAAAGATATGAAATTGTCAGCTGGTCTCTGTTCAGCTTAAGTGGTTTTGGTGTGTAGGGATGACCGGAGGAATAGATTGACCGTCCAGGTAACATTTAGCTCTTTGACCTTCTCTGGACACATAGGGCTGGTAGTACACTTGCAATATAATTCATACTTTTTGGGAACTGACCATATACAGACAGAAGTCATATTCCTTATGATCTTCCGAGCTTAATCAGTGGCATATTGTTCTGGATGTGTCATCTTTCTTCACCAGTCCAGTCATTCCACAAAAACCGCGACCACCGCCTTCCTCCCCTAATCAAGTTTAATCTGATTAAGAAAACACAACAAGCCTCTGGATCAAGAATCCTTGAATGTGTACGATATGGGCTTTGTCTCCCTACCAATCGTTAGGTGACATGACAAATGTTAAGGTCAACCCGAGATGACGTGATATTCCGTGCAGGCATTTTTCAGTATTCTGGTGTGGTAGATGTGCTGTGCAACTCTGAGATGAATGTGTTGCGCAACATGCGACAGAGTCTCCCTCCAGATTGATCTCCGTGAAGAACAAACGTCTCACTCATTCACAGTTGTCACTGTTCCTCGTTTGATCCCTCTTGTTGCTTTTCCGCCTCATCCGAAGTTAACGGTTCCTCAGGAATTGGATGTCAACTCAGAAAATCAGCGCCCACATTCATTTTCCCAGGAACGTATTCGATTTGGAATGAGTATGGTTGTAACAGCAACGACCATCGCATGAGTCTTGCATTCAGATTCCGTGATGATGCCAGAAACATCAAGGGTTGGTGACCACATTGCACGGTGAAATTTTTGCCATATAGGTATGCCTGAAACTTTTCCACTGCCCAGATTAGCGCAAGGCATTCATGCTCAATCACCGAGTGGTTTCGCTCAGCTGTATTCAAATTCTTCCTTGCATAAGCTACAGGGAATAGCTCTGAGTTATCATCTCCTTTCCTCTGGAGTAAAGCTGCGCCTACCCCTATATTACTTGCGTTTGTGCGAAGCACGGGACGGTCGAGGTCTGGTAGATGAAGAATTAGTTTGGCGGTTAAAGCTTATTTGAGAGCTGTAATAGCTTTCTCACAATCAGCCGACTAAATAACTGTCTCTGGTTTCCCTTTTTTTTGGGTAAGATCCGTCAAAGGTGCAGACAGAGGATTGAAGTCTTTAATGTATCTTTGATAGAAACCACATAATGATACGAATGATCGAACATCCCTTTTGGTCCTTGGACAAGGGGATCTCTGAAGTCTCTCCACGTTCCCTTCTTGAGGCGCGATGGAGCCTTGAGATACCTTATGCCCGAGGAAGTCCAATTGTTGGAATCCTGTTTGACACTTTTTGGGTCTGGCTGTCAAACCAGTCTCTTAAAGTCACCTGAACAAGAGATGCAGTGTTTCTACATGCTCCTCTAATGTCTCAGTAGCGATTAAAATAACATCCACAAAATGGCTGATGGCTGGATGACGTAATGGGTCAATTAATCTTCTCATCATGTGCGTAAAAACACTTGGAGCGTTACTTAATCCAAATGGAAGAACATTGAATTCGTAGTGTCCTCCAGGCGTACTGAAAGCTAACCCCTGACTGACTTCCGGTTTTATAGAATTTGGTAATATCCCTTTCTGAGATCGATCCTAGTGAAGTATCGGGCGGTGTTATGCCTTGCAAAGAGTTGATTCGGGTCAGGTAGAGGTTCTGCCTGAAATTCAGTAATCGCGTTGAGCTGTCGATAATCATTGCACTCTCTATGGTCTCCGCTTGGTTTTCTCAACAACACTACATTTGCACTATATGGAGATTCAGGTGGAGATATGATTCCTGCCGAGAGCATCTGCTGTATTTCTTCCTGCAAAATATCTTGCTTCGCATAAGGAACCGGGTATTATTGACTCGCACAGGCGTAACATCTGTTAGTTTCATATCAAATTGCACTAAATCAGTAAGCCCTGGTTTGTCAGTAAGTACCTCTGTATACAGTGCCATCAGATCTCGAATCTTGTTCTGTTGATCTGGAGATAGGTTGGGATTAATATCCATATCCTGAAATGTCTCTTTGGCTTGCAGTGGACATTCCATTCCCATAGTAGTTCTCTGTTCTACTTGAATAGCAACAGCCATAGCCATCAGATGTGCAATTTCGGAGGTAGCGGATCTTTCATTATATTTCCTCAAAATGTTTATGTGAAAAATTTTCAACATGCCTTTGACAGAAATCTTGTAGTGAGTACGAAATATCTTGTCTGTCACTTCAAATGGTCCTTTCCATCCAATTTGCAACTTTTTCTGACTGGTTGGAAGTAGTAGCAGCACTTTTTCAACCACTTGGAGCTCTCTTTCTTTTGCTTTTTTGTTGAAATTGCGAGCCATTCTTCGTCGAGCTTGACGTAAATTCACGTTCGCTTGTCCCCAACCATATTGTAGACGTTTCTTCAACTCAGCAACATAAACAGATACAGTGACTACTGTATCATCCGTGTGATCATCAGTCCATGTTCTCAGTAAAGCTTCTAATGGTCCATTGATTGGCTTTCCAAACAACAATGTTGCCGGCGCAATCCCAGTTGAGTGATATGGAATTTCCCGATATGCAAATAGTGCAGCCGGAAGGTACAAGTCCCAATCCTCTGGTTTTTCTTGAGCTAGTTTTCTAAGAATACTTATGAGGGTACCTTTCCACCGTTCTACACTCCCATTTGATTGTGGAAAATGTGGAGATGAATAGATATGGCGTGCATGAAATAACTGAAAGGTTTCTTCCATGAGTTTACCTCGAAACTGTGATCCATTGTCGATTAGGAGTTTAAGTGGGAATCCAACCCGAGTAAATATTTCAAGTAACGCTTCCGCGACGTGCTTGCAGTCACTTGATGGCATTGAGATACTCTCTGTCCACATTAAACAGACGTCAATCAATGTTAATATAAATCGATTCCTCCTCCTCGTTCTGGGGAGTGATCCGATAATGTCTTCTGCTACCTTCTCGAATGGAGAACCAGTGATTGGCACCTCACCAAGTATCACAGGTAGTATCCTATGTCTTGGAGCCACTATTTGGCATTCTGGGCATGATTTGACATAACGTACGATGTCAGCATTAATTCCTGGCCAATAGTAGTGCATGGCAATTCTCTGCGTAGTTGCATTGATTCCCATGTGCCCACTGAAAGGTAAAATGTGGCCCATTTCCAATATGTGAGCACGATAAGTAGACGGGGCAAGAAGTTGAGAATTTCCTGCCCAAATTTGCCTGCTTAACTTGTATTCACTTTCCTACACAAGGGAAACGGTTACAAGAATTTTATTTAGAAATATTAATTCCCCCTTTTTCAACAATCTGGAATCTGGTAGCTACAATAGAACAGGACGCTGCTGTCTATTCGTGGTTACTCAGCCACATATTATTCCAGATTCTTCAATCATGTGAGTAATAACCATGATTAAACACACACACACACACACACACACACACACACATATATATATATATATATATATATATATATATATATATATATATATATATGTGTGTGTGTGTGTGTGTGTGTGTGTGTGTAGAATGATAACATCACAAGTTATTTCACCAGGAAGAATGAAAGTTAACAACAGTTTATTAACGAAAATACTGTGGGAATAAAGCCATTACAGTTACATATGAAGACATGCATTACAATGTATGCCATCAATCAATTATAGTATCAATGCAACTTATAGTACGTGTACGAAATGATTTCAATGTTGAAACCAGTCCAGATTATCCTTCTGCTCATTCTACACTCTTCTTATAACCAATAAAGTTTGTAAATCGAATACATAGTTCTGCTTGGGATCCATGGTTTAGGAGTTCACTGGTGGAAAAGATGTCTTTACAACCAGAGGTCTATGTTGACTTATTTCAAAGTCAATAAAGTTATTAATCCTTTTGGAAGGATATGAAATTGTCAGCTGGTCTCTGTTCAGCTTAAGTGGTTTTGGTGTGTAGGGATGACCGGAGGAATAGATTGACCGTCCAGGTAACATTTGGCTCTTTGACCTTCTCTGGACACATAGGTCTAGAAGTCCACTTGTAATATAATTCATACATTTTGGGAACTGACCATATACAGACATAAGTCGCATCCTTATGATCCTTATGATCTTCCGAGCTTAATAAAGAATCCTTGAATGTGTATGATATTGGGCTTTGTCTCCCTACCAATCGTTAGGTGACGTGTCCAAGGTTAAGGTCAACCCGATATGACGTGATATTCCGTGCAGGCATTATTCAGTATTCTGGTGTGGTAGATGTGCTATGCAACTCTGAGATGAATGAAGTGCGCAACAAGAGACAGCCTACAATATAAGGCCTACAATATAAGGCTTATAATATAAGGCCTACAATATAAGGCCTACAATATAAGGCCTACAAAATGAGGCCTACAATATAAGATCAACAATATTCGACCTACAAAATAATACGGTCTGCAATATAAGTTCTACAGTACACTTTTTCGGTCCGTGGACAGTGTACTCTATCTCTCGCTATTGCTCCTGTGCCATGCTTCATCGTAGCCCAGCTTTCTGCAATGCCCTGTCTCTATCTTCGTGCTGATCGACCATCGCCTCTTATTCCATGAACAATGCCATTATCACTGTTCTTTCAACTTGTGTTTTCTAATTTCTGACATCTTGCCTGGGCAACTGTCTGTTGGCCTGCACTTTGGATCCCCATCTGCCAAAGGAATTGTAATGTGGAAAGCGTGCACATGGTCACTCCGTATTTATCGTCTTTGGCTGGACATCTGATCTTCAACCCCAGGATCAAGGGACAGTTGAGTCTGTGCTTTAGTTTAAAGATACCCAGATCATTCATACCGTGAATCTAACCATACATGTGTCAGCCAGTTAGATGTGAACGCCGTATATTTAAAAGCCACACCATCCTATATAAGTAAAATACATAACTTGTGTAGACACCAGAAACCACACTGGGCACATCGACATCATTTGAAGGAATCCGATTCAAAACCCGATCAGAACACGAAGGCTTCAACTATTGTATTGACTAATGTGTAATGTTATGTGTCTTTCCTCTACATTTTGTTGGTGTCAATCAATGTCTGTGAAAATATGTATCATGGACTTAATCCCTCACTGCATCTAATAGTTGGTTTAGTATATTCAGTTGTTCTTAAATAAGGCAATTGAGTCGCATTCGATTTCGTAAATTCACAGCTCACTAGCCAAGAGCAAAATAAATATTACGTGACGCACACACACGATTAGATAATGAAGAACAATAATCATATTTCTGGTTCCAATGTCTAGCCCCACGATTTGTCGTTCACTGTCACGGCTCATCTCAAAATGTGTCCCACAGTTGGAGCCGTTTATGTCCAGCACGGCGCTAGTTATACGAGAGCTCTTTGTGTCCAGCACGGCGCTAGTTACACGAGAGCAGTTTGTCGTGAGCTGAGCATAACAGCGCTGTCGTTGATGGGAAAACAGTTCCGTAGAATTGTCTACTTTAAAACAGGCGAATTGTATCACTTTGATATATAGTAGCAACAGCAATGCACATAAAGATATAAAGATATGCAATGAGAAATAATATAATATTTTAATATTTTGCTTATTTAAGTGTATTTTTCTATAGTTTTTACTAAAGAGCCGGCTCTGTGGCCAAGGTGTTACTTACACAATTTGTAATCCCGTATACAGGGTTCGAAACACAGCAGCGAGTGATTTGGAAGGAGACTATCTAGCGTTGGTTTACCATACAGTGGTACGAGTGCCGGTCGTTCAGAAAGCAATGGTAAACGGAAAGTTGCCAAGAAATCACAAACAGCCAAAATATGATGGGATTGACTGCAACATCCTGTAAAGTATATGCAACAAAATTGTTTACAAAATTTTTTTTTAAAGGATCAGGTGCAATACACACGGATATCTCCATAAGTGTCCCCAGTCCTCTCTCATAGTTCATATATGGCGACTTTTGGCACAGCGCACACATCCATCGCACCAGACGCGATCCAAAATATCATTATATATTAAGGGACATAAGGTGGCCTAGGGATTAACATCTTTCTCCGCAATCCCGTATACTCTCGCGTGTAACGTAACCTGTGTGAGAAATGGTAGCGGTTCTCGCCGCGTTGGTAACTTATGGGATATGTGAGCCGGTCGCTCAGAAAGCAATGGCAAACTACTGAGCGTAATCTTGCCTAATACATCAAAAGCAGCTGGAAAATGCTGATGTTGATTGCAACGTCCTGTAAGGGATAAACAAAAAAAAGTATGTTCATCAGTTATTTCATGAATCAAATATGTGTTGGTAGCACCTAAAAGTGTGTTTATCGAATATAGAGTAGCTGATCACTAAACGTGTTTTAATTGCGTAAGGAGTATTGAAATGCGTTTCGTTAGTATAGTAAGTAAGTGGAACCTTGCAATCTTTACAGGTGAAAGTATGTGGATTGGAACTAGAGCTAGAATTTCATCGCACAATGCCTGAGGACGGATTCAGAGAACATGTGTTGCCCATGTAACATGATTTCTCTTTCGGCCTTGCCTTGTTTTCTCCAGAGAAAGGATAACCAGTACGTCTGGAACAAGGTAGGCTGTAGATGCTGCCGGTTCAGCATCAAACCTCCAAGAGCAGGAGGTGAGTAGCGGTCAGGCCCTCACATCCGAGGGATTTGACTTAGAGACGTTCAGCCATAACCCTCAGCTGAGTGCCTCAAATCAAGTGTCTAGATCTATATGGGTGTGTACGTCTGTCAATCGTAAGTGTCTGGGTCTATATAAGCGTGTACTACTGTCAGACTCCCCTCCTGACACTATGTCTTCAGTGCGGGTCACGCGACCAGCGAGTTAGTATAGAGAGTAATTGATAATAGACACCTTTATAATCGTGTAGGTGTTAAATTTTCATACAAGCAGCTATGGACATGTGGAATCACAGATTTTTGAAAGTGTTTAATTGTACGTCGGGCATTAGCTGTGGTGTGTGGACCGTGACGTATCTAAAACCACTGGTTAAAATATGACCACACTGGGTATTGACTGGAGTGTGATGATCATGATGATGCTAAAACCAGTACAAAAACAAAACAAATTACCACACTGGACATTGACGGAGTTTTGGTGACCATAACGTTTCTAACACTCGTGGAGAAACATGACCAAGCAGGGCATAATCTCAGCCACTGCTTTCCTGAATCATGACCTGGTTAGATAATGTCCCTTTACATAGGGGTGATGTTTCTGTGCTGCTGATGAGCACACTGCAAGGATTTACATTTAGACAGTTGCAGGACAATGGTGAACACAGTCCCTGCGGAGATGGCAATTGGTTGAGTGTTGGAGGGACATCTCTAACCCACCTCATCAGACATCTCTACACATACCTCTCTCAGACATCTCTACACCCACATCACTCCGAAATTTCTACACCCGCATCACTCAGACATCTTTACACCCACCTTACTCTGACATCTCTACACCCACCTTACTCAGACATCTCTACACCCACCTCACTCAGACATATCTACATCCATCTCACTCAGACATATCTACATCCATCTCACTCAGACATCTCTACACCCACCTCACTCTGACATCTCTACACTCACTTTACTCTGACATCTCTACACTCACCTCACTCTGACATCTCTACACCCACCTCACTCAGACATCTCTACACTCACCTCACTCTGACATCTCTACACTCACCTCACTCTGACATCTCTACACTCACCTCACTCAGACATCTCTACACCCACCTTACTCTGACATCTCTACACTCATCTCACTCAGACATCTCTACACCCACCTCACTCAGACATCTCTACACTCACCTCACTCTGACATCTCTACACTCACCTCACTCTGACATCTCTACACTCACCTCACTCAGACATCTCTACACCCACCTCACTCAGACATATCTACATCCATCTCACTCAGACATATCTACATCCATCTCACTCAGACATCTCTACACCCATCTCACTCAGACATATCTACATCCATCTCACTCAGACATCTCTATACCCATCTCACTCAGACATCTCTACACCCACCTTACTCAGACATATCTACACCCACCTCACTCAGACATATCTACACCCATCTCACTCAGACATCTCTACACCCACCTCACTCAGATATATCTACACCCACCTCACTCAGACATCTCTACACCCACCTCACTCAGATATATCTACACCCACCTCACTCAGACATATCTAGATCCATCTAACCCAGACAGATGCAGTCTTTTTCAAAGTTGGAAGGACATCTCTACACCAACCTCACTCAGACATCTCTACACCCACCGCACTCAGACATCTCTACACCCACCGCACTCTGACATCTCTACACCCAACTGACTCAGACAGATGCCGTCCTTTTCACAGTTGGAGGGACATATGTGCACCCACCTCACTCAGACATCTCTATACCCACCTCACTCAGACATTTCTACACCCACCACACTCAGACAGATTCAGTCTGTTTCACAGTTCGAGGGACATATGTGCACCCACCTCACTCATACATCTCTATACCCACCTCACTCAGACATTTCTACACCCACCACACTCAGACAAATTCAGTCTTTTTCACAGTTCGAGGGACATCTCTACACCCACCTCACTCAGAAATCTCTACACCCACCTCACTCAGACATCTCTACACCCACATCACTCCGACAGATGCAGACTTTTTTACCGTTCAAACGACGTTCACTGTAATGCATGGGACTGAAGAGTTCAGTCTCTTTCTTCCATAGGATTAACAAACGAACCAACCACAGCGTTATGATTGTGTAAGGCATAACTGAGCATTACAAGCGTACTGATAATGTAAGAGATGCCAATAGCGAAGACACAAACAAAAGATTGCACGATTTTTTGCCTGGCATATTTCGCTGCATCTCGTCACGTATATACTGCATAATTCACACAACATAAAGTAAAATTACTTATAAATCCTTCAATCTGAAATATACACATGTTCGCACAGTAATGCCAATTGCGTACCACTGTAATCATAAACTGACTATCATGCCTTCCTGTTGCACAAAAGTGGCCTATATAGATTTATCATTATAGGTTCTGCAAACTTTAACACTATTTCCACTATAACAAAGTCTATCATACACGTATTCTCTAGCCGGCAACCCACACGCTACCTGAGCTGGACCTGTCTCTGAGAGGCGTGGTGACAGTTATGAGATAACAGCGCGACTATCGCTGCAACATTGTCTTGTGCCGTGTCCTCCCATTGTACCGTTCTGTGGCCATGATGTAAATATCGTCGCAACGTGTGCTAACAGCGCTGTCTGTGTACCGTGTTCTATTATTTACACGTAAGGATATGCCATATGTTTGCTTAATCATGTTGTATAAGGTATTTACAGGCTTCTTACCAGATACAATAGATGAAAGACTTTCCTGATAGTATCACGCATGCTGCTTTCCGTCAGCTGTAAAGGCAAGTTCATGTCTGTATTATTATTATTATTATTATTATTATTATTATTATTATTATTATTATTATTATTATTATTATTATTATTATTATTATCATCATCATCATTATGATATACCAACGCTTAACACTCTGAGTGAGCTAAGGCAAGCTAGGAAGGATGTGCAAAAGGCTGCCAGGCAGTGTGCAAATTATTATTGGATCAAGTTATGTGAGTCCATTCAAATCGCAAGTGATAAGGGAAACATCAGAAGCATGTTTGAAGGAATAAAGAAAGCCTGTGGTCCAATGATCAAAAGAAGTGCACCATTGAAAACCTTGACTGGAGAAATCATAACTGATAGGAATCAGCAGATGGACAGATGGGTAGAGCACTATTTGGAGCTTTACTCAAGTGAGACCAAATTAGCGGATGATGCCCTCAACGCCATAGAGGCCCTGCCAACTCTTTACCACCTGGACACACTTCCCACTATAGCAGAAGTTAAGTGTGCTATAAATGAACTTGCATCTGGCAAGGCTCCAGGTAAGGATGGAATTCGAATAGAGGTTATCAGGAGTGGGCAAGACACACTCACTCTACAGATCCACAAGCTAATAGAGCTATGCTGGCGAGAAGGACAAGTCCCACAGGATTCCAAAGATTCAAGCACCATAACACTGTACAAGAACAAGGGCGATCGGAGCGACTGCAACAACTATAGGGGTATCTCACTTCTGTGTATTGTTGAAAAAGTATTTGCCAGAATTGTTCTGTGCAGACTTCAAGTCCTAGGAGATCAAGTCTACCCCGAATCACAGTGTGGCTTTCGATAGAACCGGTCTACCATTGATATGATATTCTCATTGCGACAAAAGCAAGAAAAATGCAGTGAATAGAATCAACCACTGTTTATTGTCTTCATCGACCTCACAAAGGCATTTGATTTGGTCAGTCGTGAGGGTCTATTCAAGGCACTAAAGAAGATTGGCTGCCCACCAACTCTTCTGTCCATTGTGGAATCGTTCCACACAGGCATGAAGGGTATAATCAAGTTTGACGGTGCAACTTCTGAAGAGTTTGAAATCAAGAGTGGAGTTAAGCAAGGTTGTGTACTAGCTCCCACCCTCTTTGGAATATACTTTTCACTTCTACTGAAATATGCCTTTCGTGATCAGGATGGTGGTATATACATTCACTCACGCTCAGATGGTGGCCTCTACAATGCTCAAAGATTGAAGGCCAAGACCAAAATTAGGAGGGTACTGATCAGAGAGTTGCTGTTTGCAGATGATGCTGCAGTTACGACCCACTCTGCATCTGCATTCTGCATTCTACTATCTGCATTTTCCAATGCTTGTTCTGAATTTGGTTTAACAATTAGCAAAAAGAAGACACAGATTATGTCACAAGGTGCACATGGAGTACCATCAATCTTTATTGACGACGCCGAACTAGAGATGGTAGACCATTTTACGTATCTAGGATCAGTGGTAAATAGCAAATTATCCCTAGATAGGAAATCAACATCCGGATTGGTAAGGCAGCAACAACAATGAACAGGTTAAGAAAAAGAGTCTGGGAGAACAGGAAGCTTACTGCCAAAACAAAAGTCCTTGTCTATCATGCATGTGTCATTCCATCCATCATGTGCCATGCCGGTAAGCGTGGGCAGTCATGTTCTGCCATCTCACTCGATCAACAGAGTCGTGGATCAGTTCCGTGTTTCTGTCTCAACCATGCCACAAGGCCAAGCCATCCAGATACTTGTTTCTAGTACATTTTTTCATAGTTTTCATGTGTCATTAGTACTCTTCTTTATGGAAGTGAAACCTGGACAACTTACTCACAGTAAGAGAAACGTTTAAACAGCTTTCATAGCGGTGTCTGCGAAGAATACTTGGTATTAAGTGGCAAGACAAAATCACAAATACTGAAGTATTGGTAAGATCAGGTTGTGTGACGGTGTATTCCATGCTTAGTCTTCGTAGACTTAGATGGATAGGACATCTTAGGAGGATGGATGATGGTAGAATACCAAAGGACATCTTTTTTGGTGAATTACAGATGGGAAAGAGATCTCAGGGTCGGCCTCTACTAAGATACAAAGATGTGAGTAAGCGGGACATGATTGATACAGGCATTGATAATGCACAGTGGGAGCAAGTCGCCGCTGAACGTGTTGCATGGAGGGCAAACACCAGAAATAGAATAAAGACAAAGGAGAAAATTATTGCAGATAAGTCACACACCGAGCGTGTGAGACGTAAGATGGTGCATGATGGTGGAAATGACCACGTGTTCACATGCACCCACTGTGAACGGACATTTACAGCGCAAATTGGCCTTATCAGTCACATTCGCTACAACCATAGGTAAAAGTTATTATGCCTTTTTAAAGCACAAACTATCGTCTGTCAAGACGGCAAGGTGCCAATGATTATGATATGTGTGTGTTGTGTGTGTGTGTTTGTGTGTGTGTGTGTGTGTGTGTTTGTGTTTTATTTGTAAATTGAGATAGGGCACAGCATGATTAAATCGCAAAGTTAATATTACAGTAAAACAGTGGTCTGGAACAATACTAAATGTGACAACAGTGTTCTATAACAATACTAATTGTGAGAACAGTTTTCTGAAACAATAGTAAATGTTACAACAGTTTTCTGGAACAATACAAAATGTGACAATAGTTTTCTGGAACAATACAAAATGTGACAACAGTTTTCTGGAACAATACTAATTGATTGATTGATTGATTGATTTAGGAACCGACATCACAGCATTCAGGACATTCCCATAAGCGCTCCGTCCCCATCCTCAGCAGCCAGCGAAGAGTTCCAACACTAATAGTTCCAATACTAAATATGACAACAGTTTTCTGGAACAATACTAAATATGACAACAGTGTTCTAGAACAATACTAAATATGACAAGAGTGTTCTGGAACAATACATAATATGACAACAATGTTCTGGAGCAATACTAAATGTGACAGCAGTTTTCTGGAACAATACTAAATGTGACAACAGTTTTCTGGAACAATACTAAATATGATAACCGTGTTCTGAAACAATATTAAGTGTGACCTCAGTGTTCTGGAACAATATTAAATTTGACAACCGCATTCTGGAACAATGCTATACGTGACAACAGGCAATCCTACAGTACTCGTGGTCTTATTTCACATTAATCTATCAGTCGCCATGTGTTACTGAGTGTTTATCTCTGACGATTATCATATCTTGATATGAGCCCTAAATCACGGAGCAATTGTAAATAACAGTGTTACTGTGTCTCCAAGGATGGGACCATCCATCATCACCATCACGTAGAATCTAAGTCTTAGATAACTGCAGCGACACAACTTAGGACAGATCCAGAATACAGCCTCGGTCGTTAATTGTATGAAGAAGCTTCAAAAGTGAAGTGCACAAGATGAATGCAACATCTCATTATGTGGACACGGCCACGAATAATTTTATATGTGATGCCCTTTGTCGTTGTGTTCAGCTGTTGTGTGTTTGTTCTGAGTATATTCATCATCATGACAATATGGGGGACCCGGACGCTTCTCAACAATACAAACTGTTATATTGCTTCAAACAGTGCGGCAGATTTGCTGTCGGCTGTTCCTATGCCAATGCGTGCAATAGTCTACTTCACTGGGATGAGTGGAGGTGAACAAAGTGATAATATTGGTAATATCATTATGCTGGGAATGACATTTTCAGCGCCTATATCATCAGCCGTTCATTTAGCTATTATAGCTATTGACCGTTATATTGTTATTCTCAAACCGTTTTACTATATCAAACATATGACAAGATCCAGAATAATAACATTGCTTCTGTTTGTGTGGGCGCTACAGCTCATCTATTTATTTTCGTCAGCAATATTTTACCGGAGCGATAGACTTCACATCAAGTGTATTTTTCACCAGCCTCCCATTGAATATTATAGTGTAGCCATGGCAATATGTGGTTTAGTTTTTATTATTATATGTATGTGTTACTTTAAAATTGCCCGTTTAGCGTGTCAACGTAAGAGAGCAAGAATCGCTCGAAGACTGACGCATACTAAATTAAACGAATTCAACATTAATGCACACACGGGAGCGCTGCAATGAAGTGTCCGCTTCTTTGTTACCATGTGAGGAACATTCTTTGTTTGCTGTATTCCGGTGGCTGTTTCCATATTATTGACTATGTTTTTGTTCGATATGTCTAAATACGTCTTTGTATCAAATATGATTTGTGTCAATTTTCATACGATCGTAAACTTTTGTATTTAGTTCAGCATGAACACAGACTTCCGAGTGGGTGTCAAGAAACAAAGCGCACACTATTCACTGATCTGTTGTACGCAAAGATAACATGTTTTACTCTTCCAATCCCAAGACATGAGTGACATGTTGTTTCTTTTTCATTATGAAAAACAACCATCAAATTACCCATTGTTTCACCGCCCACGTTCGGTCAGTGTATACGAACAAAGGAATCAGTTTCCCAGTGGCTAATTCTGTGCATGTCTCCTACAAGGTGTATATATTAGCCTCTTTAGGTATATATAATCTAAGAAGATAATACAGACCATCAGAATATGGTGTAACAACAGAATGAAGCATGCTTCACCAAGTCAATCAACTCAAATATGTAGGCACAAACATCACGTCACATGCAAGTTGCGTTGCCGAGATTCAGTGCAGAATAAGCCATGCAAAAGCGGCATTTCAGAAGATGAAACGCACCTTAGGTAATAAATCACTGTCAGTGAATGTCAGAAAGCGTATACCGAAACTTTTTATGGTGCTGTTGTATGGTAACCAGTCTTAGAATGTGAACGAGAAGTTAGCAAGGGTTTAGTGATAGCAGAAACATGTTTTCAAGGACGAGTGTTGCGAGTACCTTGGAGGGCTGCAGTAATCAACTCCGTTTGCCCGGAAGAAGCTAATGGAACTAGAACATCATTCTTAAATATAATAATGTCAAAACATGTTTTCGGTCATAACATGAGAGTAGAGGCATTGGGGAACATAGTGACCGCTGGGAAGGTCATCAGTAGGGAGGCAGAGGCACAGCGAGGGACATGATTCTGACTGGTCTAAGACGGCGGCTAGGCGAGTGTTGGCTGCAGAAGTGACGCACAACACCAAGCTCCCAAGGCTTTAGAGATTCATGAACGCCAACGTAATATGGCAGGCAACATGATAATGATGAAGATACTGATGGCAATGCCATCCCCTGAACATCTGCTGTGACATCTCTGGGAGGGAAGGAGTTAAATTAACAAACTGACTTCATTGTTCCCCTAATTCATGCTTAAGAGTCCGGTAGAAGATTAGGTTTGAAATAATTGTTGTTCATTGATTTGGTATTTCCATTTCTGGCATTCCAAAGTGATCGCTTCACTTTGTTCTACTTTGATGGGAGTACGTCACAGCAAGTCATACACTTCAAAGGTGGGCGTGTCCGACATCTGCATACTTCTGAAGAAGGATTCGGTCCTCAAGGAAGATTCCACCCAGGGTAATGGACGAAGTTGTCGCTATTGAACATGTCAGCAGTATTTTCAATAAACAGTTTGAATGCACAATCGTGTAATAAGTATTATTTTTATCGTAAACTTGATGCATTGATTCATTTTGAGAAAGAGGTACTATAAAAATCCAATCGCACTGTCACTCTGATTTTTACACATAACTGACATCTCCATGCACAAATATTCTGTTTTTGACATATAACTCACATCCATATTGTCATGCACTGAGTACGGGGTATGTTTCCAAACTTTCTTAAAACAATGGAGACAAGATGGTAACCATGCCAAATTACACCGTGGCCTATCGTGGACTTATCTGTCATGAAAGACCTTTACTGTCACATACGAAGGGAAGCAACTCACACACACCGTCAACAAACATATATAGGTAGCCCCTAAGACAAACTGTCTTGCGGTGTGAAGTGTTATATATATGTTTGCATATCCTTTACAGGACATCGCTGTCAACATCAGCATCTTTCAGCTGATTGTTGATTTCTTGGCAAGATTACGCTCAGTAGTTGTGAAGTGTTATACCATCATATTTTATGTCAACGACATAATCCCAATCTAGGTTATGAGTTGCCAGTTGTTTTCCTCGTCAACTCTCTTTTCCAGACACTTCTACAACAAAGTCTGATAGTTCTGATATCCAGTTTTAAGAAGCCATGTCGACTCCGGAATTGGTCGGAAAGAATAATTATGAGACTGCTAGAGACTAACTGCTAGAGACTGAACCGAAACACTGCCCTGGCTAACAAGGTATGACTATTTACTTATCTACAGCAGGAAGTTCCTACATAAACGGTAACTTAGATAATGTAATAATACTGAAAGATACGGCGGTGGTAGAACAACAGCGGGCAATGAAACAGCAGACGGTTTGGATGGCACCACCAATAGCAGTGTTTACAATGGACAGAGTCAATGTTCTACTAACGTGTATCGATAACACGAAAGTTTGTCCAAATAGTGCGGCTATTTCATGACGGCATGCAGGCAAGAGTACAGGAAAATGGTGAACTGTCTGAACCCTTTCCTGTCACCAATGGAGTGAAGCAAGGATGTGTCCTGGCACCAACACTGTTCAGCCTCATGTTTTCAGCCATGTTGATGAATGCCTTCGAGAACGACGACATTGGAATTGACATCAACTACCGTATGGATGGAAAGTTATTCAATCTCAGAAGGCTGAAAGCTAAAACCAAAATTAACAGCGGCACCGTCAGAGAGCTCCTGTTTGCTGATGATTGCGCTCTATACGCCAACTCAGAGGCGGACATGCAACATAATGTTTCAGCTTTCTCACATGCCTGTGCCAACTTTGGGCTCAATATCAACTTGGAGAAGACTGTAGTTATGTACCAGCCAGCTCCAGGGAATAATCACACTGTGTCGAATATCAAAGTGAATGATCATAGACTAAGTGTTGTGGACAAATTCACCTATCTTGGCAGCACCGTGTCACAAGCTGCCACAATCGATGACGAAGTGAATGCAAGAATCTCCAAGGCCAGTGCAGCCTTTGGCAGACTGTACAAGAATGTATGGGACAGAACTGGAATAAGCCTGCAAACAAAGCTAAAAGTCTACAAAGCAGTTGTATTATCCACACTGCTATATGCTTGTGAAACCTGGACTGTTTATCAGCGACACGCTAGGAAATTAAACCACTTCCACACAGTCTGCCTAAGGAAGCTACTGAAGATTAAATGGCAAGACAAGATTCCAGACACTGAAGTCCTAGAAAGAGCATCCATGCCCAGTATCCACACTCTACTGATGAAGAATCAGATTCGCTGGGCTGGTCACTTGACTCGCATGCCAGATCACAGGCTCCCTAAACGAATTTTTTACAGCGAACTGCGTTGTGGTAAACGCTCCCAAGGTGGCCAGAGGAAACGTTTTAAAGACACTCTGAAAATTTCACTGAATGCTTTTGGAATTCATCATGACACCTGGGAGGCTGCAGCCAGAGACCGAAATTCGTGGCGTGCATCATTGCGCAAAGGTGCAGTCATATGTGAGGCAACCAGGACTGCAAGAGCTGTGAAGAAAAGGCAGGACAGAAAAACCACTGCAGGAAAACCTCCTCCAGAGACGTCAAGCATTCCTTGCCCACATTGTCAAAGAACATTTCGAGCCAAAATAGGCCTTATCAGCCATCTTAGAACCCACGGCTCCACACCTTCAACCCCACCGGATGAAATGAATGGTCATCATCATTCTTGATGGACAAACAACATCGATAACACATGTTTAGATATGTGTGCCGGCAGAATGAACGTTCTTAGACATTAAGCACATATTGAGATATTGGGTATGTAATGATGATGGTTCTCACTGAACTCAACCGAAGTGAGGAAACACGATGTGGTTGTTTACTGATGCATGCCGTTACAAATCAAACAACATTCGGGATTATCAGATAATTTGATGGCAATGTCGATTATCATTCATGAATAACACACAGTTTGATGGTTATATGAGTTTGTCATTCATGAACGACATTGTGATGGTTACCACATGTTGGCATTTATGAATAACACACAGTTTGATTGTTATACCGGGTTGCCACTCATGGATGACACAGTTTGATGGTTACATCTGGTTGGCATTTGTGAATAAAACACGGTTTTATCGTTATACCAGATTGTCATTCATAAATAACATGTTGTTGGTTACCACAGGTTGGCATTCATGAATAACACATAGTTTGAACATTATCGTGTGCGATGTTCGGCTACCATTCTAATTTAAAGATACCACTGTAATGAATGGAATTGCCTTTGTGTTGCCTTTAAGCGAGCATGTGGTAACGAATTATAAGATAGCTGACGGGATGGTGTTTATAGAACAATGAATAGAATTCCGTGGACAGATAAACACTTTAATGAAGGCATCTTGAGAGCGGTTAACTGGCAATGAGATCTGGTTACTCGCATCGGAAGAGGTCAGTATACACTCTTTAGACACGTCATCAAAAGGGGAAAGCTGCAGTACATCGTGAGTACGGAGACGTTGCAGGAGAAGAGAGGCAGGGGAAGCCAAATAGGAAAGACGGCTGATAATTTGACAATGAATGAACCACCAAAAAACGAGAAGTAGATTGTGAGCTTTACTAAAACACGATTACAAGAAACAAATTGTATTTATATATGTTGGAGCTTGACAATTTGACATCATCACATGACGGGACATCACTGTCAAAAATAATTAGCAGTACACGAGAAGGAAAGTCAGACATGACCACTAACGCTCACTTCGTGGCATAGGCTACATATATATATAAGAGAGAGAGAGAGAGAGAGAGAGAGAGAGAGAGAGAGAGAGAGAGAGAGAGAGAGAGAGAGAGAGAGAGTAAACACCGGATCTGTTAACACGACATTGAGGAGGGACCGTGTCACTAGTGGTCTCATCTCCCGCTGCCCGATTATCATCGAATGGTCCAAGTGTCAGTGTGCATGCATCACACATTGTGGGACATGAGATCAATCCTCGGTTTAGCTTGCAGTTTAGAAAAACAAATGTCCACACCGGTGTACTTTGTGACTGCCTGGGCAATCGGCCTTCATGTGTGCAGTTTATTCATCGCTTTAACCAGACAAAACATTAGATTTCGCGAACTTTTCAGTGGGTATATTGTTAGGACACCATTAGTACGTCACACTGTTGCACTATGTACTAGACACTTGGCTCTTCCATTTACATTTGTGATTACGCGAATTATTTCGAAAAATGTAAAAACAACACGATATTAGTGAAAATAAATTACTTAATGGACTGGATGTTTGCAAGAATAAACACACATAGAAACGTCAACAACTGGCGAACTGAAAGAATAATCAATGAAAAAGTGAGTAGTGAGATACGAGTCTGAACAGAAGCTGGAGTCGTTTGAATTTGATGTTAGCGATAATGAGTGAAAAGTCGGTATTACAAGAACGGAAAGATTTTCGCTGTAAGTTGGATAAAAGTTATTTCATGTTAGTCAAGAGATAAATATATGTTTTGTTTCCACCACTATTACTGTTTATTGTGTTGAGTTGGTGATTGCATGCAGCACCCATTTTTATGTTGTTGAGGACATTTTCTTCAGTAATTATTTATTGTTTAATAAAACCGATGATATGGCACCAGAGTCACGCTTCTTAAGACTTCGTCTCTGTCAGCAAATATCGAAGTTTGTGGATGATAACTACTCATGGGGGATGGTTTGGGACGATTCAGTTGTCAGTGTGAGAGACTGACACCAACAGTATGCCAGCTGTAGCTGCCAACATTACAGTTAGAGCTTGTTTACATAAACAACGGAACCGACCATGCCACTAACACCAAACAGCCTTCATTCACGTGACAGCCTCGGTGGTCTAGTGGCAGGACACTCGCCTGCCGGCCCGGTGGTCATGGGTTCCGTCCACATCGGGGCGGATTCTCATTGTTAACACTGACGTGGGCTCCCGGGTGGACACAGCCAAACATGGGTATCAGGAAATGTCTTGGGGTGTCAGGGCGGCCGACGTTATCCTGACCACAGTACACGCCGTACTCGGATCGTCTATACAAACATGAGTATAGCACAGTATGGTCCATGTACGGGTGCATACACGGTCCGTTACTTACTGTAGTACTGTAGTTTGATCTTTATGCACGTCTTTAGCTGAATCCAACTGATATTGAAGGGGATTATTAAAACAACAGTTATAAGCGTGTCCGTATACAGGACGTTACTATCAAACCAATTTATTGGCTGTTTGTTATTTACTAAACGATGTTAGTTTAGCGCTGTGTCATTGATTTCTGAACGGTCAACACCTCATATAATCGAAATCAACGCAACGTGGCCTGATTCCAGATCCCCCGCAGCTGATTTCTAACACTGGACTCACTGCTGTCTCACTATCCCAAAAGTCACAGCGCCGGTCATTGTAGTAAATACTGGAATATGTTGTCGTTGACAGCTGTATAGTTCTGAGCCACAGACAGTACCAGGCCGTACCGAAGATATTGGAATATGTTACCACTGGCAATTGTATCGCCCTTAGCCACAGGCAGTGGCAGGCCGTGCCGGAGACAGGAATATATGTATGCAGTTCTGACATTTCATCACCTTAATGAGCGCTCTCAGCTCGCACAGATGTTCATGTCTCTCCACAGATCTCGGGCATTGATGCTCTGGAACAACTAAGTTGATTATATTCCTCCTGCCATTCTCAGTGCATCATTTCAGAAGAGAATGTCCTAGGACAACCACAAACGTCGTTCTCTGACTCATATTTGTTGAATTCCAAGAAATCTTGTGAAGGTAACATGGTAGTTTCCCCTTGCTTACCTCTTTCACACGGGAGTCTCCGTGGCGAAGTAGTCAAACCGTCTGCCTCGCGCTCCCAAGGTTGTGGGTTCTTCTTCTTCTTCTTCCGCGTTCATCCGGAGAGTTTTTTCGGACGTGATTGCGTCGTGCCTGTTTACAGCAGAGCTGCGTTCTTGCGCCGTTAGGCCGACACATCCGAATTCTGCAGGCATTTGTTGACCGGGTTAACCTTCCCGGGCGGTTGTCTGTTCGATTCCGGGCTACATCTTTCGGTTGACGAGTACATTTTTCTCGCAGACTCCTGTCGCTAGCTCAAGTCAATACAAAACAACATCCCGACTCGGAGAGGACTGATACCCATGGCTACGCAGCCAGCAAGCGAGAAGGTCAGCCATTGCTCTACCAGTCTCTCTCAGCTCATGATATGCTGTCTTAATTTCACCAAACTACATTCACATAACAACATAGATGATCAACAACTGAGAGATTTTTCTTCTTCTTCTGCGTACATCCGGAGACTTTTTTTCGGACGAGATTGCGTTGTGCCTGTTTACAGCAGAGCTGCGCAGTCGTCAAAAGTAAGTGTTTCGTCAACTGGTGGCGGCGATCTCCAACAGCATGTGGCAGTTCGTGTACTGACGCCACTTCGTGTCATGACAAAAGCTTGTCAAGAATCTTCTCTCGCTGTCATCGTGTATCTCTCTGTGTGCATATATGATTTCAGTTATCACAACGTGTCCCAGTTCTACAATTGCTACATCACACGTTACTTGAAACATATAGTTTATCAATAGTTACATCACACGTTGCTTGAAACATATAGTTCATCAATAGTTACATCATACGTAGCTTGAAACATATAGTTAATCAATAGTTAATCACACGTTGCTTAAAACATATAGTTCATCAATAGCTACATCACACCTTATTTCAAACATCTTTGAGAATAGCTACAGAACACGACGTTTCAATCATAATATTAAACAATAGATACAGCGTCCGTTGTTTCAAACATAATGTTGCATAATAGCCACAGCACTTGATGTTTCAAACACGTAGTTATACAATACATACAGCACACACTGTTTTTTTTTTTTTTGAATACGAAGGCGAGTCAATACGTAAGTCACACAGTTATGTGGGATGGAAGGTAAATGTAGTTGGTATTTTCTACAGGTGTCATTAGGTGACAGCAACATCGAACTTCATATTCCCGTTCCCCAGGTGGCATTAGGTGTCTTATGCACATGCGCTGCGCATAAACAAAATGGCGACTGTACTTACGGAGTGTACAACCAAAGAGCAACGTGCTGTTGTGCGTTTTTTGTGGGCAAAAGGACTGCCTGCAAAGGACATTCATAAGGAAATGCTTCCTGTTTATGTTGACAAATGTGTGTCCCGTAAAGCGGTACATAGCCGGGTAGAAAAATTTTCTCAAGGACGCTCTAATTTTGTTGATGAAATCCGATCTGGTCGTCCTGTTGAGATTGCAAAAGAAGCATCCTTGCAGCGGGTGGAGGAGATGATTAGAGGTAACAGGCGAGTAACGATAGACTCCGTAGCATCTGCAATAGGGTGCTCACATGGTTCAGCATACAGCATAATGCATGATTGAGTTAAATTTAAGAAAGTTTGCTCAAGGTGGGTACCCAGACAATTGAAGGAAGAGCACAAAATGAACCGATTTGGTCTGTCCTTGCATCATCTCGGTCGATACGAAGATAAAGGACAAGACATACTGAACAGAATTGTTATTGGGGACATCTCTACCAGCCTTAATCAAAGCGTGCATCAATGCAATAGAAACATCCTTCTTCGCCTTGTGTCCAAACATTCAAGGTTACGCCATCAGCAGGGAAGGTTATGCTGACAGTGTTCTGGGATTGTCAAGGAGTGATTTTAACAAATTTCAAGAAGAAAGGTGACAATGTGAATTTTGAATCGTACTTTGAAGTGATATCGATGCTTCGTGATGCAATTCGAAGAAAACGACCAGGACAGCTGACTAGAGGAGTGTTGCTTCTTCATGACAATGCCAGACCACATACGGCTCGATTAACTCATGAGAAAATTAACCAACTAAGGTAGGAAGTTCTGGAACATCCACCGTACAGTCCCGACGTAGCCCCTAGCGATTTCCGCCTTTTTGGTCTACTGAAAATCCACCTTCCGCGAATGATGCCGAAGTTGAATGTGAAGTGAAAACGCGGTTTAGAAAACAGGGCACGCAGTTCTATGCAGCCGGTTTTGGAGGACTGATGAAACGATGGGATAAGTGCATCAATGTTGGTGGAAATTATGTTGAGAAATAAAGGGACAATGTATGTATAAAAATAAACTGTATCAAATTGTTATCAAATTTAGTTATTTTTCTACAGCCATTCGTGACTTACTTATTGACTTCTCCGCGTATATAGTTGTACAATATATACAGCATACACAGTTTTTTTTCTTCAAATAGTGTGTGGTACAATATCTATAGCACACGTTGTCTCAAACAATAAGTTTTACAATATACACACCACACGTTGTTTCAAACAAATAGTTATACAATTGATACAGCACACGTTGTTTCAAACATATTGATGTACAATAGACTGTGCATCAGTCAAATACCGTCTGATGTTCCGTCTAATTGTACACTATTGCAACATATAGTTGTACAATAACTGTAGTACACGATAGTTCCAATATATAAATGCACATTAACTTCAGCATACGTGCATACGTTGTTTCAAGATTGCAGGTACAGCACATGCTGTTTCAAACATAGTTGTACAATAGATAAAGCACACGTTGTCTCAAAAATGAAGTTTTACAATATATACACCACGCGATGTTTCAAACATTGTTATACAAAAGCTACTACGCACGATGTTTTACACATAGTTGTACAATAGCTACAGCATACTAGTTTCAAATATCGGCTGTGCAGTCAGAATTAAGGTTCGTATTTTAAGTCGATCGGTCAGTGTAGTGTGATTCCTCTATAAGACGGCTAGTTGTAAATTTTAACACTTTCATGTCGTTTGGGCTTTAACAGATCTTGCATCTATCAAAGCGAGGTTTGTGTAGAGAGTGATCTCGTAATGCCACTATTAAGTACCTTGTCGAAGTGGATTGTGTTTCATAGCTCACTCCCCACTCTCTAATGCAAGAACCAAGCGAGTTTGGCAGGGCCGGTATTGGGACTTTAAAAATACGAAACGACAAAGTAGAATGTGGCACGGTCATGATTCAGGACATCATTTACGGACTTTCCAGGATTAACCTTAGTATGGAAATGATTCCCACACGATTGTAGGTACTGCATTGTCTAGAGGCACCAAGACAATGTCCAGCTGGAACATATGTAAAGTAAACTGGGTGTCATTGTATGTAATGTTTAACAGCATAATAACAATGTGTTATAATATCATGCAAGCTTGAGTATGAAGTTTGGTAACTGAGTGTCTAAACTCTTCCATTCCAGAAATGCAACCTGCTCACAGATTATTCCTCTGAGTGAGTTTGAAATGAGTTCAAGAATAAAAAGACGTTGCACTCGCGACATTTCCACCTGTGTCCCGCCACCTTCTTCAGTAGCCAAAGGAGACACCCATGTTGATGGTAAAAGTGGCAGTGTGAATAAACGTACCCCTGAACTCTTCTCTAAGAGACTCACTGCCCACACTCCGCTAGTCGGCCTCTTCAGGTACGGATCGTCTGCCCGAGTTTCACGTAAATATAAGAAGTTCAGCAACCAGAAGTAGTTCTTTCCCAACGTGTTATTCTATTAAGGTACCCGTGACCTGACAGTGCGAAAGATAGAAAAGTTATTCGGAGTCAAGACGAGGACCCTACAGTAAAAACAACATGGCTGGAAACATTACGCTTGGTTGTATCCGTCAGTTTAATGACATGGACGCAACTGCTTATATTTTTGGTCTGGTCAGTCTGATCGCTGTGGTGCAGAACATTCTCACAATAGTGACCATCTACCGGACAGTGGCACTGCACACAATCACCAATATGATCATAGTGTCAATGAACATTGGGAATACATTCATGGCTGTATCCTTTCTGGTGATTACAGTCAGTTTCTACCCGGGGCTCATCAATCTCTCCAACAGTGCAATTTATGTGGACTTGTTCGGTCTGGGCTTGTTTTCTTTCGCAGAAATCTTAAACTGTTTTCATTTCGGCGTGGCCGCAATCGACCGCTACATCTACATATCCCATCCATTTGTCTACATTAAACACGTGACCAGAAGCTGTATTATCAAAATTATCACTGGGTGTTGGCTTGTACCAATCATATACTTATTCCTTCCCCTGACTGTGTACAGAGGCGATTACTATCACGGAATGTGCATTCTCCTTCACCCACCAATAGAATACTACAGCGCCGTGTGGCTTGTTTACCTGTTTATTCTAATTATTGTGTTTATCTGTGACTTTAAAATAGTTCGTTTGGCGTTCCGGCGAAAGAAATCTGCTATAGAAAGAAGAATAGCAACCTCAGGCGGAAACTCATTGTCAGAAAACAACTTCAAAGCTGCTATAAGAAGCGTAAAGTTCTTTGCTTTTCATTTCGGAATCTTTTCTATTTGTACGCTACCGTTGGGATTAATCTCATTTGTTAATTATTATATGACAATGTCAGATTACATACAAGCTCCATTTGTTGGTATGTATGCATTAAACCAAATTCTTGGATTCTATGTACATATTTACACGTGTCAGGAGTTTTACGACGGGATGAAAAAATTGTTTCAGAGTTGAAAACTGATCTACTTGTTATATTTAGGAGGGTAAATCAAAAACACATGGGCGCCAGCGTCAAGTGTTTGATTAGTATTTTGATCACCCAGTTATATAGCTAAAATATATAATGCGGTAAATTGTTATTAAATGTAGTTTCCCATTACGTAAAGGTGATTCTCTTGCCATATATTGAAAACAAACCTTTCAGTAAATGACCGGTTTTGTTTAGACATCCATTGTTGCACACCATGCTTGATGTCGTCTTCTGATCTTAATCCGTTGTCACGCAGGTGTCTTGTCATATTTGGAAAAATGAATATTTCTAGGATCTACATCAAAAGAATTGTTATACAAGTACTTATAACAGATATTCAGTTAGTTAGTTTGTCGAGGTTTCAACTTCACGGCAACGGGTCATCCCCATTATGCTCCATTCCTGTGCCATTGAATATCACCACACAAAATGCTCCCCACTGTCCAATGTGAAAAGTGGAATAGACGGGAGTCTCGGCAATCCAACAGCCCGCACACGGTACACTGTGCCGAAAGACTTCCAACACAAAATTCATCCACGAAAACCAGATCATCGTCGATGGACTCGGCAGTCACCAGAAAGACCTCACTGACCCTGATTTTCTCACATGGCTTGGTCTTTTACCGCACAGCGACCCGCCGAAAGTGTCGCATAAAGCACGAACCCCGCAGCTTCAGCGCCGACTCCCACGAGTCTCCTGAAAAATGCACTTGTGAACCGAAAAGGCAAATCAGTCAATTCAGCAACAACCGGTAGCCATTGTTCCGAACATGCAGGTCACTGTACAGGACAGAGGTAACAGCATTCCACGCGAATCTCACAGCTCACAGTGTCGCCCACGCACTCACTCAGTAGCAGTCCAACATGAGGAAAATGCGATTGCAAACCGTAGCTGCAAGCTGAAACACGCCACGGGCCTTAACGGTTCAATGCCTAACAGCCATATTGGCGACCGGAAGTGACTTATAATAGATGCATTGTGTCACGAGCTGTATGCATTCTGGCTTGGTGATGCAACAACAAAACACACTAGACCTACATCTGAGGCCTTTCCGTGTTTAACAACTCGTTTCAGTTTCAGGAGAGTGGTTTTATCAACATAAACTTCAATTATTGCGCCCTCTCATAGTGACATCCAACAGAACTACGCCATATATATCCTAAATAACACCCATCACTATGTGCCATTTTTTGTAGATGCTTTGAAATAACTTTAAACAGTAGGCGACCAGAATGCGTAATTTCATGAATTGAGAGTTTGTCTCCTGTCAGCATTACACCACCCATGATTTATCGCTAGTAATTATCTGATTAGCCGGCTCGGTTGCAACGATGTTACGGACGCAAGTTCGTGATCATTCCTTCGCTGTGGGCAATTTGGCAGCAGACCGTCTTACTCTTGGCGTGAGGAGGACACTCAAATTTGATGAAGGTAAGCACAATGCTATATTTTATAATACGTTAGTAAGAGATCCTTTCCCAAGAAGAAGTTGGTAAGTGGATGTGTTGTCACCAGGTGGTTAGTTCATAAGAAATTAATTAGGAGAGACTAAGTACTTTATTCAGATGTCGTAGTTCTGGAATAAATGGTACACGAGGTTAAACCACGAGGGAGGTTTCTTCTAGGTAAACAACTTATTTAATGTGTAAGCATTAGACTAGGTTGCACATTTTTATTTCTTAAGCAGTGATTTAGAAGTGTGGTTAACTTAAGATTTAGGAAGCTAAGAATACTTAGTTCAGTAAGAAGAAACTATTTTACACGTGCCAACACTGGTAAGAGAAATTAGTGTAATGTGTAACAGAAAAGTACATGAGCACATCAGATGTAAATAGATTTCTTTATGTATCATAATTTTGGGTGTTGGGTGAAAGCACCCATGTGTTGAGTCAAATGTATTTGCATTGTTGTTAAACATGTGGATTTATCATTTGTGAGGCACAGAATAATGCCTAGTCATCACCCCTGCAAGTGTGGTTATGGGTCTGATGAATGAGGGTGGAAGGAGTGAAGTTCCATTATGATTTCAGTGATCGTGAATATATGAGTTTATCATTTGTAAATCACACAAATATGACAACTTATGATACATGCAACTATGATTATAATTTCTGATAAATGACTGTGGATTGAGTGAGGTCACATTATAAATTCATTGGTGTTGCATATATGAATTTATCATTAAGTCACTCAAATATGCCAACTTATCATACATGCAACTATGATTATAATTTCTGATGAATGACTGTGGATTGAGTGAGGTCCCATTATGAATTCATTGGTGTTGCATATATGAATTTATCATGTGTAAATCACATCAAGATGGCTAATTATCATACATGCCAATATGGTTATGATTTCTGATGAATGAACATTCTATGTATTTGAGGAGAGCATGCATGTGGTGATTCATGTGTAATTTCGTTGTTGTTAAACACGAGGAATCATCACTTGTGAATCTCATAATTATGCCTACTTAGTATCCATGCACATATGAATACTATGTCTGATGAATGATGAGAATGAGTGAGATGAAGAGACATGCTGATAAGGAGTATAAACAATCTATCAATCTCAGGATGGAAGGCATTTTGATGTATAATGTCCTGTCCATCAGAAGAGAAAATGTTAATGATAACCCATACACTGATTAATGATTTAGTGCACTCCGACGCACGACACATCTCTATATTCCATACAACTCATGTTACAATCATGGTTTTGTATCCTGAATGACACCACTCTGTATTGCATATCACTCATGGAACAATCATATGGTTTTGTGTCCTGAATGATGATAATGATGATGATGATGATGATGATGATGATGATAATGATGAGGATGATAAATGAGGTAAAAGCATATTACATACATGGTGAAAAGGAGGGAACAGACTCACCTTGAAACTTTTGATTAGAAAGGAATTCACCGGAAGGTTATACAAGAGATGTTACCATAATGTACTTACATTATTTATAACCAAATACTCATAGCAATGAGGAATGATTTTAACGCCCTTAATGTATGAGACCTTTGTCTTGTAAAGGGAAAGAGATCTAGAGAAACTAACACGTAGTTGTCACATGACACATAGAACATAGTTGTCAAATTCTAAATCAATCAAGGTATTACTCAACCTGTAGACCATGGCGAACAGGCATGGGAGAAGACGACACTGCTTATCTGCTAGTCTAAACCATGAGCGCCATATAATGACGGATTGGATGGAGAACAATCAATTATGTTGTGGATAACTATTTGAGAGCATCAAGGCTCTTTTACTTCCACTGTTTATTTTGCTAGGATCACAATTCTTTTATGTATTGTTCTTTGTGGTTTTCTTGAAAATGTACAGCATTTCATTTCTGATGTTCACATGATGATACATTAGATTTCTGATTGATGTTGAAATTTCAGGGAGTGGCTAGATCCAATTAGATCCAGACCTGACTTGGTGAATGTAACAGCTTGACTAAATCTTTTCTGACTTTTCTTTTGTGAGTGAAGTATCTGGACAAAGTGATGCGGAACAGTATCTCAAACAGAACTCACCTGCAAGCAGTTTACTTAGTCCAGTAAGAGAGGTAACTTAACTGGAGTGTAGGGAAACACAAACAATATCCTATACCCAGGAATAGGAATAACAGTCATTAGGAGAACTTAATCAACACAAGCTCAAGGAATTGGTGGCATAAGGGATCCAGTCAACCTGAAGTAAAACTATATGTTTATAACAGGTTCAGACACAGTCTATCCCGATGAAATTTCAAAGTATGTCATTAAAATGTATATTTAGGGCATCCAGGGATATGAAATACCTTTGAATGATATGAACATATATAGACACAAAATAGCATTTCCTGAATGAAACTGATGTTGTTGGTGATTTGAATGACCATAATAATCCATACTTATGTTTAATAAATTATGTAAGAGGTCATATCCTCCATTGAGTGTTTCCTTGTCGTGTCATGTAATTCAATAAGACACACCCTAGATATTAATTAATTAGCTGAGAGAAGAGAGGCAGGGTACCCCCGACAAGATAGGGTTGGCCTTCAGGAAGTTTTTCATAGTTCTCTGGAGGAATTCCTTGGTTCTCCGAAACTCTATATATTAAATCAAGCATTTGAGCCAGTGCTAGCTTAATTAATTATAACTGGCAGGATCACATTGAGAAAGAGGAACTTAGTATCCTTTATCTCAGTGGTTCTCAACCTTTTTTGGCCCGTGCTCCCCTTCACCACATTTTCAGAACGTCATTCCCCCCCCCCCCCTCTTCCTATCAAAAATTTGGCCCGTGCCCCGTTCGTCATATTCTTAGAACGTCATTCCCCCCCTCCCTTTCATATTTCCTACCTAAAAATCCCCCCACCACCCCTACACAGTATACGTAAAAATGGAAGCTAAATATGTTAAAACAGGTCTAGGCATCCACATAAAACGTGATTTGTAGGTCTATAATATATATACAATCTATAATTCAAGAGATACTGTCTTTAAATAGACGTGTAATTTCTCAATAAGTGTGCATATATTCTTGACAAAGTCTTCTCGATGTTCACGCATGCAACATCCTATTCACTATCACATGAAACTGCAATGTGGTTTTACAGATTTTAAAATTAGGAATTACACCCAACATTTGAAGGAATCGAACCGATACAGAATCATCGCTTAGGAGCCAAGAAGTTAACATGCAGGTCTTTCATAGGCGATAATCTGTCTGAAGAGAACGGATTGATTCCCCTTGACACCAATTAATTCGTATGGCAAAGTGGAATAGAATCGATCACCTACCTCGATACGTTTTGACCTAATATAAGGACAGGCTTAACACTTCACTATGTACATCTTATATATAAATTAGGATGTGCGTATCTCTGTATGTATGTATGTATGTCCTTTATTTGTTCGCGAACGGCCCATCCGATTGAGATGAAATTTTCTACACGCCTTCCTTTCATTCCAGAGCTGTCAACTGTGATATTTTGTTAGTGTGAAATCGCCTGCTTACTCAGTATTATTTCATTTTTCATTTTTCATCATAATTTCATATATCTCAGGGGACCTAACTCTGTAAAAGTTATTTCAAGGGGCATAACTTTTCTGTATAACTTATAGTCATATTGTGGCATCGTTTTCAAAGATTTATAAACTCTTTGTCCATAGTTATATACCGGCATATGAGTTATAATAAATAATGATACAATCTGTAAGGCATTTTCAAAGTTTTCATAAAAATGATGCACAATTCATAACATTGTAACTCATCTTTTTTTGCTTAAGAAGTTACTGTAGTCATGCAGGTGATTAGAAAGAGTTTTCATTAAAAATAATGGATGGTGTGTGGTAGAACGTTCTTTTAAGTTACATTTTTTTTTGTTGCATGAATTTAATGAAGCCGGACAGGGTCAGGCAGACAGATAGACAGACAGACAGACAGATAGACAGTCGGGAACAGGAACTTATATGACTACTTCTTCTTCTTCTTCTTCTTCTTCAGCGTTCCGAGCCATTGAGGTTCTTTGCTGCAAATACAATCCGTCTCCATTCGTCTCTCTGGTGGACCTTCTCTTGCCAGTCGTTGATTCCAAGTGCTTGTAGGTCTGTACATGTATTATCTCTCCACCGCCATCTTGGTCTACCTCGGGGTCTACGGTCATTTATTTCCTGAGTGTAAGCGAGTTTTGTTTCCCTATTATCTTCCATTCTTTCTATATGCCCCAGCCATTGTAGTCTATTAGCCTTCATGATACCAGTGATTAGCGGGGACTTAAACAGATCATAAATGTCTTTGTTACTTCTTCTTTTCCACTCTCCACTTTGTGTATCCCTAATGGGTCCAAAGATGCGTCTTAAAATTTTGTTCTCAAAGGTTTGTAACAAGGCTTCGTCTCCTTTCGTTGTACTCCAGGTTTCAGAGCCATACAGCACAACTGGTCTGATCAGTGTTTTGTATATTGTGATTTTGGTGTTACGAGATAGCGCCTTTGATTTTAGTAGATGTTGTAGTGCATAGTATATCTTATTTCCAGAGTTGATTCTAGTTTGTATTTCTTCCCTTATGATGTTGGAGCAGTTGAAGATCGTACCCAGGTATTTGTATGTTTCCGTTCTTTTAATGGTCATATTATCTATTTGTATGTGGCCAGAGTTTCTAGCCATTCCGTCTCTTGAAATTACCATATATTCTGTCTTATCTTGGTTGATAACCAGCCCCATCTGTTGGGCTTTTTCCTTTAAGTGAGTCAATATTTCCAATGTCTTTTGTTCACTTTGCCCTATAATGTCTATATCATCTGCATAACCAAGCAGCTTGGATGTTCCTCCAATATCACATTCCTCCTTTACCTTCCTTACAACTTTCTCTAGAGCCAGATTGAAGAGTAGCGGCGATAGTGCATCACCCTGTTTCAAGCCAGATGTTATTTGGAAGGGGTCTGATTTCCTGCCTTTATATGTTACTATATTATAAGTATCTTCCATGCATAGTCTGGTCATGTTGATTAACTTCCTTGGTATTCCAAATTCCTGCATAGCATTCCATAGACTATTCCTATGGACACTATCATAAGCCTTTTTAAAATCCACAAAAATGTTATGGAGATCTCTTTTATATTCCCAATGTTTCTCGGCTATTTGTCGTAAGATAAATATCTGATCTATTGTTGATCTGTTTTGTCTAAAACCTGCCTGGTAGTCACCTAATATGTCTTCTGAATATGGTTTTAGTCTATTTAGTAATACTGCGGATAGTATCTTATAGCTTGTGGACAGTAGTGATATTCCTCTATAATTTCCACATTGGAACTTGTCTCCTTTCTTAAAGATAGGTATCAATAATGACTCTTTCCAGTCATGGGGTAATTCTTCTGTCCTCCAGATTTTTAATATTAGTTCGTATAGCTTTAGATGTAATGCATGGCCACCTGCCTTTATAAATTCAGCAGCAATTCCATCAGTCCCAGTTGCCTTATTGTTTTTAAGTCGTGTGATTACATATAGGATTTCTTCAAATGTAGGTTCTTCAATTTGTGGTTCGCATGTTAGAACCTCTTCCTGTGAGAAAATGTTACTTGGAGCTTCACAATTTAGTAATTCAATAAAATATTCTTTCCATGTGTTGCACATTTCCTCATTGGTATTTATCATATTCCCATTTTTGTCTTTTAAACCATATGTGTTTTGTTGGTGCCCTCGTTTCATTGACTTCAGTTCTTTAAAAAATTTTCTGGATTCATTTTTCTGGTGATTAGTTTCCATATCTTTGATTATATTACTCATATATTCTCGCTTCTGCTGTCTGACTATTTTTGTAGCCTCTTTACATTCATTTCTATAATGCTCTTCCTTTTGGATGTTATTGATGTCATTTAACCAAACATGTCTGGCATTCTTCTTCCTAATGACTGCTTCTTCACATTTTTGATTGAACCATCTGTTCTTTCTATGCGTGGTTAACACACCGAGACATTCTTCTGCGGTAGACTGAATTGTATTCTTGATGTTCAACCAAGTTTGGTCAATGCTTTCCTCCAAAGGGTTTTGCAGAGTTTCAAGTTTACATTTTATTTCATCTGTAAATTTCTCTTTGACTGTAATGTCTTGCAGTTTTTCTCTGTTATATGTTGGGTGTAATCTTTGTAATTTAGTATAGAAAGCTCTCTTAAGTTTTATTTTAAATTTTGCTCCAACGAGGAAGTGGTCACTGTGGCACTCAGCTCCTCTATAACTTCTGACTTGCTGTATGTTTGATGCATTTCTGTTGTTAATTAAAATGTGATCTATTTGATTATAGGTTCTCTTGTCACATGATTTCCAAGTTTGTTTGTGTATATCCTTTCTTTGTAGTCTGGTACTGCTAACCTGCAGTCCTTTGGCTTCTGCCAGGTTGATGACTCTCCATCCATTATCATTTGAAGTTGTATGTAGGCTTTCCATACCGGCCACTTTTTTATTAGTTTGCTCTCTACCTATTTTTGCATTGAAGTCTCCTAGCACAATCAGGATGTCCTGTTTGGGGGTTTCTTCTATGACATCTTCCAGATCATTATAAAAGTCTTCTTTAATATCATCTTCTTTCTCTTCAGTAGGTGCATGTACATTAATCATCGTTATATTTTTCCATTTACCTTTTATTCGTAATTTACTAATCCTGTCATTAAAAGCTTTAAAGTTTAAAACGTTCCCCCATAACTCTTTTTTGATGACAAATCCTGTTCCTAATTCATGTTTATTTTGGGTGTTTCCTCCATATATTATAATCATTCCATTTTGCTCTAAAGTACCCTCTCCTGGCCACCTTATTTCTTGAATTGCTGTTATATCCATTTGATATTCAATCAGCTCCCGGGTTAGTTCTTCGGCCGCTCCAGCTCGATATAGTGTCCGTACATTCCATGTTCCAAATCTCAAAAGTCCTTTAACGTTCCAAGGTCGTTGTCCAGATAAGTCAGTCCGATATCGAGGCTCATGTATTTGTTTCGTAACAAAGAAAGGTTTTTACAAAGGTGGGGATGTTAACCCCACGCTTCAACCCCCAACCTGGAGGACCAGGGTGTTTCTCTTTGTCTGTTCTCTACCCTTTGACCTGTCCGGCTTGGGAGGCCCTGCTGGTAGCTACGCTACCGCCGGCATAGCTCTCAGGGTCATTGAGAAACTCAAGCTCCCCCACCACGACAAGGTGGAAACACCATCGGGGGAGTTATATGACTACTTATATAAATTAAATGAGATGCTTCACACCAGGAGCTGGGAGATGTCGGGCCGGGTCAGACAGACAGACAGACAGACAGACAGACAGACAGATAGTCGGTAACGGGAACGGGAACTTATATGACTACTTATATGAATTAAATGAGATGCTTCCCACCAGAGACTGGGCGAAGCCGGGCAGGGTCAGCTAGTATTAAATAAAAGCCTGCAGTAATGTTTAGATAGTGTCATAAGAATATGCGAATTCTGCAGTTGTCTTTTTATAACCACAGCTAAGGGAAATGAATGCCGCGATATGTGGCGGAAAACATGCCATGTATAGTGGCGTTCGACATACGTTTAATGAGTTCAGTAAATATCCGTGCAATAGCTGTTGATGTGACTCTCCAAAAATGTTCAGATTAAGTCTAACATAATAATCGAGGATCGTGTGAAGATCTCCTGATTTGCAAGCAGTCTGTACACGTTTAAACGTATACATTTACACTTGTAGTTAAAACATGTGAAAATTGCTTGACAACAACATGCGTTAGGTTCGCTGTGTAGCTTGGAGATGATACATTCATGGTACTATTATTGTGAGGATTATCATCTACTCACTCCGGGCAGACTAAAGTTAGTCCAATCGCCTCCACAATAAGCACATCGGTCTACATCGATTAATTGTATCTGTTCGGTATTGATTAGCGAATAATAATGGAGATGTTGACGAATTCAAGAAGTTTGCTTGCAGCTGCTGGGAGCTTTCCAGCAATCTTCTGTGGCACGAGAACAGTCAAGGACACATGCAGGCAGTGAAGGCGTTCTCCTTTGATTTGGGAAAAGATCAAAGGCACGCGCATAAAGCTTTGACGTTCTCCTTTAGAAGTAGTTCTGTCACGCCGAGAACACGATCTTACAAAGGCACGCGCATGTAGTCATGGCGTTCTCCGGTAGAAGTAGTTCTGTCACGCCGAGAACACGATCTTACAAAGGATGATAACAATAAAGATTAGTTGCCACATCTATACAAACTAAAGCTGGATTATACGTCCCCGTCAAGCGCCTGATACTGCAGATCGTATACTTCAACAATGTATCATACACAGCTCAGACAGGTCGGTTCTATGGCAGGATGAAACAACCCTGGATATCAAACTCAACATAAGCCTGCAGGATACGCAGAGGAACGTGCTTTGCGTGAAGGAAACAACACTGCAGATTTGGTCTGAGTCTAAGCGATCGAAAAGCAGATAGCAGAAATTGTTTCTCCGCAGAAGAACGTATGGATGATGTCACGAATCCGACCACTGTGTTACTGGAGCGATCACCTGACGACATAGTTGCTGAGGGAGATGAGCATCATTGGGTTTGCCAGGCGTGCCACGATATCATCTCTAACATCCCAGAGACTAGGACACTGACGACACTCCTGAGCTGATGACTAAATGTGTGTTCTGACGTTTTATACAGATAACGCTGATGCTGAGGGAAGTGATGTTTCAACAGGTAGACTGGTTCACGTGGACTGACCCCTCGTGTGGTCACTGTGGCGTGGGCCTGGTCTGGATTGATCTAGCAGGAACAAGTCAGAGTCTGCCATTATTGTGGATAGAGGATTGAGAACGACATAGATGGATAGTTAGGGGATGTGTGTGTGTGTGTGTGAGAGAGAGAGAGCGAGAGAGAGAGAGAGAGAGAGAGCGAGAGAGAGCGAGAGAGAGCGAGAGAGAACGAGAGAGAGAGCGAGAGAGAGCGAGAGAGAGAGAGAGAGAGAGAGAGAGAGAGAGAGAGAGAGAGACGAACGAATGAATGAATGAACGAACGAACACACTTTATTTTCAAAGGGTTAAGAATTTGGCATGCGGGCCTGTCTAACACTCTGCTTTTCTATCACTCTCTTTAATACATTATTTCATCCATACATAACTTATTAGGCTAACTGAGGACAACAACAATATCAAAATATGCATTACAAAGGAATGGGAAATATACATAAAATCAATGACTCAATCATACTGATTATTCATGTGGTAATTGTTATTAGCTATGTGGAACATACTGTACTGCCAATATAAGCCTGACTGTTATCCTAGGGTGTTATTATTTGTATTATTAATATTATCCGGCTTCGTGGCTTAGAGGTTATGACTTTTCTCCGTAATCTCGTATACTCTCGTCATGTAACGTGATGACGGTAAGAATCAGCAGTGGTTCGAATCGCATCGGTGACTTGCGGGGTATGTGAGCCGGCCGCTCAGAAAGCAATGGCAAACTACTGAGCGTAATCTTGCCAAGAAATCAACATACAGCTGAAAGATGCTGGTGTTGACAGCGAGGTCCTGTAAAGGATATGCTAAAAAAAAAAAAAAAAAAAAAAAAAAATTAATATTATTATTATTATTAGTAGTAGTAGTAGTAGTAGTAGTAGTAGTAGTAGTAGTAGTAGTAGTAGTAGTAGTAGTAGTAGTAGTAGTATTAGTATAAAGGGTGAAGGTATTCTGTACTGAGCTCATGTTTCAATAGTTTGAGAGTATGTGTATAAGGATTGGTAATGTCTTGAATTTATTGTGGAAGATTGATTGTTTCTCAGTTGAGCTGCAGAGTACGCTAAGCCCGTTTTGTATAATTCTATCCTAGGCTTCGGGGTGTGTAATATATTTAGTCGTTTAATATGCCTTGCATTGTACTTAAACAATTGCCAAAGGAAATTTAGATCATTCCGATGTAGGGATTTGCGAATTACTTTGGCCCTTATGAAAAAATAAGCGTTGCAATTGTGGTATTGGATGAAGATGTTTGTGTAAGCTAGGATTTGTCAGTCACGTGTTTACTATAAATTAAACTCGCAGCCCGTTTCTGGAGTGAGTAAAATTACGTGGCGATTGAATTGGAACAACCGCCCCAGATTGTAGAGCAATAGTCCAAATGTGTATTATACTATATAGTGCTTATATCACATTATTACACAATATACTAGATATATCACTGTAGAACACAACATACTACATTTATCACGTTAGTACACAATAAACTACATCTACCAATGTGCATTTGTTTAAAATTCACGTTACAATTTTGAATTATAATCCATGGGAACTATGGCTAAACAAGTCAGAGATAGCAGTCCAGGATACGGACCGACAGCCATGTAATCTTGCAATCCGCAACTGATTGCAATGTCCACACAACAACTGTTGTTCTGTCGATATGGCTAGACGAACAGCGTGCGAGAAGAAGAAGAAGAATGGCAGCCATAATTATACTGCCTAACTCCCTAGACAGTGCAAATGAAAAGTATACTCTCACACAACAACAGAAACAGAAGTAACACGTGGTACACTCTGCCGTCTTTCTCCTTTACACCCACCCAACATATCCGCAGTGTTTTACATTACCTCACAGGATATCAACGCTATCACTGTTTTTACGCTTTGATTTCGCCAGCGGTAACATTTGATGCGTGTGTTTACTTCGGCAATATCAAGTCCATTTGATAATGCATTCTTGCAAAGCAATTCTTTGCTTAAAACTTTATAAATTGCTACGAGTAATTAAAATAGCCATCCAGGAGTGTTTAGTACATAACACTACTGGGTGACATGTTGATGGCGTTCTGGCAACACTTGGAGTGAGTGGATGGGAAATTATAATTTGGTTTGTCGGATTAGTGAGTGTGCGTGTGAGAGAGAGAGAGAGAGAGAGAGAGAGAGAGAGAGAGAGAGAGAGAGAGAGAGAGAGAGAGAGAGAGAGAGAGAGAGAGAGAGAGAGGGGTGTCGCGGAAAAAACTTGATAGTTTCGATCGATGACAAACAAGACCCGACATTCGTCTACAAAAACAGGCAATCCTTCGATGAGCAGGGAACTGAGGAACAAAATACGTCGCGAAAACTGTCTGCACACGGTCGGCATTTCTGTATGATGTGGGTTGTTCAAGAAACGTACAATGGCGCCATCCGTCTGCAAGGCGGTAGACAGTCTTTGAAGTTGTAGACGGAAGGTCTGGACAGACGTCGGATGGATTCTGTGATGTGGGGAACAATACTCTGGCTCACAGACAGACAGGACTTTTGTTGTACGAGACAAATATTTCCCCGATGAAAGCAAACTAGTCGGCTGGGTGATTCCAGTCAGTCTAAAACAGGGGAAAAGCCAGACTCTGGACTGATCAGCGTCTAGACTTTTTGGTGACGTCACGCAAGCCCCGATTTAAAACCAGTTGTGGTAAACAAGTTGGAGTGAGTCGACAAAAAATTCTGAAGTGTTAAAGATCCGCGCAGTATTCCGAGTTGTGTTAATTGAAAGAGACTATAGTGTCAAAGTGTTGATATTTATCGGCGGACATAGATCCAGTCTGTGATTGCATAGTCTCAATCATCAACCGGAATAGGCATATGGTAGTCTATTAATCATATCTAACTTAGAGTATGATTAGGAATAGAGTACAGTACTGTGCGGTGATATAATGTTCTATAAGTGGGGTGCTAGAAAGTATTATAGGAGCGTCGGCACTAGTAACCTATTGTGTAGCTTTAACTAGCTTGTGTAATATATCATTTAACTCAGGGAGTTAAGGACAATGTAGTGGGATAATAATTAGAGAGATTGAGGATGTTTGGGAGGGATGAAGGGAATGTGAAATGGTAGGATCTTCCAGTAGGGCATCTGTTGGGTTTCTACCCGTTTCCTTTAATCTTTCCTTGTGTTTCCATGTCTCAGACCAATGTGATGAGCTATTTGGCCGTATAACAGAGTTCGGTTCTCTGTTATAGATCTGAGTGCTGCTATCGGCCTACACTCACCTAATTAAGGTCAGAATTGAGTTGCTCTCACCAGGGGATTCTCTATTCTACAGGTTCCACTTACACGTCTAATTGTTGATGGTGATACGATATACTACCAAGCAGTTAGTATCAAAGTTGAAGAAAAGATGGCTCACGGATAGAAGACAGACGTTAGTGAGAGGCTAGTACACTGGGCTCATGGCCTAGTTGGCCTGCAGAAACCTGACTTCTGCTGAGCAGGACTTGATGAACATATGTGTGATTTTTCCTTGAGTGATATGCTACATCACCGTAGATTCAGAACACTATACGTAACACATATACCAATATATATAACTACCTGGAACATTAATATGTTGGTTTTTTTATATGGGAAAAATTGTATAACCAGTGACTTATGAACAGTTATATTTTCCCATGTGACATTTAAGTTATTGGAAAGATTCTCTGATCAATAAACATTATTGAACAGTGTAAATTCACGGTGTTTGCTAGAGTGAAGACCAATATCGAACAGTGTCTATCAGTGATGACCAGCGTCCTGATTGTTCGAGAGTGATCGGAGAAAGTTGTCACGTGGCCGGAGAAACAACTTCTTGGTGAGATTTTCTGTCCGGAATACTTGGTACTGTTGTGTGCTCAGCACAGTGATGTAACTAACTTCGCTCCTGATTCATTGGTCTGATTCTACATACATATTAGAATATTCGACACACATTCTACACATTACACACACACACACTTCTCACACACATACTCTTTGCTTTAATAAATTATTTGTTGTATTTATTTGTTAAAACTAGAGTTGTTGAGTATGTTGTGTTGGGGAAGAATGAGAGGGGGCATGATCCAGGGGTGAGTGAGAGTAAGAAAGAGGCGTCTACAGACTGAAGGAGTTTTGTGGACGGATTCTGGTGGTTTCTCTAAGACAATAATATTGGGTTAATAAAATTGTGGGTGTTGATTCCCCTCACTCCAGGGACGACACTAAAGTAATAAAGGATTACTACGACAATTATTGGGGGGGCTCGTAAACGGGGTCTTTTGACAGCGGGATCTCTCGTAAACGGGATCTTTTGACAGCGGGATCTCCTAACAACGGGGTCTTTTGACACGGGATCTTTAGTTAGAGGACGGAGATATTGTTAGAGAGAGAATCCAGCTAGAGTGAATGTGGATAGGGGTTAAGACACATATCTTACCTGTTCACACTTCACACGTCTGCATAAGTCTGTGGTCCTGATTCTGCTCTTGTCACTGAGTGATTGTGTTGTGTTGTGGTCTTAAATATATAGATTAACTGTAATTGTTCATTATCTATATATTTATCTTGGAGTTAATCTACACTCTGTCTGCTATCTTACCTCTCGGGAAAATGGCCACTCATAAGCTAGATCTGGCAGAACTAAAGGCAACGGTGGAAGCAATGGGATTGTCGGGGTGTGCACTAACAGATTACATACTGGAGGTGGAGAGGAATTTTCGCCAAGCAGAAAGGGAAAATCGGAAGGCCGAGATGGAATTGAGAAAGATGGAGTTAGAAACCAAGAGGATGGAAGCAGAACAAGCTGCTAAGAAATTGGAAGCAGAGCAAGCTGCTAAGAAATTAGAAGCTGAGCAAGCAGCTAAGAAATTTGAAGCTGAACAGGCTGCTAAGAGATTGGAAGCTAAACAAGAAGATCAGAAAAGGGAGCACGAGTACCGGATGCGGGAACTCGAACTTAAGAGGCAATCTAGTGGGGAAACTGAGGGAGCAGTGGTAGGTTAATCTCTCCCTGCATCAACACCAGTAGGTGGACATAGTTATCATGCTATGAAGTTCCCTCTAGCGATCTACGAAGAGGACAAGGAGAAGATTGACCAGTACCTTCAACGCTTCGAGGCTATGTCTGTTGCAATGGGTCTGGATCGTGACAAATGGAATCTCAAGCTATCCCAGGGATTACGTGGGACCGGTTACGAGGTTTATTCTCGCCTGCCGCCAGGACATAAGAACAATTATGACGAGGTGAAAACGGCTCTGCTGAAACGAATCGCGCATGACTATGAGAGTATGGAAGAGCTCATGGTAGTCGACCAGATGCGAAAGCAAATGTCGAAACCTCTCAGGACATTCTTGGGAGAATAAGGGGCGGAACGAATCGACATGGTGACAAAATTGGCAGAACGGTTCGTCGAGGTCCATGGGGAGGCAGCAGAAAAACCTTTCTACAAACACCAAAAGTCAGGAAATACATAACCTGAAGAAAGCCAAGATCACAGGAACTAAGAAGGTGGAACCATATGTTAAAACTTTAGAGGAGAGTTTGGAGAAGACGAAGGAGGGAAACAAGAGCACTTCGAGCTCTACACATAAACGACCGTGGTCGGAGAAGTGGTGTTCGATTTGTAAGTCACCTTCTCACAATACGAATGAATGCAAATCGAAGGCTAAGAACCCTCACTTCGCGGCATGTCAAGTGACTTCAACGCAGGTGGAAACTGACAATGCCAAGGTCGACAAGGAAGCTCGCCAACAGGAGAGCTCACTAAAGTCCGGCACTAGAAAATCTAGGACAGGGAAATTGTGCAAACACTGCAGGGCGAATACGCACAATGCTATTGACTGCAGGGGAAAGTCAGGAGACTCTCAATTAGTCATGTGCCCCGGGAAACCTAAGGTGGAGCCCACCGAACAGGTCAAGGCCGAGGAAGAGACTCCAGACCAGGATAAACCACCTGTAGTGGAATTGGTAGAAGTTAACGGTCGTCAAGTGGAGCGTTTGTACGAGACAGGACTGGACGGGGAGGCCGTGATTTTTGCGGATCTGGTACATCCAGAACAATTCACAGGTGAGACGATGGAGATACAGCCTGCACAGAAGAGTGCTGTAGCCATGAAATTGCCCATTGCTAGAGTGGAGATTCGGTCAAGATATGTCACAGGCACCATCAAGGCCGCGGTGTTGACCGATCCAATTTTTCCCGTAATCATCGGTTGCCAGTATGTCTTTCTGGGAATGCCCAGGGAGCCAATCCATATGGGAGCAATACAGACTCGCTCTCAGACGAGAACGGAGAGGCAGAAGCAAATGTGACTAACCCACTGCCAGGGGAGTTGCGAACTGCCCAGAGTGAGGATGCTACTCTACGTCCTTACTACAAAAAGCTGCAGAGAAGTGCTGATCCACCCAAACGGGGGCAGTACTATATGAAGAATAGGATACTATACAGGAGATCCGGAAGGGGAGACAACCTACATGGTCAGTTGGTGGTCCCGAAGGCTCACCGCTCCCAGATTCTTCATATGGGGCATACCATCTCATTCAGTGGGCATATGGGTATTGCCGCCACGATGCAGCGAATTTCCTGCCACTACTATTTGGCCGGTAATGACAGGTGATGTGCGTCGGTATGTGAAGTCATGCCCTGAGTGCCAGAGGGTGGCACCGAAACACTGGACAGCGCCAGTGGTCTTGGGTGAAATGCCCATCATGAACTCTCCTTTCGAGAGGGTAACCATCGATATTGTGGGTCCACTTCCTAGGACTAGGAAGAGAAACATGTACATACTCACCATGGTGGATTGCTGTACAATGTGGGGTGAAGCCATACCGTTGACCACAATTGACTCGAAAAGAGTGGCGGACGCACTGATGGAGGCCTTTACAAGATTAGGCTTTCCAGATCAAATACTGACGGACAATGGGTCCCAGTTTTGTGGAAAACTAATGGAGGAGGTATTTAGGGTGTTCCACTCTAACCATATACATACCAGCCCTTACCACCCTCAAGCCAATGGACAAGTAGAGCGTTTCAACGGCACGTTGATGACAATGCTCAGGAAACTGGCACAGGAAAAACCTGATAGGTGGGATGAATATATCCCAGCAGCACTTTTTGCTTATCGGGAAGTACCTCATGGCTCAACAGGACTACCACCCGCTACTTTGCTGTTTGGTCGTCCAATCAAAGGACCGTTGGAAGCCATGTTGACGAGTTGGACTGAAGAGGGGACGTCAGAAGAAGTGATCTCTTCTTATAAATATGTGGAGGAACTGAAAGAAAAACTTCACAAGGGATGGACTCTTTCAAATCAAAACTTGAAAAAAGCCAGAAAAAGACAAGCGGCTTACTACAACCGTAGGTCTAAAGACAGATCTCTAGAGGTGGGAGACAAAGTCTTGTTGCTACTCCCAACGGGAAACAACAAACTGGAGATAGGTTGGCAAGGACCATTTCCCGTGGAAAGGGTGATATCCAGGACCAACTATCAGATCCGGATCCGGGGAAAGTCGAAGATTTCATATCAATCTCTTGCGGAAATACGAGGAGAGATCCGGAGACAAAGCAGCTCACCTCATGACAATGGCAGTTGCAGTGGAGACAGAAGTGGGAACCAACGAGGGCAGGGAATATCCCCTGGTACACCAGGAAACCTACAAGGATGTACAGTTAACCCTGAATCACTTCCCAGGAGAGAGAAAGATAACCCAGATTCTCGAGTCTCATAAGGAGATACTGACTGATAAACCAGGACGAACGAGGTTGGTGGAGCTCGAGATGACTTTGACCACCCAAGAGCCTGTTCGCCAAAACGTTTATCCAGTGCCATTCTCTAAAGAAAAGGCCCTGGAGGAGGAAATACAGAAACTGTTGGAGGATGACGTGATTGCGCCATCCACATCCCTATACAATGCGTGGGTGGTTTTGTTCCGCAAACCAAGTGGAGAACACCGGTTGTGTATAGACTACCGACTTCTGAACAGTCATACACAATTTCAGGTGGAAACTTTGCCGAATCCAAATCAGTTATTCGCGAGGCTCAATAAGGCAAGGTATTTCTCAAAGGTGGATCTGAGTCGCGGGTATTATCAGATTGCGGTCAAACCAGAGGTTCGACCTCTACTGGCGTTCAGTACCCCCAATGGACATTACGAATTCAAGGTCATGCCCTTTGGGCTCAGCAATGCACCTAGTGTGTTTACTCGCATGATGAGGACTTTACTAGATCCCTTACAGGATCCGTCCATCATCTCATTCATGGATGATATTCTGATTTCCAGTGACAGTTTGGATGACCATTTACAATCCTTGGAAAGAGTTTTTAATAGGCTCAAGGAAGCAGGGCTTACAGCTCGCCCAACCAAGTGCATGATTGGTTACCAGACTCTGCAATTTCTAGGTCACACCATCACTTCAGGACAAATTGTCCCCGAGAAAAGAACCTAGAGACAATCAGAAGGGCTCCAAGGCCAAAAACGAAGAAGGATGTGCGATCTTTTCTCTCGTTGTGTGGGTTCTACCACAAATTTATCCCACATTTCACTGAACTGGGAGCTCCATTAACGGAAACCTTGAAAAAGGGATTCCCGGACCAAATTGTTTGGACACCAGAATGTGAGGGTGCCTACAGTCAGTTGAAGGAGTCCTTGGTCAGCAAACCTGTGTTACAGCTCTCTGACCTTTCCAAACCATTTATGTTGAGAACGGATGCGAGTGGGATTGGGATTGGGGCAGCTTTGTTACAGGAAGGAAAAGACGATGCTTCGGTTTTGAAACCAGTAGCATACGCAAGCAAGAAACTTCTCTCGGTTGAAAGGAATTATTCGACCGTAGAGAGAGAGAGAGAGAGAGAGAGAGAGAGAGAGAGAGAGAGAGAGAGAGAGAGAGAGAGAGAGAGCGAGTGTTAATCTCTCGTATGGGCCGTGCAAAAATTCCAGCCCTATCTGTATGGAGTTCAGTTTCGTGTTCGGTCGGATCATCAACCCTTTAATAAATTATTTGTTGTATTTATTTGTTAAAGCTAGAGTTGTTGAGTATGTTGTGTTGGGGAAGAATGAGAGGGGGCATGATCCAGGGGTGAGTGAGAGTAAGAAGGAGGTGTCTACAGACTGAAGGAGTTTTGTGGACGGATTCTGGTGGTTTCTCTAGGACAATAATATTGGGTTAATAAAATTGTGGGAGTTGATTTCCCTCACTTCAGGGACGACACTAAAGTAATAAAGGATTACTACGACAGGGGGGAACACAACCCAAAACACATCATAAACACATGGAAACTAGTTGTATACCCGTTAAACACATTTTTTTTATTGAGAGACGCTGGTCGAGAGTTCTACAATCACAACCCACTTATTTATGATGAACGCGAATCTTCAACAACCACACCCCAATTACATATGATGAATGCGAATTTCAATAATCAACACAATTATGAATAATGAACGCGAAAGTTCAACAATCAACACAATCACGAATGATGAACACGAAAGTTCAACAATGAACACAATTATCAATAATGAACGGGAAAGTTCAGCAATCACAACACAATTATCATTGTTGAAAGGGAAAGTAAAACAAGCACAACACAATTATCATTGTTGAAAGAGAAAGTAAAACAATCACAACACAATTATCAATGAGGAAAGGGAAAGTTTAACAGACACAAACACAGTTATCAATGATGAACACGAAAGTTCAACATTTTTCCTCTTTGGCTAAAACATTTTCCTATTTTTTATAAGCTGGATGAGATATTTATAAGCTTGGTTGAAATATTTCTTTACTTGGCAAATATTTTTTTTCAACTGGTTAACAACTCCACCCCCCCCCCCCTTTTTTTTATAAGTTTGATTGATATATTTATAAATTTGGTTGCGGTATGTTAATATTTTCACATTTGGTTAACATATTCTCTTAATTTTTATACGTGTGGCTGAGATAATTATAAGTGTGGTTGAAATATGTTGTTACATGGTTAATATTTTTTCTCATTTGGTTAACACATTTTCCTACTTTTATAAGTTTGGACCAGATATTTCTGTATTTAGCCAAAAAAGTTTAATAATTTGGCTACCATATTTTTCTTACTTTCATATTTAAGTGTTATATAAAACCAGTACTTTAGTCTGGATGTGAAACGTGTCAATGTGCAGACACGTTGAGAAACATATAATGGCAGTGGATATGTGTTTTCTGGAGAAAACACAAAAGAATGTCATGGGCAAACATAAAAATACCTGATAACTGTAGATGACTGTTTAGCGAAAATAGACTCCGATGAGAATAAATAAACTGGAGACCTTGTTGACAACTAGTAAATTTGAGGGGGAGATAAGTAAAATATCTTGCTGACTTGATCACGTTGTATGTTCGAGAATGGCAGTCCAATGAATTCACAATATTCGCCTTAGAGACCACATCTCCGAAGCTTTAATAGTTTTTTTTTAATTAGTTCTTTCTCACAAATAAATTGTCAAGTCAGCAGAAAAACATGGATGTCAGACACCAATTACACATTTCATCTTCAGCATGTTATTTAACTTATTAACTCTTTCACTACCAAACAAAAACTGGGCTGTGACCAAACAGAAATTTATGGCAGAAAATTGGAACTAGGGGTGTGTTACAATAATGCTTTTAAAATGGTTAAGATGGTAGCAGATCTATTGTATTACATATCAAATTAAAGAGGATTGCACAAGGAACATGACAGGGTTAATAATTAATTGATAGGTTACAAATATTATGACAATAATGAGAGGTTTAATAATAACAACTGAAATTAAAGAGGTAAAAATTATTTTAAAAACTGCACTTATAAGGTGTTTTCTACACTCCTATACTGCTAATCATGTTTAATTTACTGAATAATCAAACAAACACCAATTGTCTTCAAGAATATAAACAGTATTGCTCATTAAAGTAACCCAAAAAGAAGTTTTGGTTCATATTCTGAACCATGTCTTTTTAACAAAAAATGACAAAAAATAATGGCTGAAATCTGGAAGGTGGGGTCTCTCACAGTAAAGTTATGAAAATGGTTAAAATTGTAGAAGAAATGTTGTATTATATATCAAAATAAAGGGGATTGCACAAGGAATATGTTGGTAGGAGAATTTCTGCTTTAGGTTGTAAATAAAATAAAAATAATAATATAATTTGTAAAATAATTGGACAAAAGTAGGTAAAAATAATGTAAACATTGCACTTAGAATGTGTTTTCTACACTCCTATACTGCTAATAATGTTTAATTTACTGAATAATCAAACAAACACCACTTGTCTTCAAGAATATAAACAGTATTGCTCATTTAAATCAACAAAAAGGAAGTTTTGGTGCATATTCTGAACCATGTCTTTGTCACAAAAATGAAAAAAACTAATGGCCGCAATCTGGAAGTTGGTGTATGTCGCAATAATGTTATGAAAATGGTTAGAATTGTAGCAGAAATGTTGTATTATATATCAAAATAAAGGGGATTGCACAAGGAATATGTTGGTAGGAGAATTTCTGCTTTAGGTTGTAAATAAAATAAAAATAATAATATAATTTGTAAAATATGTGGACAAAAGTAGGTAAAAATAATGTAAACATTGTACTTACCAAGGGGGCGTTGTTATCCAATATCCTGATCACTGCTAATCCTGTTGAATTTACTGCACAAACAACACTTTTCTAAACTATAAATACAATTGCTCCGAATCAATCATCCGAAAAGAAGTTTTGCCGCAGATTCTGAATCATGTATTTTTCTTTTTTCAGACAAAAGTTAGGAGAACACTTGGCAGATTTACATTTAATTGTCATGTCTGTTTGTTTTTATTTACTATATGTGGCAGTCTATTTGTGATAGGCTGCAAAGCAAACTTTGGCGCACAAGTCTGGTCTATTAGTGCAGCCGGAGCAAACAAAAGATGATATGTGTCGTTTAGTTCGAGTGCTACAAAAAACACAGTCTCTATTGACACCGACAAATTCTATTATTTATATTATATTATTTCTATTATAATTCATTAAATTAAATGCTTGGCTCATGTAAATCTTTCGGCATAATTTCCTGCAACAGACTGAAATTCTTCGGCAGGCAGAGTGTCAAACTTTCAGGAATACTCTGAGCTACTTTGCGATGAGCACTTTCCTTTACTTGAAATCCTTCTATAACAATTTTTATCCTCCTTTCTCTGTTTGCCATATGGAATGTAGGATGTGAGCATTGATCTGTGCAATTTCAAAGATCTAGTAGTAGATCTTCTTCCACCACTTAATGGTTTTCCTATCATGGATATTATAATATCCAACCATTTGGTCCATTCTGTCGCAGCCATTCATCGCCGTGTTATTTTCATGGAGACCATCTTCGGCTTGCTTTGCGGTTTTCGCAATCCACTCTCAACAGTTCTCAACAATGCATGTTTGTTTTTTAGCTTTATTTAGCCCTTCCACCAAATAATCATTTCATCAATGGACACATTTTCAAATGGGTAAAATGCTTCCTGGATATTCTTCAGAATCATGTCAACAAGAGGATCAATTTTTTTTTTTTTTTTTGTGGGTACCCTCAGGTTGACATACATGAAACATGGTGTGATAAATATATTATAATTTTCTAATTGATTACTGGGAAACGTAGTGGCAGTGGCATACCAAGGAGTATATAAATGTGCACTTGTACACCAGTAGTCTTTGATACATGGTCTTGGATCAAGTCCCATAGCAATAATGACAGACGTAAACTTCAGCCATTCGTGCTTCGTTGTCAAACACTCAGCTGTTGACGAACATTCACTGGTTTTTCTTTATCACCACGTGCTAAAACTTTAGACACAACTAAAAATTCTTTCTAAATATTCACTGATAAGGGAATCACTATTGTTTAAAACAGTTATAAACAATAATCTAGCTTGATCTCAAGTCATACTACGTGGACGCAAACTGGTGGGCGTTTCCATTGTGAAAAAACAAATTAACACTACCTTAAAACTGAAAATTCACAAGAATCCAAAATTATAAAACGAATGACCGCACCAAAATGGCGTAGAGATCTTTCGGCTGTACGACTTTTTAGTTTACTGTAACTTAAAATTCCGAAACGGAGCAGAAATATGTGAAATAAACCACTGATCATTTTGTGGCACTAAAACGGCGGACTGCCATCTCGGGAAATACATTGTGCCGATAGATGGGTTCACGGTAGTGAAAGAGTTAAGTCACGCCCTAGAGGTTAGAGCGGCTGAAAGGTTTCAGTTTCCTTATACACTGTTCATATTTTCAGAAAATTAGAAGCTATAAATGGAAGCGAATTTGGGTAATATAACATCGTCAGCATTACATAAAATATTTACATTTTGTTCAGAGATGGTCTAAAATATATTAAGCAAAGACCAAGAAACAATCCCAAGGATTGCGCTCTTAGCATTGAACTGACGGAAACACTCAGGCTTGTAATAGCAAGTAGTGCATGGATTTTCGGGACTATAAACCTCACAATCAAATTGCAAGGTCAGTAGTCCGTCTGGTGATCGCTACACACAATAGCATATTTGTGACATTCAATCCGAGTTCTCTGACGCCCATAACGAGATAGCATGAAATAGTACCCCTAGTTTAGTTATGTCGGATCGTTGACTAGACACATGTCTGGTCTATGCAACCTATCAGACCTCAAAGTTAGAGGAGGTGAATCCCGTCGAATTCAGAACACAATGCCGGAGAACGAATTATAAACCAGTTGCGTTTTGACTGTTTAAATTTTAACAATTTGAATTGTTAACTATTAACACTTGTTACTTCTTTAACATTATATTTCTGAATGATTTATAATTTTTTAAATTGTTTTGGAAATTTGTATAATCTTTTTAAACTTTTTAAAATCTTAATTTTTTAGAACTTTAAAAACTTGATTTTTTCTTTAACTTTAACTTCCTGACTTTTAAAAACATTTGTAAATTCTTGAAATTTGTAAATTATTGTAAACTGTTAAAATCTTTTTTTTTTTTTTTTTAACCTTTAGCTTGTTTTTATTGTCCCTTTAACTTTAACTTTCTGACTTTTTAAAACTTTAAATTTTTTTTTAATTTGTACATTTTAAAAACTTTTAGGTATCTTAAACTTTTAAAATTTTAAAACTTGTTACTCCTTTAATGTTAGCATTCCGACATTTTAAAAATGGAGAAATTTTTGAGGTTTCTAGATTTTTAAAATTTTTTAAATCTTAAAATGTTTTAACATTTTACACTTGTAAATCTTTAACTTTAACTTTCTGACTTTAAAACTTTTTATAACTTTTTGAATTTTTGAATTTTATCTTTCTGAATTTTAAATTGTTAACGTTTTATACTTATCGACCGACCGACCTTTTTATTTCCCAGCCATCTTAAATGTTGACAACAGTAATTTTAAAAAGCCTGGTCGCATATTGTCTGCACTTAGAAACAGCAATCCTCCAACCCGATCATGGGACTCAAACCTGTCACCTCCACGTGGAACCTTTCTACAGGAACAAACGTAATTAAATACATGACCAGCTAGGCATAGGGCACTTATCGCACCCATGCTACCACCTCAACATACTGTTGATACATTACCCCACGACCACACAGCACCACCCCATAACCCTGTCTGTTACAAATCATATTTAATTTTCCGAACCTCCCGAATTAGCCACGACGCCACCCCGTGGAAGAGCATCGTACTCATAACCATTACACTACAAAAATTGTCCCGCACCTCCCAACTCAATCCAGATAGTCATATTGGCCACCACGACTCGACCCCACCGCCCGTCTCTTATCAATGAATCGCCATCTTTTAATTTTTCCAACCTCCCGCACCTCACTACTTAACAGCCATCTTTAATCCCTCCAACCTCCCTCACCCCACTACAACCAAAACTATCCGCTATATTAATAGATTCAATTGTTATATACAAAAAACAAAACAAAACAAAAACAAAAACAACACAAAAAAGCAAGCAGAATAAAGAGATTTAATATTGCAAAAAAACCAGTCAAGTGGTTATTCATGAGTTATATCCCTAGAAAACTGACGTCACATCAGTTATCAGTTATCAGTTGGGGTATCTTCATTGCACTCCGGACATGTCCATAGGTGCTCAGATCCTCCCCCCAGCATATGCATCAGCGTCCGGTGGCTAATAGTGCCAGTTCTGTGTTGGTTGACGAGGCGTTTTGTTTTCCCGATGTACCTCTCGCGTCTGGGTCACATATAGCTATATAAGGAAATATTTTGACCGATTCATTTTTAGGGATCAGTGTGACGTCACTTAGAGCAATATAAAGAAATGTTCGAGATATGGATCCTGAAATGAGGAGGATAACCCCCTGACGTACTACTTACACTGTGATGTTAAATTGATCATTGTCTGCAATTCTCTATTGAAGTGTCTTCATTAAACACATTGATCTGTTTCCATCTGATCTGCTTTAATTTGTGCTGCTCCCATTACATCATCATCATCTTTGTCTATAGCATGTGCCATGCCGATTTACTTCGGTTATCATAGTTCGATATCTGACAAGATGGCTAGTCGTGGATCAACCTGGGCTGTGTTATTTACCCAATTATACCATCTGGCAAATTTTTCTAAAATCTATATTTTTGTCTTTCTGGTGTTCATCTAAAATATTTGTTTTTCCAATAATAAATACATGCCCATAAAATCTCGCCTAGCTATGGATTTAATGAAGAGGTATCTCTGCACCTGGGAAGATATTAAAAGTGATGATTATTGTTGCTGCCTGACAAGCCTGGTTGTGTGCAAGTATGCATTCAGTCTTTCAAAGCCTGAAGCGTTGACAGATACACCAAGTGGTAGAGATAAACACACGGACACATCTCTAGTGCATCTTACATAGCTGCTAAATATACAGCGGACGTCAACACGCAGAGAGCCAGCATTTCAGTAGTTTTCTATTCTGTAACAGTAGGGATTTAATAGCTGGGTGTAACAGATTGAATGCAGCTCATTGGCACCTTGCCTTTTTGACAGACGATAGTTTGTGCTTCAAAAAGGCATAATAACTTTTACCTATGGCAGTAGCGAATGTGACTGATAAGGCCAATTTGCGCTGTAAATGATCGTTCACAGTGGGTGCAAGTGAACACGTGCTCATTTCCACCTTCATGCACCATCTTACGTCTCACACGCTCGGTGTGTGACTTATCTGCAATAATTTTCTCCTGTGTCTTTATTCCATTTATGATGTTTGCCCTCAATGCAACACGTTCAGCGGTGACTTGCTCTCAATGTGCATTATCAATGCCTGTATCCATCTTTTCCCGCTTACACACATCTTGTATTGTAGTAGAGGCCGACCCTGAGATTTCTTACCCATCTGTAATTCACCAAAAAAGATGTCCTTTGGTATTCTACCATCATCCATCCTCCTAAGATGTCCTATCCATCTAAGTCTACGAAGACTGAGCATGGAATAAACCGCCACACAACCTGATCTTTCCAATACTTCAGTATTTGTGATTTTGTCTTTCCACTTAATACCAAGAATTCTTCGCAAACACCGCATATGAAAGCTATTTAAACGTTTCTCTTGGTGTGAGTAATTTGTCCAGCTTTCACTGCCATAAAGAAGAGTACTAAGAACACAGGTTTGATAGTCAAGGACTTTTGTTTTGGCAGTAAGCTTCCTGTTCTCCCAGACTCTTTTTCTTAACCTTTTCATTGTTGTTGCTGCCTTACCAATCCGGATGTTGATTTCCTGATCTAGGGATAATTTGCTATTTACCACTGATCCTAGATATGTAAAATGGTCTACCAGCTCTAGTTCGGCGTCGTCAATAAAGATTAATGGTACCCCATGTGCACCTTGTGACATAATCTGTGTCTTCGTTTTGCTAATTGTTAAACCAAATTCAGAACAAGCATTGGAGAATGCAGATAGTAGACATTGTAATTCTTCCTCAGAGTGGGTCGTAACTGCAGCATCATCTGCAAAAAGCAACTCTCTGATCAGTACCCTCCTAATTTTGGTCTTGGCCTTCAATCTATGAGCATTGTAGAGGCCGCCATCTGAGCGTGAGTTAATGTATATACCACCATCCTGATCACGAAAGGCATATTTCAGTAGAAGTGAAATGTATATTTCAAAGAGGGTGGGAGCTAGTACACAACCGTGCTTAACTCCACTCTTGATTTCAAACTCTTCAGAAGTTGCACCATCAAACTTGATTATACCCTTCATGCCTGTGTGGAACGATTCCACAATGGACAGAAGAGTTGGTGGGCAGCCAATTTTCTTTAGTGCCTTGAACAGACCCTCACGACTGACCAAATCAAATGCCTTTGTGAGGTCGATGAAGGCAATAAACAGTGGCTGATTCTGTTTACGGCAATTTTCTTGCATTTTTCGCAATGAGAATATCATATCAATGGTAGACCGGTTCTGTCGAAAGCCACACTGTGATTCGGGTTAGACTTGATCTCCTTTGACTTGAAGTCTGCGCAGAACAATTCTGGCAAATATTTTTCCAACAATACACAGAAGTGAGATACCCCTATCGTTGTTGCAGTCGCTCCGATCGCCCTTGTTCTTGTACAGTGTTATGATGCTTGAATCTTTGAAATCCTGTGAGACTTGTCCTTCTCGCCTGCATAGCTCTGTTAGCTGGTGGATCTGTAGAGTGTGTGTGTGTGTCTTGCCCACTCCTGATAACCTATATTGGAATCCCATCCTTACATGGAGCCTTGATAGATGCAAGTTCATTTATAGCACACTTAACTTCTGTTATGGTGGAAGTGTGTCTAGGTGGTCAAGAGTTGGTAGAGTGTCGAAGAATTCTTGGAGTTGTCTATCGATGAAAGACTGTCGCGCCATTCGTCTACAGGCAGCCGCCATTCTTTGATCTTGGGGACAGAATGTCCTGATGAGAGTCGGCAAGATCTTTTGTTGTGGGGGAAAAATTTCCCCAGACACAGGCCGGCAAGCCTTTTTGGAGTACCGGGAACAATGCCTCAGATCAAAGCGGGACAGCCGGCCTGTTGTTTACATCGAGTCGGAAAAGGAGAGAGAAAAATAGTTTCTCGACGCCTAGTGTCTAGTCAGATTTGTGACGTCATTCAGACACAGTTTTAAAACAGTCTGGATAAACACCTTTGGCGAGAGTCGACCAAATGTTGTGAGGCAACGAGGACGTGTTTGATGTTCCTGTTCTGATTATGGAAAGAGACCACGGTGTCTTATGTTGATTTACATTGGCGGACATTTGTCCATTGTGTGATTTAGTGGTCTCGATTTCAGACGGGAATATATATATGGTTCCACTATGTTTCCAAAAAAAAAGCTAGCACACAAGTCATAGAAGAAGATTATGGCTCGATCATTGAAGGCAGTTTTTACTCAGCGGCCTTTGCACTGGGCCCATAACCCAGAGGGTCTGCAAGAACCTGGCCTCTGCTGAGCAGGAACCGACGATCATCTAAGAGTGATTCCGCCGTGGTAGTTCTCATCATATTAGAGTGAAGATACTTACAATACCACCAGTAACAGGAACACTAGTATGTATTGTGAGAAATTAACAATTAACATTGCGTTTTCCAAATGGTGAATTCCTGTGAGAAATTAACAATTAACATTGCGTTTTCCAAATGGTGAATTCCTGTGAGAAATTAACAATTAACATTGTGTTTTCCAAATGGTGAATTCCTGTGAGAAATTAACAATTAACATTGTGCTTCAAAGTGACAGTAAACATTTATTTTACTGTACAAGGGTTATCAGATCACAGAACTTTTAGTGACATATTAGTTACACTGTGTGTGTGTCGGATTCATGATCAGTATTGGACTACATCCACCATTGGTGACCAGGCATCCGGACTATACAAGAGCCACTGGAGGAAGTCGACACCTGGCCGGAGAGACGCATCATTTGGTGAGGTCCTTCTGTACTTGATCTATGGTGCTGTTGTGTGGCCGGTACTGTGATGAAAGCAGATTTTGATCATGAGCTGTTCGGTCTGATTCTGCATACACTCTAGATTATACGACAGACATTCTACACACACACTTTGCACATACCTGACACTGTTCTTTAATAAATTAATTTGTCATTTTGTTAGAAGTTAGAGTTGTGTAGTATGTTTTGGAAAAGAGTGAGAGGGTGCATGGTCCAGTGGTAAGAAGAAGAAGAAGAAGAAGAAGAAGAAGAAGAAGAGAGAGAGAGAGAGAGAGAGAGAGAGAGAGAGAGAGAGAGAGAGAGAGAGAGAGGGAGAGAGAGGGAGAGAGAGAGAGATCCAAAGACTGATGGGGTTTTGTGGACAGAGATCCTAGAGATCCTCAAGATAATGATATGGAGTTAAAAGAATGTGGGTGTTGATTCCCCTCACCCCAGGGACGACACTTATTACGACATAGAGCCTCTATGACGTTGAGGGCATCATCCGCTAGTTTGGTCTCACTTGAGTAAAGCTCCAAATAGTGCTCTACTCATCTGTCCATCTGCTGTTTCTTATCAGTTATGATTTCTCCAGTCAAGGTTTTCAATGGTGCACTTCTTTTGATCATTGGACAACAAGCTTTCTTTATTCCTTTCTGCATGCTTCTGATGTTTCCCTTATCACTTGCGATTTGACTTGACTCACATAACTTGATCCAATAATCATTTGCACACTGCCTGGCAGCCTTTTGCACATCCTTTAGCACAGTCAGTTAGTACGTCTACACATACATTTAAGATTTTTTGGTGTGGGGATATGTGGTGGGTGGGAGATGTGTGCAGGTGGGGGTGGTTGTGGGTTTGGGGATGTGTGTGTGGGTGAGGGATGCGTATGGGTGTGGGAAGTTTGGGTGGATGGGTGGGGAGTGTGTGTGTGTGGGTGAGAGATGTGTGGGTGAATGTGTGTGGGGGGTGTGTGTGGGTTGGAGGAAGGGTGCGTAATGGCTGTGGGTGATGGATTTGGGGATGTGTGTGTGGGTGGGGGTTATGTCTGGCTGGGTGGGGGTGTGTGACTGGATGGAGGATGTATGTGTGGGTAGTGAGGGTGATTGTAGTTTGGGGATGTGTGAATGGGTAGGAGATGTGTGAGGAGATGTGGGTGAGGGATGTGTGTCTTTCGGATGTGTGTGGGTGTGGTGTTATGTGGGAGGGGAGCTGGGTCTGGATACAGGATGTGTGTGTGGGTGGGGGTGTGCGGATGGGTGAAGAATGTGTGTGAGGGTGGGGGATGTGTGTTTAGACGGGTGGATGGGGTGTGTGAGTGTGGGTGGGTAGATAGGAGGTGTATGTGTTGATGAGTGGGTGCAAGGGATGTGTGGGTGTAGTGGTTGAGGGATAATTACGTGTGTCTAGGGATGTGTGAGGGGATGCGCGTATCGGTTGGGGATGTGTGTGTGGGTTGTGTGTGCGTGGATGGGAGTTGTGTGTTTGTGAATGGGGGATGTGTTGGTGGGTGGGATGTGTGTGAGGGATGTGTGTATGGGTGGGGAGATTGTGCGTGGGTGGGGATGTGTGTGTATATGGGTAGGGTTGTGTGGTTAAGGGATGTGTGGCTGGGGGATGGGTGGGTGGAGGATGTGTGGTTGGGTAGAGGATGTATGGGTGGGTGATTGTATATGAGTAAGGGTGTGTGGTTAATTTATGTTTGGTTGGGGGATGGGTGGGTAGAGGATGTGTGGGTGGGTAGAGGATATGTTGGTAGGTGAGTGTGTGTAGGTTAGGAGATAGTGGGGGATGTTTGTAGGGGTTGGCTCGGGAACTGTGATTGAGCTGGGGGTAGGGTGGGGTTGGGAGATTATGTGGGTGGGTGAGGAATTTGTGTGTGTGTAGGTGCGGGATATGTGAGTTGACGGGGAGATGTGTGGCTTTGGAATGTGTGGTTGGAGGTGTGTGGGTGGAGGAGGATATGTGGGTGAGTGATTGTTGGTGGGTAATGGGACGGGTAGAGGATATGTGAGAGGGTGGGGAGATGTGTGTAGGTGGGTGGATGTGTGTGGGTTGGGGAATGTATGTGTACTTGGGGTGTGGGTGGATGGGATGTGTGGTGGGTGAAAGGTGTGTGTGGGTGGGGAGATGTGTAGGTGTAGGGATGTGGTGGATGGGTGGAGGATTGTATGTGTGTGTGTGGTTTATGTGTGTGGTTGGGTGGGGGAGTTGGAGTGAATGGGGGATGTGTGGGTGGGTGGTGGATGTGTCTCATAACATAGTAATATGCATTGTTTATGTTTACAAAATTCATGTGACAACGTCTCTTCCTATGCACTGTTGATGAAAGAAAGATGAGTGATTGGAAAGGCCGAATGTAAGACGGGCCTGCGTGCCCAATTTGTTACCCTTTGAAAATAAATTCTGTTCGTTCGTTCGTTCATTCGTTCGTTCGTTTGCTTTAGCTCACTCAGAGTGTTACGCGTTGGTCTTTCCTTATTTCTTAAGAGAGCTATCTTCTTCTTATCAATCAAGGGCTGCAGAGTCTGGCTGTTTGCCGCAAACCAGTCCTGCCTCTTATGATACACAGTTCCGTAAACCCCTACGGCAGTTTTATAAAGAGTTTTCTTAAGTTGACCCCACTTTTCACTTACTGTACAATTTTCTGGTGTATCAGTGAAAGCGTCTTCAAATTGCTGTCGAAACTGAAAGCACTTTTCAGGACCGTGAGTGTTAATAATATTAATCCTGGGGCTAGATTTGTGTTTAGCTGTGTAGATTCTCTTTGGTCTCAGTCTAACCCTTGCAACAACCAAAGAATGATCCGCATCACAGTCAGCACTGTGGTAACTTCGAGTCAATGATATATGGTTCAGATGTTGTCTCCGTGTGATGATGAAGTCTAGCTGGTGCCAATGGCCGGAGCTTGGATGTTTCCATGTGACCTTATGCAGCTCGTTTGTTTTAAAAAAGGAGTTTGTAATACGTAGGTCATTACTGGTGCAATGATCCAGCAGACTTTGCCCATTTTCATTCATGCGACGACTGTTGTATTTTCCAAGGCACACTGGCCATGAACTCAAGTTCTTGCCAACCCGAGCATTGAAATCACCGAGCATATAAATATAGTCAGATTTTGGAACTGCCTTGATCACGGAGTCTAACTCCTCATAAAACGAATCCTTCACATCATCAGAGGATTCGAGTGTCGGTGCATATGCAGTAATAATGGTGGCAAAACCACAAGAGGTTGCCAAGCGCAGGAATAATAGTCTTTCATTTCCTCCTGCTGGAATTTCAATCATTCCCAGTAGTGAATTCTTCACTGCAAAGCCCACACAGTGTTGCCTTTTTTTTCTGTCTGCCCTCTACCCTTCCAAAAAAAAGGTGTAATTGTTTTCCCTGAGTGACCCTTCCTCAGCAGGCGAGTCTCCTGCAGGCCAGAAATATCAATGTTAAGACGACTGAGTTCGGCATCAGTCACAGCCGTTTTTCTCACATCGTCAATATTGGTCAAGTCAGTGGAAAATCCTGGATACATGGTTCTGACGTTCCAGGTTGCAAGCCGTAGCTTGAGGTTTCTATTTTTCTTTTTATTAGTACCTTGTGCATTGGTTTTACAGCCTGCGATTCAGATTTTGTCCTAGCCCCAAGCACCCATTGAAGCAGGCAGGCTGTGGCGGATCAGCACCCAATTGGCCGGGGGCTGCCCAGCTTAAGGCGGGCGGTAGCTGATCAGTGACACCTGCAGGTATCTCCCACCGTCAGAGGCAACGCGTGGCGCTCCATGCCTACGCCAATTGACAGGGACTTATAACCCATAACAGTTGCCTCTCGCTTTGATTCCGAGACCGGTTAAGTTCAGGGATGGAGTTATTGCCTCTCCCTAGCACAAAGCCCGGGCTAAAATATAGAGATCATGTGTTGCCCATGCAGTATGATCCCTCTCTCGGCCTGCCTAGATCACTCCAGAGGAAAGGTAACACCTCTACATCTGGAACAAGACAAGCTGCAGAAGCTGCCGGATCAGCAAAGCAATGCTCTAACTGTCAGCCTGTCGGAGCTTCGATCCTAGACCAGCCGCCAACCAAGGCTTAGGGCCTGGTCTGCCCTGCTATGACATTTTGTCTTTAGGTTGCATTTCCTCGCACCAGGGTAAGGCTTGTACCCTCCCAATAGCGCTCTTCTGCCCGAAGCCGTTGGCACAATGTGGGGTGTCGGTTTTGGTAAGCGCCCCCAACGTTCGGCGCTAACAGAAAGCAGGTAGTACCGTCTACTGTTATACGGTAGCTCAGTCATATCTGACTAAGACCTGACGGTATGCGGTGGGGGGGGGGGGGAATGCAACTAAGGGAAAGTAAAAGAGGTGATGTAACAGAAGAGATACTGCAGAAGGGGTGTATGTAGCTAAGGGTTCTAACACATAGAATGTAACACTAAGGAGTTCTAACACATGGAATATAACAGCGGTGGTGCAACAAAAGTGATGAAACGGAAGTGGTTTAATTTAAGTGATGTAACAGAGGTGATATAAATATGAGGTCACATGTGGCGATATATTATCCTTCAAAACTGAATCAGTTAACAATAATATGATCGGTATTGCTGGTACTCTCGTCTCACTAAAAATAATCTGATATATCTTATCTGTATGGCTGGTACTCTCGTCTCATTAACAATAAGCTGATCTGTATGGCTGGAACTCTCGTCTCATTAACAATAATCTGATCTGTGTGGCTGGTACTCTCGTCTCATTAACAATAAGCTGATCTGTATGGCTGGAACTCTCGTCTCATTAACAATAATCTGATCTGTGTGGCTGGTACTCTCGTCTCATTAACAATAATCTGATCTGTGTGACTGGTACTCTCGTCTCACTAAACATAATCTGATATATCTGATCTGTATGTCTGGTACTCTCGTCTCATTAACAATAATCTGATCTGTATGGCTGGTACTCTCGTCTCATTAACAATAAGCTGATCTGTATGGCTGGAACTCTCGTCTCATTAACAATAATCTGATCTGTGTGGCTGGTACTCTCGTCTCATTAACAATAATCTGATCTATGTGGCTGGAACTCTCGTCTCATTAACAATTATCTGATCTGTGTGGCTAGTACTCTCGTCTCATTAACAATAATCTGATATGTGTGGCTGGTACTCTCGTCTCATTAACAATAATCTGATCTATGTGGCTGGAACTCTCGTCTCATTAACAATAATCTGATCTATGTGGCTGGAACTCTCGTCTCATTAACAATAATCTGATCTGTGTGGCTGGTACTCTCGTCTCATTAACAATAATCTGATCTGTGTGGCTGGTACTCTCGTCTCATTAACAATAATCTGATCTATGTGGCTGGAACTCTCGTCTCATTAACAATAATCTGATCTATGTGGCTGGAACTCTCGTCTCATTAACAATAATCTGATCTGTGTGGCTGGTACTCTCGTCTCATTAACAATAATCTGATCTATGTGGCTGGAACTCTCGTCTCATTAACAATAATCTGATATGTGTGGCTGGTACTCTCGTCTCATTAACAATAATCTGATCTGTGTGACTGGTACTCTCGTCTCATTAACAATAAGCTGATCTGTGTGGCTGGTACTCTCGTCTCATTAACAATAATCTGATCTGTGTGGTGGGTTCTCTCGTCTCATCAACAATAATCCAATCTATGCATCTGGTGTTCTCCTCTCATTAACACACTTATCCGTAATGTTATCTCTACTGGTGGTACAAATATTTTCCAAACTGTCCGAGTATGGGAGCTGATGTAACATTTCAGCTTGCTGGTTCCGTGTTCTGCGATCAAATTCCCTCGAAGCAGAGATTTATTTAAGTGATCACTTAGCTGTGGGTTCTGCCTAGCCTCATACAATGGTTGTGAGAAAATGTCTTGGGATGCTGAATGTGCTTGTAATAGCACTGTCCACATTTTCCGATGCCACATTTAACTGTCTCTTTAACCATCATTTTTGTTATTAGCACTTCTCAATTGTCAGTTGTTAATTATCATTTCATACCAAAATACAAATACCATAACGTAGCACATCATTGTGTATGAAAGACTGCTCATATTAACTGGGCGGATCACAATAATGTTAACTTGCACAACTTCACAAATAATGTCCAGTTATCACACATTCAGTAATTTCTTGCTAAAGACGTTAATTTGTTGGTTTGTTTTGCTCCATATGTTAAAGTTCACAAATAAATAGGAAAAGACTGTATCGGATTCATGCTGCTAGACACATATGTATGAACCTGTCGACGCCCCAAGGGTGATGTGCTGACCAGGCACTTCCCAAGAAATGAGCAAGTTCCCATTTTATGGTGGATCGATCCGAGAGCCCAGGTACGTTTGAACATCTGTCTCCATGGGTTGAGATGAGTAGAGCTGAGTTGGGTTGACTTGAGCTGAACTGAGTTGAGTTGAGTTGAGTTGAAATGAGTTGAGATGAGTTGAGCTAAGAACCGACATCACTGCACTCAGGACATATCCATACGCGCGCCGGCCCCTCATTTCACAGCCAGCGAAGAGTCAGGTTGCTAATCGTTCCAGCTGCATCTGATTGAAAGTCCCTCTGGTCTTCCCTCTCAGTTTTGAGGTTCGCCCAGAACCCCCCCCCCCCCCCCCCCCCCCCAACTTTCATGATCATCCGCCATATCATTCTCTCCACATACGGATTCCCAGTCTGTTCTTCCGCTTTCTCCATCTGGACCCCCAGGCGCGCGATCTCATCTCATCTCATCATGTTCCTCTTGTACCTTGCGGTGTCGAGGTGAAGTATAAACTTCGTGAGAGTGCCCGGTTATGGGCTTCGTATATCGACATTCCCATGGATTCTGTTATTCCCTCCGTCCAACGTTTACGTGGTCGGCCTCTTCCTCTATTTCCATCTGGTCTGTACATCATTGCTTGTTGTGGCATGCTGTTGACTGGTAGCCTACTTGCATGGCCAAACCATTTGACCCGCTGCCCTCCAATAAAATCTAGAGCAGCTTTAACCCCCACTTTAGTCCTGATTTCTTCATTTCTGATCTTATCTCTTCTTGATACGTTGAGTATTCTTCACAGGAACCTCATTTCTGTTGTTGTGATTTTTCTTTTCTCTTTTTCTGTCATTGTCCAGGTTTGGCATTGGTTGCACAGAGTTGGTAGGAAGATTGTGTTGTAAAGTGCTTTCTTAGTAGTTATTGATACATGTTTGTTCTTTAGTATTGGTGCCATTTGTCCAATGAGTTGATTTGCCTTATTGCACCTATTTTCGATCTCGTCTTCTGATCTGCCATTTGATGATATTATACTTCCTAGGTACCTGAAGCTCTCTACTTGCCTCAAGGGATGTTCGTTTAGGTGAATTGTTGCGATCTCGGTGTTGAATTTGAACCAATGACTATCGGATCAAACAAGCAAGTGTCTAGCATTTTCATACGGCAAATACCGAGCCATTTGTAGTGACCCCTAATGTGCCCACAACTTACCAAACGTTGCCTAGAGTGGCTGCAGTAGTAAAGACTCTGCAATACTCGGCTACATGAAGTGTGGCTTGTACGACATTCCGGTATTTTTTTACAAGTGGTATGTCGTACTTCGTGCTGACATGTCATCCGGTTATTTATGATTACCCATGCCTGTCTGAAGCAGTAAGCTTCAAATTAGGATTTTTTTTTCATATCCTTTACAGGACTTCGCTGTCAACAGCAGCATCTTTCAGCTGTCTGTTGATTTCTTGGCAAGATTACGCTCAGTAGTTTGCCATTGCTTTCTGAGCGGCCGGCTCAGTATCCCGCAAGTCAGCAGCGGGGGTCGAACCGCTCCCAGTTCTCTCCCGCTACGAGACTCTGCGTGATAAACGGGATTACGGAGAAAGTGTTGTAACCCCTCAGCCAGAGACCGGCAAATTAGGATTACGAAACCTAAATATCCAACCCATTCTATTGAATAGCAGTAAACAGACAATTTAGAAAAGGCTTGGAAGCAGCGGAGATATGGTTTCTGAGATGAATGATGGGAATACCTTGACAGACCAGAGTAACTGACAAACAGTGTCTGGAAGCGGATAATGAACGTATAGCAGAATATACAACTATAAGACATAAACACTGTTCTTTGGCGTTTTAGCACGCAGAACGTACATTACGTGCTAAAGAGGTACCAACAATAACCTGTCTACAATAATGTCAAGAACAGCGACAACTATCCCATCAATGTTCACACAAACAGTACTCACGCGTTTCACGATGCCTCTACTGGGAAAGTAACAATACATCCGAAAACATTGGACGTCGTATGTTTAGTCGACCAGTCAGCTTCACAATCTCTCACGTCGCCAACATACTGACAACATTTTGCCAATGTCATTTTGAACACTGCCTCAGCTTCACAATCCTCCACGTCGCCAACATACTGACAACATTTTGCCAATGGCACTTTGAATACTGCCTCAGTTTAACTTTATATAATTTAAAGCAACTGTTATTGCGAACTGTCGGCCTGGTCAAGTCTCTGATACTGATAGTTTCCTGTGTTCTTCATAGAATTAACCGCTGCTACAACTTGCAGGCAGATCTAAAGGTGAGTATTCTGTTATCTCTGCTAACTTCAGACTTCGATGCATGTTTTAGTTCAAGTCAATTTAATGATTACTTTTACTGAAAGGCATTGTTAGTTTTTAACTTTTGAATTGATATAAATAAACAGTGTGTGCATTATGTTGAACTGTTGTGTAAATAGTACATCCTTGTGACACAGCAATGCTGATATATGTAACTAGTGAAACAACGTGACATGACAATATTGTGCCTAGAACACTCACATTAGATAGTTTCAACATTTGATCGTCTTGAACCCCGTCGGAGATATATCACTCACATCATATTCCAACAGACATATTATATTTCTACGAGAGCGCATCAATACTTGGCAAATCTTTTGTCATGCTATTTCAAAGCATTCAAAGATGTCCCAGCCTTTAATATCCCGGTGCTTCCTAACGATGGCCAGCTCCAGTTTGACCGGAGAGCAGGAACACAGCAAACAATTCGCTGCCATGTTTCCCACCTCATCGACTTACTAGCCCCAGTTTGTGTTCCTCATCTTTCAACCTGTATCCCTCATTGGGACATAGACCCTCAACCTTTATCCGATACTAGGACATATATCCTCAACCTGCATCCCTGACTGGGACATATATCCTCAACCTGCATCCCTCACTGGGACATATATCCTCAACCTGCATCCCTGACTGGGACATATATCCTCAACCTGCATCCCTCACTGGGACATATATCCTCAACCTGCATCCCTGACTGGGACATATATCCTCAACCTGCATCCCTGACTGGGACATATATCCTCAACCTGCATCCCTCACTGGGACATAGACCCTCAACCTGAATCCCTGACTGGGACATATATCCTCAACCTGAATCCCTGAGTGGGACAAATATCCTCAACCTGAATCCCTGACTGGGACATAGACCCTCAACCAGTATCCCTCATTGGGAAATAGACCCTCAACCTGTATCAATGGGACATAGACCCTCAATCTGTGTCCATCATTGGGACATAGCCCTACAACTAACGCACTCCAGACCAACATATCCCTAGCTATCCCATGCCGCTCCACCAATGTCCTGTCCATATTACCCATGTCCGTTTCTACCTTCTGTTCTTCTTGTACTTTAGATCTTCCTCTATTTCTGTTGCACTGTGGATTCATGACAATGACCTTTCTAGTCATACAATTCTCAGGGCTCCCTGAATGTCTGTATTATACAACGTAAGCGCCTTTTCTTCAGCTCTTTATTCGCTGGTATTTATCTTGCGCTCTCCATGAGCTCTACATTTGTAATTCTGTTATACCATTATATCCCTTCTAGTTTGCATCGACACCTATTTGTGAATGTGTGTAGTTAATGTATACTCGTGTTAATTGTTCTCCATATTCCTAGCCCATACAGTAGTATTAGTACTGATTTAGCATTATAAATTTACCGTGCTACAGTTTACGCATTATATTTCAAATCGCTTTAAAAAAAAAAAATCTTAGTGCCAAACGATTTAGACGCCTACATGACCTCACCTCTATTGTGGTTGTTTTTGTGTGGTGTTCTAATGTAGGTGTATCAGTGTCTTATTTTATAACGAAGTACTTCTAGCAGCAAAAACAACTTTGTCACTTGCGATTATTCGTGTATAAAGCTGACTAATTCCACGTTCCGTTTTTGTTGACTTACTTATGACATTTCTAATCATTGTATTTCGCCACCCGTAAATATAATAACAATATATTTAGAAAAAACAACAACAAACAAACAAACAAAAGTCGTCAGAATTTTAACAAATATACCTGCCACTGAATGCTCTCTGCTTAACTTTATAACAAGGCAGTGATTTCTCATGTTCATCGGCAATCCAATAAAATATAGAAGTTGCCAATCCGTTGCAATTAATATTTATTTTTGTTATAATACAGATCAAATACTGTAGATGTTGTTATTGCATTATAATGGTGTCGTAGGTTAATATTCAGTAACATTGCGTGATGAGTTAATATGGCTACACGAATTCGTTAATATAATAACATCCAGATATTTGATTAACACAATAAGCTGATATTGAGACCCCATCGCAAACAACTGTAGATTGGTCTACAAATATTCGGTTAGTGCCATATACTCAATACACCTCCTGGTGTGGGATGACGTATTATCTCATCTTGTTCCTCTTGTACCTTGCGGTGTCGAGGTGAAGTATAAACAGCGGGAGAGTGCCCGTTTATGGGCTTCATATGTCGAGATGCCCATGGACTCTGCTATTTCCTCTTTTAATCTTTTCCGTGGCCAGCTTCTTCTTCTGCTCCCATCTGGTTTGTACACCATTGCTTGTTATGGTATACTGTTAGGTGGTAATCTACTGACATTACCAAACTATTTAACTTGATGTTTTCTGATAAAATCTAGCGGTGCACTTTAGTCCTGATTTCTTCATTCATGATTTTCTCTCTTCTTGATACATTGAGTATTCTTCCCAGGAATCTCATTTCTGTTGTTGTGATTTTTCTTTTCTCTCTTTCTGTCATTATCCAGGTTTGGCATTGGTAGCATATAGATGGCAGGAAGATTGTGTTGTAGTAACTATCGAAGATAGTGTTGTAGAGTTCTTTCTTAGTATTATCGCATGTCAGGCAGCAACTATGTTCGTCGTTGGTATTAGTGCTATTTGTCCAATGAGTTGGTTTGCCTTGTTACATCTATTTTATACACATCTTCCAATTTGCCATTTGAGGATAATATACTTCTGAAATACTTAATGCTGTTTACTTGTTTCAGAAGGTTGTTCTTTTTTATGAATCTGTATTGTTTTTCTTCTTTGGTTATAGGTCTTTTTTCTGTTTAATTGGTGATCGAATACTTGAAGACCAAACGCTGTAAACCCCCACAGGAGAATCTGCGACGATTCTACATTTATGTTCTCGGGCGTTTATATATCACGCTTTATGTTTTCAGATGTGCATACAGTTCGCTTTATGTTTTCAGATGTGCATAGAGATCGCTTTATGTTTTCAGTCGTATTTATAATACGCGATGTGTTTTCACCCATTTTATTGAATATACCATTTGTATAATACGCTTAATGATTTCAGTTATTCATATAATGTTGTTTATGTTTTTAACCATTTATATAACATATTTATTTGTTACATTTGATGTCCACGCCGATCAACAACATTTAGGGCAGGGGTGGCCAACACGAGGCCCGCGGGCCGCATGCGGCCCTTCGGGAGTCATGTTGCGGCCCGCGAAGCTAGGTAAAATGAACATAAATGTTAACTTTATTTTGTACATATCACCAAAAGAACATTACATCATGGGTCTTTCGTATCATATATTTTTAAATTATAGCTAAGAGAAATTTGAAATATATCGCATTTTTGGAACAATTCATTGGTTTTGAGATATTTTAAATAAGCCGCAAATTCGGAAAAATTCATAGAAGTTAGCTGTTTTTAAATATCCCGCTATTTGACAATCAAGGTTACTTAGTTTTTCTTTTGTCCGACGCTAGGTGTTGATACAATTTAATATGAGAATTCAACGTCTGATATATATGTTCTGTGGTTGTCGGCGTCTTCGGGAAGCTAACAACGCTATCGAGCTCACACTCATAACTACTTTCAGTCCAGCTTGACAAAGTTCCGTGTTATTCTGTAGTTTGGTTCTATTATCGCCACTGCGTCTGGAGAGATTGTGCGATCTTCTTTGAAATACATATTTATTATATTTATAATAAGAGTTCGAACTACTTTAACCAAGTATCCTGTCTACCATATCGATTCTATAGGTAAGTAAACCCCGAAACGTTTTATTTGTGTAATTTAAATAAATAAATTATTATAAATTAGTATTACCAGTGGTGTTTTATTTTTTATTTTGTTTGCTCAGTTAAAAACGAAGACCTACCATGGCGTCAACTAGTAAAGACGTTGGACCAAAGAAGAGAAGAATCGCAGAAGAATTAAGAAGTTTTCAATACAGGTGGACTATAAACTATTTTTCCGTGGAAATTAAAACAAAGCCCATATACTTGATATGCAACGAATCCGTTTCTGTTTTGAAAGAGTATAACATCAAACGGCACTACGATTCTAAACGTGCAAATTTGTTTGATAAGTACAAAGGGCAATTTCGACAAGACCAAGTAAGCGACTTTTTAAAAAAACTTCTGCACAACAAAAGATATTTACTAGAGCAGGTTCAGAGTCAACTCATCTCATCATCTCATCGTGTTCCTCTTGTACCTTGCGGTGTCGAGGTGAAGTATAAACTTCGTGAGAGTGCCCGGTTATGGGCTTCGTATATCGACATTCCCATGGATTCTGTTATTCCCTCCGTCCAACGTTTACGTGGTCGGCCTCTTCCTCTGTTTCCATCTGGTCTGTACATCATTGCTTGTTGTGGCATGCTGTTGGCTGGTAGCCTACTTGCATGGCCAAACCATTTGACTTGCTGCTTTCTAATAAAATCTAGAGCAGCTTTAACCCCCACTTTAGTCCTGATTTCTTCATTTCTGATCTTATCTCTTCTTGATACGTTGAGTATTCTTCTCAGGAACCTAATTTCTGTTGTTGTGATATTTCTTTTCTCTTTTTCTGTCATTGTCCATGTTTGGCATTGGTAGCACAGAGTTGGTAGGAAGATTGTGTTGTAAAGTGCTTTCTTAGTAGTTATTGATACATGTTTGTTCTTTAGTATTGGTGCCATTTGTCCAATGAGTTGATTTGCCTTATTGCACCTATTTTTGATCTCGTCTTCTGATCTGCCATTTGATGATATTATACTTCCTAAGTACTTGAAGCTCTTTACTTGTTTCAAGGGATGTTCGTTTAGGTGAATTGTTGCTGTTTGGTCTTCTTTAGTTATAGTCATTACCTCTGTTTTGCTTGTGCTAATTTTCATGTTATGTTCCCGACACATTTCGTTTAGACTATTCATGTGGTCAGTCCGTTTATACTTCTTAGTTTTTCTACGAGCAGTATGAAGATCCCCTGCCGGCTTGCTAGGCGAGTCGCAGGTTTAGGAAACTAATCTGACCACAGGGAGTCCATCCCCTATGGCGAGCCATAGCCCCGTTAGCCCATGACCTCGCGGTCATGGTTGCCCTGTCTGCACCACGTGGAGGTGGGGGTTGACTTGTGTAGTCTGCGGGTCATCGGCAGGCTACTAATTTTCGCTCTTCACCCCTCCTGGGAGAGGCTAGCCGATCATAACCCTGCTGGCTGCAGGGCCAGGCGCATTCCACACCTTACAGAGTCAACATGCTATGTAAAAGCTAATTATATAGTAGCCATGATACTAAACAAATCAGAGCCATATTCAGATGGTTAAATGGTTAAGGAATGTTTGGAGAGCGTCGTTGAAATTATGTATCCAGAAAAGAAAGAAGGATTTCTCAAAACTAAGTTTTTCTCGTCAGACATTTACTAGGCGTGTGGACGACATTGGAAAACATATTGAAGATAATTTGAAAAGTTGAGCATCTGAGTTTATATTTTATGCTCTAGCGGTGGATGAAAGTACATATACGGCAGATACGCCCAACTGGCAATTTGCATCAGGGGTGTTGATGTCCATTTTAAAAAGACAGAAGAATTAGCGGCACTGTATCCACTTATTCTTAAGGACACCACTAAGTCACGAGATTTGTTAGAGGCAGTTACATCGACATTGGATAGCTTTTCGTTACAACTTAAATAACTTATCGGGCTTAACAACGGATGGTGCTCCAGCAATAGTTGAGAAACACAAAGGTTTAGTAAAATTTATTGAAACTGAGGCCCCCCAGAGTCGGTAATACTTCAATGATAAATTTTCATTGCATTATTTATCAGGAGAATTTATGTTCGAAGTCCCTCAAAATGGACCATGTCATGAAATTGTCGTCAAAATAGTGATCTTCATTAAGTCGAACGGGTTGAATCACCGTCAGTTCCAAGAATTTCTAAAGTCTATGGACTCAGATTATAATGACGTTACATTTTATGCAGAAGTAAGATGGCTGATCCGTACCAAAATGTTGAAAAGAATGTTTGATTTGCAGAAAGAAATACAAGCATTCTGTGCAAGCAAGTCAAAAAGTATCCCAGAGTTTGAAGACAAAGACTGGGTTTGCGACTTTGCATTTCTGGTCGATATAACTAGACACATAAATGACGTTAATCCTCGTCTACAAGGGAAAGATCAATTAATTAATAAGATGTTTAATCCACATTTCTGAATTTCAAATGAAACGTGGTCTTTGATAACAACAATTGAGGACAGAAAACTTTACTCACTTTCCTAGATTGCCAACTCAAATAGACGTCACACAGAAGGCGGCGGATAAATACCCTTCTTTGATATCTGACCTAAACCTCTAATTTTAAAACCGATTTCAGGATTTTATAAAACATCATGTGCTTTTTGTGTGTGCAATTGCAACGCCATACGCAGTAGACGTGAATTTATTACCAGGAAGATTACAAATGGAACATTGTGAAATGTGTTGTGATACGCAGTTAAAGCAGAAATTCCATCAAGTTGGTTTGGAAGAGTTCTATAAAACGCATTTGGACAAGGATAAATATCCTGCGTGTTAAAAGCATGCTCTGTAGATGGTTTTGCTGTCTGGAAACACTTATGCGTATGAACAGCTTTTTAGTCGCATGAAGCACATCAAATCACAAGTGAGAACACGAATTACTGATGTTCATTTGGAAAACTGCGTGTAGCGACAACATCTATCGAGGTCAATTGTGATGCATTTAGTTCTTCAAAACAAAGTTAGATATCTCACTTAAAAATTTTTTAAATTATCTAATTAACGTGTTTGATTCTCAGTAATGTTTTATTTTCTTCAACAAAAAAAAAAAAAACAAACAACCTATTTCTTGTTTTTTTAAACCACGATATCACCCACTGGGAAGCGACGATGGGTCAAAGCTGTAGCACGCTTGCTTGTTTACATTAATTACAACAAAAAAAAAACATTAGGTGCGTGGCCCGGCATGAAATATTATTTCTGAAATTTGGCCCGCCTACTGAAAAGGTTGGCCACCTCTGATTTAGGGAATGAAGGGATAGACGCTTCGGGTGTTCACCGTGTTAACGCGGGCACTCCTGCGATTTTAATTTTAACATAAATTTCAACCCGAGACGTTTGGAGACTGACAGGTGGCTAAGAATAAAATTTGCCCACACTGAAAAACAACAGATGTTCGAACACCTGCAGAAAAACGGGGACTGGCAACTTCAAAATGACCCCCCTCATCCCTATATCCTCAAAAATTCCAAGAATATCGGCATCCACCCCCCACCAGACTGATGACAGCGAGCAGGGGAGATGGCAGTTGGAGACAATCCCAGGAGGTTGTTTGTGTAAAGTCTGTTAAGTGGGAGGTAGTTGCACCTGCTAGAATGACGTCTCTATTAGCGCCAGAAAGGCTGAGCTCAGGAGATAATCTCACTGGTGCTTCGAGAGGAATTCATATTAACATAATTTATGTTGATTAAATTAAGAATGGAACATATGCAAGAAAGTACAACACATCGGCGCAATTCGCCAAGATGCTTCTTCAGAAATGGACGTGTAGGTCAGTCGAGGAGATGTGGTGCAGTTTTTTTGTTTGTTTTTATCCTCGAGGACTTTGTTAATTTGGAGATTGTAGTGAATAAACTTAAATGGGTAGATATAATAGAACAATTCTGAATTTATAGTAGGACTGTCTTTGTGAAGATCTAAAGTAATCCTTGGAAAGTATAGGTGATTTTTCTTTGACTTAGACAAACGATAAATAAATGTCTTTTTTTGTTCCGTTCATCCACTTTATAAGGGATGAACCTCACGTTTATTTAGTCATTCAGAATTGTCATGTGTAGTAAATAATTAGAAAAGAACTACCATAATACAAAACAATGTTTTCCCGTGATGAATTTGAAAAACGAAGACACAAACAATAGATTGCACGATTTATTGCCTGGCATATTTCGCTGCATCTCGTCAGGTACATACTGCAGAAATCACACAACTTACGTGAATTAACTAGATAAATCCTTCAAACTGAAATATACACATGTTCGCACAGTTATGTCGATTGTCTACCACGGTAATTTTAAACTGACAAACATGTCTTTCTGTTTGGAACAAGGACGGCTTACGAAGGTTGATTATTATAGCTTCAGCAAACTTTAACAATCGACTACTTTGTTTGTTGAACAACACACGGAAGGCACTGTCTCTTTCAACCACGTGACCGCTCTCGAGCACATGTCTTGCGACCGATGAAGCTGGACTGTTCCGGTGTGTCGGCCTGCCCAGGCTGCCATCTTCTGTGTGTAGTATCTTGTCCACCCAATTCGGAATGTGTTCCGAAACCCTGCAATGTAACTGTCGCTCAGTTCTACCTATGTAGATGGCCTCGCATCTGCATGTAAATTGGTAAATACAATTTGATTTGACGTACAAAGCTACAGGTTCTTTTACTGCTGGGATGGGGATCGGTGTGTTTCTGTACCTGATGACTGGAGTTGAGCACAGAATGTTCGCCCGACTGCTGTGATGAGCCGGTCCCGCAGACGTTGCATTATGTCATCTCCTCGAAAGGTTAGCCGGATGAATACCTTGAGTTTAGGGACTGTAGTTACTTCTGGTTTTGGTTTGGGCTGTTGGCAGTGGCGCTTTATAAATCCTGTGGAGTACCCATTCAGGTTTAAAGCATTCTTCAGAGTTTCAAATTCCTCTGTCAGTGTGTCCTGGGTGCATATCTTCCTAGCACGGTCAAACAGGGTCCGTACTAAGCCCCGTTTGTACTGGACAGGTGCGAAGCTCTGAAAATTTAAGTATTGGCCAGTCCATGTTTCTTTGTGGTACACCGATCTTTGAATTGTGCCGTCTGCTCTACGTCTCATTAGGATATCTAAAAACGGCAACGCTTCGTTGTGTTCGTGTTCCATAGGTAGAGAGATGTTTTTATGTGTCTCGTTCATTGTGGCCTGGAACGACGTTGCTTGTAGCTCGTCTGTGGTGATAATTAGTATATCGTCCACGTAACGACGGTAAAAGGCCAAGTTATTGATGTCTGAGGATCTCTTTTCTTCTAAGTGTGCCATGAAGATGTCTGCTAGAATAGGTCCAAGTAAGCTCCCCATGGCCACTCCGTCAGTTTGTCGATAAGACTTGTTTAGAAAGTTGAATTGTATGTTGGCGGTACATAATTTTAATAGCCTCTCTAGAATAGCTGATGGTATGCCTAGTTTTAGTTGTTTGTCTCTAATGCGTTCACTTATTATATTCACGGTCTCATCTAATGGAACGTTGGTGAATAAAGAGGCAATATCCATGGATGCCATGTGTTTGTTGTTTATGTCCATAGTATCCAATAATTCCACCAGTTCGAATGTATCTCTGAGTGTTCTTGGATCGAAGGACTGTCGTACTGGCTTTAAAATTTCAGCTAGCCATCTCGCCATTCGGTGTTGTGCAGAGTTAACCATGGAAAGGATCAGTCTTAGTGGGATGCCGGGCTTGTGAAGCTTGGGTAGACCGTACATCAGAGGAGTTTGGGATGATGATTGCCGTGGAGCAGAGGTGGCCGGAGACCAAACGTTTCAAGTTATTCTGAGTGAGCTTCCTCCTCTCGTGAATGCGGTAAATTTCCAGTGTTCCCTTGACCCATTACAGGAAAACCTTTCTTAAATCTATTATGAATTTCACATATGATCTGTCTCCACCCCTAGGGAGTCTTATGAGCCGTTCTTGATTTTCTGTTGTAGTCGGTATTATAGGATAGGGATACGGCTTCCTAATAGGGTGCGGCGCCGTGAATGGGGCACGAGGTAGGCACACGGCAACGAAGATAAGTGGAGGCGACAGAGGCCGTGGCGAGGGATGAAGCTAGCATCCCACGACCACACGTGTCAAGGGGCAGGCACAGACTGCACGGGCCCTACCCACCGAGGGAGGGAGTGCTTGAGAGTGGACAAGGTAACCGCGAAGGGACAAGCGTAACATCAGGGATAACGGTTATGACCGAACTAACGTCTCCTCGGCAGGGGACAGACGCCCGGAGTCATGACCCATGCAGGACTTCCCCCAGAGCGTATTATGAAACTAAAGGTCCGAAATGCTTGGGGAAAAAGGGGGGGGGGGGGTTTCTTCTGAAGATCTGAAGCCCCCTGTCGTGTTTGCACCGCGTCGGAGTTCCAACGACTAGGGATATAGTTCTCCATATTCTGAAATACTTCGCCACAGTGTTGTTTTCCATCATTTATACAGGGTGATTATAAAGTCTCACTACACTGTTTATGTAGAACATCTGTTTATTAGAAAATATGTTTTCCGTCTTGCAAACGGAAAACATACTCTCCAACAAACAGCTGTTCTACATACAAGGTGCAGTTATTCTTTACAAACACCCTGTATGAGACGATTTATTATTTCAGCCATTTGTATATTGAGCACAACCCAGTACTGGCAACGCTGATCGCATACCGGCACAAACCTAAGGCCTTGTCCACGTCACTTTGGAAGCACCAGACTCGAGTTTCGCTCTCGCTTGAGCTCATCAGTAGTGCATATCCTTGACTGGACCCGGGATCACACCCGGGTCACCTGCGACGCGTTGCCAGTAGTGGGTTGTGGTCAATGTTTAAATCTCAAATCCCGGAAAAAGCCAAATAAATCACTTTATATATTGTTCCTTGTTTTCAACCATTCTAACACTGTGTGTTTAAGCCATCTATACAAAAGTTTCATTAAAAAAATGATAACATAATTCACCCCAAGGTACAAGAGGAACATGGCGAGATGAGATGCTGAGATGAGATGAGATAACATAATTGTTATTGTCAAATACTGTCATGCACATATATAAAAGAAAATCATGACAGCAACATTGACAATCTGACAGTGTTGTTAGCGAGCGGAACCATGATACAGAAATGACTGGCACAGTACAGATACAATGGGTGGCCCAGACACCAGGTGGGATAGATAAAATTAACACCGCCACGGGATCTAGCCATGGCAACGTTATTGATTACATTAACACGGCAACCACGCCCCCATACACAGCTGGAATCTCTTGTGGTTGGCCGGACAACCTGTTTGTTGTAGCCAGCTGTACACTACTGGCTCATGTGTCGTGTTTGATAGATTCCTGGATAACGGTGACACGCGTATTATACTGCGATAGACACTTGTATAATTGTGACACAAAAAGTATATTACGATATTCGCGTGCATAATTCTGACATTAATAGTACATTATGATAGTCACGTGCATAATTGTGACATAAATAGTACATTATAATAGACACGTGCATAATTGTGACATAAATAGTACATTATGACAGACACGTGCATAATTGTGACATAAATATTGTGTTATGATAGACGCTTGTATGAGACTGGCATAAATAGTTCGTTATGACAGACACATGTATAAGCATGCAAATACATTATGTTAAGACAGATGCATGCTTAACAGGGGCATACATCTGATTTGATAGACATATACTTAACGGGGACATACATATGATTTTATAGACACTTAAGAATGACATGCATGTCTGTTACGATAGACACATACTTAAGCGTCACATAAATATTATGGTATTTTAGATAAACGTGTAAGAGTGACATACATAGTATGCATGATAGACATATATTAAAGAGTGGCGTAACTATAACATATGACAGACGCATACATAATACTGGCATAAATACTATGTTTGACGGACACACACAAACACACACACACACACACACACACACACACACACACACACACACACACATATATATATATATATATATATATATATATATATATATATATATATATATATATATATATATATTATACAACAACTATAGGGGTATCTCACTTCTGTGTATTGTTGGAAAAGTATTTGCCAGAATTGTTCTGCGCAGACTTCAAGTCCTAGGAGATCAAGTCTACCCCGAATCACAGTGTGGCTTTCGACAGAACCGGTCTACCACTGATATGATATTCTCATTGCGACAAATGCAAGAAAAATGCCGTGAACAGAATCAACCACTGTTTATTGCCTTCATCGACCTCACAAAGGCATTTGATTTGGTCAGTCGTGAGGGTCTGTTCAAGGCACTAAAGAAGATTGGCTGCCCACCAACTCTTCTGTCCATTGTGGAATCGTTCCACACAGGCATGAAGGGTATAATCAAGTTTGATGGTGCAACTTCTGAAGAATTTGAAATCAAGAGTGGAGTTAAGCAAGGTTGTGTACTAGCTCCCACCCTCTTCGGAATATACTTTTCACTTCTACTGAAATATGCATTTCGTGATCAGGATGGTGGTATATACATTAACTCACGCTCAGATGGCGGCCTCTACAATGCTCAGAGATTGAAGGCTAAGACCAAAATTAGGAGGGTACTGATCAGAGAGTTGCTTTTTGCAGATGATGCTGCAGTTACGACCCACTCTGAGGAAGAATTGCAATCTCTACTATCTGCATTCTCCAATGCTTGTTCTGAATTTGGTTTAACAATTAGCAAAAAGAAGACACAGATTATGTCACAAGGTGCACATGGGGTACCATCAATCTTTATTGACGACGCTGAACTAGAGATAGTAGACCATTTTACATATCTAGGATCAGTGGTTAATAGCAAATTATCCCTAGATCAGGAAATCAACATCCGGATTGGTAAGGCAGCAACAACAATGAACAGGTTAAGAAAAAGAGTCTGGGAGAACAGGAAGCTTACTGCCAAAACAAAAGTCCTTGTCTATCAAGCCTGTGTCCTTAGTACTCTTCTCTATGGCAGTGAAACCTGGACAACTTACTCACACCAAGAGAACAATTTAAACAGCTTTCATATGCGGTGTTTGCGAAGAATTCTTGGTATTAAGTGGCAAGACAAAATCACAAATACTGAAGTATTGGAAAGATCAGGTTGTGTGACAGTTTATTCCATGCTCAGTCTTCGTAGACTTAGATGGATAGGACATCTTAGGAGGATGGATGATGGTAGAATACCAAAGGATATCTTTTTTGGTGAATTACAGATGGGTAAGAGATCTCAGGGTCGGCCTCTACTACGATACAAAGATGTGTGTAAGCGGGACATGATTGATACCGGCATTGATAATGCACATTGGGAGCAAGTCGCCGCTGAACGTGTTGCATGGAGGGCAAATATCAGAAATGGAATAAAGTCAAAGGAGAAAATTATTGCAGAAAAGCCACAAACCAAGCGTTTGAGACGTAAGATGGTGCATGATGGTGGAAATGACCACGTGTTCAGATGCACCCACTGTGAATGGACATTTACAGCGCAAATTGGCCTTATCAGTCACACTCGCTACCGCCATAGTTAAAAGTTATTATGCCTTTTTAAAGCACAAACTATCGTCTGTCAAGACGGCAAGGTGCCAATGGATATATATATATATATATATATATATATATATATATATATATATATATATATATATATATATATATATATATATATATATATATATATATATATATATATATATATATATATATATATATATGCCTCTCTTAACATCACATGAAAAAGCAGGATATTTTCTCTCTTTCTAACAGTTGTACATAATGTTCTAGTTTCATTAGCCTCTTTCAGGCGATCATCGTTAGGTACTCTGACAGTCCACCGTTTTCGCAACATTTATCTCAGGAAACACATCTCCGTTGTTTCCAATATTATATGAATGTGTACATTCAGGTCTCGTGACTAGCTCCCATGCAATAAAACAGGTTTTGTATAACATTGCAACACCCCCTTTCTTACATTCAGTGATAGTGACTGCTGCAAACATTTATTTCTGTAAGACTGAGGATCCCATCGTTTTATCAGTCCTCCTAAACCGACTGCATAGAACTGCGTGCTCTGTTTTCTAAACCATGTTTTCAATGGACCAAAGAGGTGGAAATCGCTAGGGGCTAACTCGGGGCTGTAAGGTGGATGTTCCTGAACTTCCCACCTTAGTTGGTTAATTTTCTCCTGAGTTAATCGAGCCATATGTGGTCTGGCAGTGTCATGAAGAAGCAACGCTCCTCTAGTCAGCAGTCCTGGACGTTTTCTTCGAATTGCATCATGAAGCATCGATAGACCTTCATAGTACGATTCAGAATTCACATTGTCACCTTTCTTCTTGAAATTGATTAAAAGCATTAATTGACAATCCCAGAACACTGTCAGCATAACCTTCCCTGCTGATGGCGTAACTTTGAATTTTTTTGACACATTGCGAAGAATGATGTTTTCATTGCATTGAAGCACGCTTTACGGGACAAACATTTGTCAGCATAAACATGAAGCATTTCCTTATGAATGTCCTTTGCAGGCAGTCCTTTTGCCCACAAAAAACGCACAACAGCACGGTGCGCTTTGGTTGTACACGCCTTAAGTACAGTGGCCATTTTGTTTATGCGCTGCGCATGCGCATGAGACACTTAGCGCCACCTGAGGAACGGGAATATAAAGTTAGATGTTGCTGTCACCTAATGACACCTGTAGAAAACACCAACTACATTTACCTGCCATCCCACAGAACTGTGCGACTTACTTATTGACTCGCCCCCTGAGAATCGACGTCACTACATTCAGGTCTCGTGTTTGCACCCATACAACAAATCAAGGTGTATATCACTTTTCAGGGCTCTGTGTTCTGACAAGCAGTGACAGTGACTTTTATATATATTATCTCTTCTTTAGGGTGCTGCGTGGTCTCGAGGTATGGTGTCCGCCTCGAGTGCTGGAGGTCCCGGGTTCAAGCCCCGGCAATGCCTGGATTTTTTCTCGTGGACTTCTAGTAACAAATTTCGCCCATGTGTATTGATGCGCACGTAAAAAAATCCCTTGGCAGCTGGACATCGAAAAAGAGTAGCATAACGGCGCTGCCCGGGCGAAATTTCAAGTTAAAAAAATCTACCCAAAGTATTTCAGGATCCTGGCGGAGAACGGAGCACTTATCGGTTGCACCCGTGTGCCGTGATGTTGATCCATCGACTAAATTAAGTCTATATTCTTACATTCAATGACAGTGACTGACTGCATACATTTGTATCGTTAAGATTGAGTATCGACGTCACTACATTCAGGTCTCGTGATTCACTCCCATACAACAAAACATGTTCTGTATACAATTTCAGCACTCCCTTTCTTACATCCAGTGACAGTGGCTGACTGCAAACATTTGTATCTTTAAGACTGGGGATCGACGTCACTACACTCAGGTCAATCCTCTAAGTACTCGGTCTCTCTCAGCAGAAATCAATCGGTGTGGCTGCTCAGTGTTCTTGTTGGGGGATCAGTAGGAGGTATACGCCTGGACAGTCCTCATTTACGTTTTTGTTGGGGGATCAGTAGGAGGTACACGTCTGGACTGTCCTCTCCTACGTTCCTGTTGGGGGATCTATAGGATGTACACGTCTGGACTGTCCTCACCTAGATTCTAGTTGGGGGATCTATAGGAGATACACGTCTGGACTGTCCTCACCTACGTTCTTGTTGGGGGATCTATAGGAGGTACACGTCTGGACTGTCCTCACCTACGTTCTTGTTGGGGGATCAGTAGGAGGTACACGTCTGGACTGTCCTCTCCTACGTTCCTGTTGGGGGATCTATAGGATGTACACGTCTGGACTGTCCTCACCTAGATTCTAGTTGGGGGATCTATAGGAGATACACGTCTGGACTGTCCTCACCTACGTTCTTGTTGGGGGATCTATAGGAGGTACACGTCTGGACTGTCCTCACCTACGTTCAAAGAGAATAGTCCCATGCTGAATTCCCCCGCTATAACCGAGACATCGAGAACATTAATCAAAACCTGTGTCCTCACACCCAGAATGTCACTGACTACCCACTTTGGCGTACGAGATAGCACTCTCGCCTGACAGACCTGTGGCAATGTATTCGAATCCGACTTTGAGGTGGTGATTTTATAGAATTAATATTTGTTCCCAGGTCGACCATGCCTTTTAATTGACCACATCACTCGTTGAGTGTTGATTGATCTAAAATACCGCAGTGGCGGTACCATAGCCAATGAGGTTCTACCGAGGGGTGGTTATTGCTAGTTGAAAAATCTAAAATATGAAGCGATCATTACATAATCAATACACCACACGACGTGGGTCGTGTATTTTTACTGTATCTAAAATATGATCATGAAAATTAGACTATAACTCTTTGAATATATAGTTTTCTTCTTATTCCAGATTGGAAACAGGCATTCTTGCTGATGTATTTATAAATGATCCTTGAGCCGCGTGGTTCTGTTCTGAATTGAAGTAACTAATAACATCAAATTGAAGGAAACAGTTCAAATGAGACAGTGAAAACATGAGTAACGCAACATCTCGATGTATCATGACATTACCTGTTGATAATCAGGTGGCATATTTTGGGATCATGCTTAGCTGTGTTGTGCTAATCCTCAGTGCTGTGATAGCTGTTACAATAATGCGGACCCCGGCACTTCACAAGAACAACAACTATTACATCGCTTCAATATCTCTTTGTGATTTGCTCATTTATGGAACCCATATTATTTACGCCATAATTTACTCCAAACCGTTCATTCAACATGTGAACAATGCCAGAATCCTGGATACCGTAATACTGGGAATGTCCTACTCGCCGATATTCTCGTCCGCTACCCATTTGTCTGTAATAGCAATCGATCGTTACATTTACGTATTGAAGCCATTTTATTACATAAATCAAATGACAAGATCGGCGATGTGTAAACTGCTTCTGTTTATATGGATGTTCACGGTGATGTATTTAATAACACCAGTACTATTCTATAGAAGTGAATCATTTCACGCCAAATGCATTTTTCAACATCCTCCGATTGAATATTGCATTTTGTTAGCTGCTGTGTGTGTAACGAATTTTGTGATCACATGTGTGTGCTACTATAGAATTGCTCGTTTGGCTTTTGAACGTAAGAAAGCAAAGATAGCTCAAAGACAGCAGCATCGTGCCACAACTGATGTCATTGTTGTCAGGAGTGACGGGAAAGCCGCTATGAAAAGTGTCAAGTTTTTTGTCGCCATGTTTGGAACATCTGTTCTCTGTTATTCACCGTTAGTATTCATGACATGCGTGTTCCAGTCATCCTACGAGGTACCTAAACATGCCATCATGATAATAATGTATTGTTTCCATGTCCATTCAGTCCTGAACTTTTGTATCTATCTCAATATGAACAGAGATTTCCGTGTAGGAGTAAAGAAACTATGTACAAATTGGCTTCTGGTCTGTTGTAAACAGCCGCGGAATAATTAACTCCAATTTGGAGCAGGTCGTGGACATGCAGTCTGTCTTGTCCATTTGCTGCTATCTTTGAGCTGTCTTTGCTTTCTTACATCCAATTACAAGGCAGCAAGCCTTTCACAGAACATCGCTCTCATCACGCGCCCCTGACAGGACTCTCGATCCTGGGCCAGCTCTGTCTCATGCATGTTCACGTCCTGGGCCAGCTCTCTGTCTCATGCATGTTCACGTCCTGGTCCTCGTTAATGAAATGTGTCCAGCTTGTGTATGTCGACCCCTGCCTTGCCTCCCAACAACCACGCCCACCATCGTCGTGTTTGTCTACCCCTACCTGACCTCCCAACAACCACGCCCACCACCGTCGTGTCTGCCCACCCCTACGTGACCTCCCAACAACCACGCCCACCACAGTCGTGTCTGCCCACCCCTACCTGACCTCCCAACAACCACGCCCACCACCGTCGTGTCTGCCCACCCCTACCTGACCTCCCAACAACCACGCCCACCACAGTCGTGTCTGTCCACCCCTACCTGACCTTCCAACAACCACTCCCACCACCGTCGTGTCTGCCCAACCCTACCTGACCTCCCAACAACCACGCCCACCACAGTCGTGTCTGCCCACCCCTACCTGACCTCCCAACAACCACGCCCACCACAGTCGTGTCTGCCCACCCCTACCTGACCTCCCAACAAACACACCCACCACAGTCGTGTCTGTCCACCCCTACTTGACCTCCCAACAACCACGCCCACCACAGTCGTGTCTGTCCACCCCTATCTGACCTCCCAACAACCACGCCCACCACAGTCGTGTCTGTCCACCCCTACCTGACCTCCCAACAACCACACCCACCACAGTCGTGTCTGTCCTCCCCTACCTGACTTCCCAACAACCACGCCCACCACAGTCGTGTCTGCCCACCCCTACCTGACCTCCCAACAACCACGCTCACCACCGTCGTGTCTGTCCTCCCCTACCTGACCTCCCAACAACCACGCCCACCACAGTCGTGTCTGCCCACCCCTACCTGACCTCCCAACAACCACACCCACCACAGTCGTGTCTTTCCTCCCGTACCTGACCTCCCAACAACCACGCCCACCACAGTCGTGTCTGCCCACCCCTACCTGACCTCCCAACAACCACACCCACCACAGTCGTGTCTGCCCACCCCTACCTGACCTCCCAACAACCACACCCACCACAGTCGTGTCTGCCCACCCCTACCTGACCTCCCAACAACCACGCCCACCACAGTCGTGTCTGCCCACCCCTACCTGACCTCCCAACAACCACGCCCACCACAGTCGTGTCTGTCCTCCCGTACCTGACCTCCCAACAACCACGCCCACCACAGTCGTGTCTGTTCTCCCGTACCTGACCTCCCAACAACCACACCCGCCACCGTCGTGTCTGCCCACCCCTACCTGACCTCCCAACAACCACGCCCACCACAGTCGTGTCTGTCCTCCCCTAACTGACCTCCCAACAACCACGGCCATCACAGTCGTGTCTGCCCACCCCTACCTGACCTCCCAACAACCACGCTCACCACAGTCGTGTCTGTCTTCCCCTACCTGACCTCCCAACAACCACGCCCACCACAGTCGTGTCTGTCCTCCCCTACCTGACATCCCAACAACCACGCACACCACAGTCGTGTCTGTCCTCCTCTACCTGACCTCCCAAAAACCACGCCCACCACAGTCGTGTCTGCCCACCCCTACCTGACCTCCCAACAACCACGCTCACCACCGTCGTGTCTGTCCTCCCGTACCTGACCTCCCTACAACCACGCTCACCACAGTTGTGTCTGTCCACCCCTACCTGACCTCCCAACAACCACGCTCACCACCGTCGTGTCTGCCCACCCCTACCTGACCTCCCAACAACCACGCTCACCACCGTCGTGTCTGTCCACCCCTACCTGACCTCCCAACAACCACACCCACCACAGTCGTGTCTGTCCTCCCCTACCTGACTTCCCAACAACCACGCCCACCACAGTCGTGTCTGCCCACCCCTACCTGACCTCCCAACAACCACGCCCACCACAGTCGTGTCTGTCCTCCCCTACCTGACCTCCCAATAACCACACCCACCACAGTCGTGTCTTTCCTCCCCTACCTGACCTCCCAACAACCACGCTCACCACAGTCGTGTCTGCCCACCCCTATCTGACCTCCCAACAACCACGCTCACCACAGTCGTGTCTGCCCACCCCTACCTGACCTTCCAACAACCACGCCCACCACAGTCGTGTCTGTCCTCCCGTACCTGACCTCCCAACAACCACACCCACCACAGTCGTGTCTGCCCACCAATACCTGACCTCCCAACAACCACGCTCACCACAGTCGTGTCTGCCCACCCCTACCTGACCTCCCAACAACCACGCCCACCACAGTCGTGTCTGTCCTCCCGTACCTGATCTCCCAACAACCACACCCACCACAGTCGTGTCTGCCCACCAATACCTGACCTCCCAACAACCACGCTCGCCACAGTCGTGTCTGTCCACCCTTACCTGACCTCCCAACAACCACGCCCACCACAGTCGTGTGTGTCCACCCCTACCTGATCTCCCAACAACCACGCCCAACACAGTCGTGTCTGTCCTCCCGTACATGACCTCCCAACAACCACACCCACCACAGTCGTTCTGCCCACCCCTACCTGACCTCCCAACAACCACGCCCACCACAGTCGTGTCTGTCCACCCCTACCTGACCTCCCAACAACCACGCTCACCACAGTCGTGTCTGCCCACCCCTATCCTCCCAACAACCACACGCACCACCGTCGTGTCTGCCCACTCCTACCTGTCCTCCCAACAACCACATCCACCACAGTCGTGTCTGCCCACCCCTACCTGACCTCCCAACAACCACACCCACCACAGTCGTGTCTGCCCACCCCTACCTGACCTCCCAACAACCACACCCACCACAGTCGTGTCTGCCCACCCCTACCTGACCTCCCAACAACCACGCCCACCACAGTCGTGTCTGCCCACCCGTACCTGACCTCCCAACAACCACGCCCACCAAAGTCGTGTCTGCCCACCCCTACCTGACCTCCCAACAACCACGCCCACCACAGTCGTGTCTGCCCACCCCTACCTGACCTCCCAACAACCACGCCCACCACAGTCGTGTCTGTCCTCCCGTACCTGACCTCCCAACAACCACGCCCACCACAGTCGTGTCTGCCCACCCCTATCTGACCTCCCAACAACCACACCCACCACAGTCGTGTCTGTCCTCCCCTAACTGACCTCCCAACAACCACACCCACCACAGTCGTGTCTGCCCACCCCTACCTGACCTTCCAACAACCACGCCCACCACAGTCGTGTCTGCCCAACCCTACCTGACCTCCCAACAACCATGCTCACCACCGTCGTGTCTGCCCACCCCTACCTGACCTCCCAACAACCACGCTCACCACCGTCGTGTCTGTCCACCCCTACCTGACCTCCCAACAACCACGCTCACCACCGTCGTGTCTGTCCACCCCTACCTGACCTCCCAACAACCACGCCCACCACAGTCGTGTCTGTCCTCCCCTACCTGACCTCCCAACAACCACACCCACCACAGTCGTGTCTGTCCACCCCTACCTGACCTCCCAACAACCATGCCCACCACAGTCGTGTCTGTCTTCCCCTACCTGACCTCCCAACAACCACGCTCATCACCGTCGTGTCTGTCCACCCCTACCTGACCTCCCAACAACCAAGCCCACCACAGTCGTGTCTGTCCACCCCTACCTGACCTCCTAACAATCACACCCACTACAGTCGTGTCTGCCCACCCCTACCTGACCTCCCAACAACCACGCCCACCACAGTCGTGTCTGTCCACCCCTACCTGACCTCCCAACAACCACGCTCACCACCGTCGTGTCTGTCCTCCCCTACCTGATCTCCCAACAACTACGCCCACCACCGTCGTGTCTGTCCACCCCTACCTGACCTCCCAACAACCACGCTCACCACCGTCGTGTCTGCCCACCCCTACATGACCTCCCAACAACCACGCCCACCACAGTCGTGTCTGTCCACCCCTACCTGACCTCCCAACAACCACGCCCACCACAGTCGTGTCTGCCCTCTCCTACCTGACCTCCCAACAACCACGCCCACCACAGTCGTGTCTGCCCACCCCTACCTGACCTCCCAACAACCACGCCCACCACAGTCGTGTCTGTCCTCCCGTACCTGACCTCCCAACAACCACGCCCACCACAGTCGTTTCTGCCCACCCCTACCTGACCTCCCAACAACCACGCCCACATCGTCTTGTGTATCGACTCTTGCTTGGCCTCCCAACAACCACGCCCACCACCGTGGTGTCTGTCGACCCCTATCTGACCTCCCAACAACCACACCTCCCATTGATGTTCCATGTAAACCACCCTGGAGTTTGATCTGATCAAGACACTTCAGACATTACATTGTTCATGAGCCTTTTATTTTTCAGACGTTACTGAATGCATGTAGTTGTTTCTACGTCTACACCAACGGTATTAGACCAGCTTGATTACATTGTTTAGTAAGTGTTAAATAGTCCATCTGCCGTGTGCTACCGAGACCTACATCTGAAACACGGAATAGGAACATGGTAGCCAATCGTTTATGTCGTAAGGTGCGATAAGAAAACTTTGGAGTGAGGCAAGCTGTCTAATATCATAGAAAACGTTACATGCAAAATACTACCAGTTACGAACACATTCACACTGTGATGGATGGGATTTGGCTGAGGACTATGCTGCAATGGAAAACGAAAGACATGAAACAAAGAGCTGGTTCATAATTCGCAGACGTAAATTACAATTACAATAGGATGCATGTATTGTCTAACATATACAGCTATTGTACAGCTCTCCTTCAAATTGTTTCTTCAAAATGCCTTCATACATTTTTGTCTCTGTGAAATTTACTTTATGGGTTCAATATAATTTGACCCGAAGAAATGCCAAATCGTCATCTATGTTTGTTTGTATCGAATGTTCTTTGTTGTTGAATAAATTTTAGTTCAGTCACTGTGTCCCAGTAATTTGTTACATGATTATAATAAACAGACATGGTAAAAAAGCATCAATACAAATACTAGAAGAAATGCAATAAAGGCTAGTGACCGTACCAAAAATATAGGAGTTCTTGCAGTAACTAATGGCGGGCATAAACAAGCAGATCGCCATTTCTGACCAGCCATAGTTTAAAATTACGCGACACTTGAAAAGTCTAGGTCAGTCAGTAAGAAATTTTGCCCGTCTAGTGAGCGTCGGTCATTCTCGGGTGCACGTTTAGTTTAGTTTTAGGTTAGTCGATGGATCAACATCACGGCACACGGGTGTAACCCATAAGTGCTCCGTTCTCCTCCTAACTCAAACCTGACTCTGGAGAAACTCAGCTCAGTGCACGAACTCCGTAGCACCGGCGAGGCTCCTGAAATACTTTGGGTAGATTTTTAACTCGAAATTTTTCCCGGGCAGCGCCGTTAGGCTACTCTTTTTCGATTTCCAACTGCCAAGGGATTTTTTAAATGCGCAACAATACACACGGGCGTCCGATCTCACTACCCAGAGACCAGGGGAAATTTTATTACTAGAAGTCCAAGTGAAATAAATCCCGGTCCTCACCGGGGCTTGAACCCGGGACCTCCAGCACTCGAGGCGGACACCATATCTCGAGACCACGCAGCCCGGGTGCATGTGATTGGATGATGAGCCAAAGGCGTGATTCAAAAAATGCTTTCCCTTGTCGGCAATCCATCTGAACGACGTTAAAACTGTTATGATATATAAGTACGGAACATCCTTGAGAACGAACGAACGAACGAAAATCTTTATTTTCAGAGCCATCACATAGCAGTGTTATTGTGTGACAGTAGAGTGTTGAGACAGGCGTTATACAGTATGTGCTTGATCGTGATACAGCTTTAGTGATATAAACATAACCTCGAGTAACGCAACTTTACAGAACGCAATTACGGAATAGAAAGGGCGGTGCTTCGACTAGCCTTTATCTTCAAATAAACGAAAACACGACAAATAAGCACTGTTAGGACACTACAGTGACCACATTATTGCTTAAAAATGAATGTGAACAATAGAAAGATGAAAATAATGAGAACAATTAAAAGACAATGTAAACATGAAGACAAAAAGGGAATAAATGCACAACTTATCTCAGAATCACAGGATGTGAAACTGACATGAATCGCGACGTTAATACTCTTACATTGTCAATCGTCAGAGGTTGTGGTGCAATAGATGGGGACGGTCCAGTCAAGACTCCAGGTAAATGTTTGAATGTGGTACATGAAGATATGGACGGAGGGAAGAATGGGAAAACTGTGAGCTCTGGGGATATGAGGGGGGGGGGGGAGGGGGGGGGCGAGAGTGACAACTAGGACAGAGTGCCCAGGTGGATGTCCATGCAGTACAAGAATGTGTGCCAGTAATGACTGGCCGTAGTAGGCAAGTGTCAAAGAGAAATGAAATATACAAGATTGTGAAAATAATGAACCACATGCTCGTTGTTCCTTCTTGCGTAACAAAGGAATAATACAATTGGCGGATTGTGTGCTTTTACACACACACACACACACACGCACGCACACACGCACGCACACACGCACGCACGCACGCACGCACACGCACACGCGCACGCACACACACACACAGACAGACAGACACACAGATACACGCACACACACACGCACACACACACACGCACACGCACACGCACACGCGCACACGCGCACGCGCACGTAGACAGACAGACAGACAGATACACACACACACTCACACACAGAGTCATATATGAGAATATACGGAATGAGTGGGTCTAACAATACAAGGTTTCGCTCATACTGCCTAGTGTGCCATAGTGTCAGGGAGGTTGATTGTTATATCACGAAAGTGGGAGGGGGGAAGAGGGGTTCATCCCTTAATGTATTGTGTTATTGGGGTAGTATATTATCAGACCACCCGTAATGCACATGCTATGTGATCGCAAAGCGAATTACAATTGTTGTGCAGTATGGTACTGATGCGAATTGACCTTACCAAGGCTTTTGATACAGTCAGCAGAGAAGGACAGTGGAAGATCATGACAAAATATGGCTGTATACGAAAGTTTGTCCAAATAGTGCTGCTATTTCATGATGGCATGCAGGCAAGAGTACAGGAAAATGGTGAACTGTCTGAACCCTTTCCTGTCACCAATGGAGTGAAGCAAGGATGTGTCCTGGCACCAACACTGTTCAGCCTCATGTTTTCAGCCATGTTGATGAATGCCTTCGAGAACGACGACATTGGAATAGACATAAACTACCGTTTGGATGGAAAGTTATTCAATCTCAGAAAGCTGAAAGCTAAAACCAAAATTAACAGCGACACCGTCAGAGAGCTCCTGTTCGCTGATGATTGCGCTCTATACGCCAACTCAGAGGCGGACATGCAATATAATGTTACAGCTTTCTCACATGCCTGTGCCAACTTTGGGCTCAATATCAACTTGGAGAAGACTGTAGTTATGTAACAGCCAGCTCCAGGGAATAATCACACTGTGCCGAATATCAAAGTGAATGGTCATAGACTAAGTATTGGGAACAAATTCACCTATCTTGGCAGCATTGTGTCACAAGCTGCCACAATTGAGGACGACGTGAATGCAAGAATCTCCAAGGCCAGTGTGGCCTTTGGCAGACTGTACAAGAATGTATGGGACAGAACTGGAATAAGCCTGCAAACAAAGCTAAAAGTCTACAAAGCAGTTGTATTATCCACACTGCTATATGCTTGTGAAACCTGGACTGTTTATCAGCGATACGCTAGGAAATTAAACCACTTCCACACAGTCTGCCTAAGGAAGCTACTGAAGATTAAATGGCAAGACAAGATCCCAGACACTGAAGTCCTAGAAAGAGCGTCCATGTCCAGTATCCACACTCTACTGATGAAGAATCAGATTCGTTGGGCTGGTCACTTGACTCGCATGCCAGATCACAGGCTCCTTAAACGAAATTTTTACAGCGAACTGCGTTGTGGTAAACGCTCTCAAGGTGACCAGATGAAACTCTTTAAAGACACACTGAAAATCTCTCTGAATGCTTTTGGAAGTCATCATGACACCTGGGAGACTGCTGCCAGAGACCGAAATTCGTGGCGTGCATCATTACACAAGGGTGCAGTCTTGTGTGAGTCTACCTGGACTGCAAGCGCCGTAAAGAAAAGGCAGGACAGAAAAATCACTGCAGGAAATCCTCCTCCAGAAACGTCAAGCATTCTTTGTCCACATTGTCAAAGAACATTTCGAGCCAAAATAGGCCTTATCAGCCATCTTAGAACCCACGGCTCTATACTTTCAACCCCACTGGATGAAATGAATGGTCATCATCATTCTTGATGGACAAACAACAACTGATGCGTAATATTCAGGTTCTTTCTTGCTGTGTGCGAGTGGAAATCATGACCAAAGTAATTGTCGCTATAAAGAGGTCCTCTGCCCACTGCAATGATCTGAAAATAGCTCTGTAAAGAGTAAAGTGTTATTCTCAGAAGAAAACGACGGTGATAAGACATATTTACAAAACCAGACAGAGTAAGTAAGAAAGTAACGAGTTAGTGACTGAGAAACAGCTCACTAGAGATTAAATCAAGATACTATAGTATATATACTATACAAGAAACGTGAGAGCAAACACGTTGTCAAATTAGGGGACAACACACGTGCATACGAATCAATCTATAAACTTCAATGAAAATAGGACCAATATCTTGGTCGTTAAGAAGAAAGCCCACTACCGAGACACTGACAACTATTTTGAAAGTGCAAAACAGGTAATCATGTTCCGTCTCTGAACGGTAAACAGCAGAGTAGACAATCTTTCACGAAGACTCAAAGCGGGTCTGTCACCCATGTGTACGTGTGAACAAACTACACAGACAGCTGAACAGATCCTTAAAAATGGCAACATGATGACTAAATTGCGGTATCATTTCTGGTCACTCCATACGCACATTAACGCACAACTATTTGGAAGCTTTCACGAACTCAATATAAAAAGCTAACACGAATACCTGTGTACACATTATTAACCAGCAGCTGAAGAAACAAGAAGGAAATGAAAAATAAGGTAAGAAATATATTCCTTCTACTTTCCTTTCAATTTACAAATTATTTACCCCATGCCTCTGTAAATTCTCTGTCTTTACTAATATTACACATTGCACCCCTCTCGGGATTCTCCGTGGTGAAGTAGTCAAGCCGTCAGACTCGGGCTCCGAAGGTTATATGGTCTATTCCGGGCCGCGTCCTTCATTTCACGAGTGCATTTTTTTCGGAGACTCCCGAGAGTCGTCGCTGGAGGTACGGAGTTCGCGCTTTGTGCGACGCTTTCCGCGCTGCGGAAAGAAACTGAGCCATAGGGGATAAAAACCCGGTGCAATGCAGCCGACCCTGTCGATTTAAGACAGGTTTTAAGCTACTTCTTTCATTGCACCCACTCCCATACGAATCCGGATACGCCTTGTGTGTCATCTGAATTGGCGAGGCTTTCATTACTGTAAACATAAATTTGTTAGCGAGAAATGACTAGTTTTTCAACAAAACATCAAAGAAATGTCGCCGCTTTCGATGATTTAAGTTGTTTTTGGACCTATCAAAGACATATTCCTTGGGTGGGGGTAAATATAAGACGGCTGGAAAAATTTCATAACGATGCAACAGACAGTTTTCAAAATAATTGATCGTGAATGGAGGTATTATTTTCGGGACATACTATAATAAGAAATGTAACCAGCCCGCACGAAGCGAGGTCAAGGACGATCATGTGACTTCGGGGCCGACACGGCTTGAAGATTATTGGGCCGAGGGAATTTGTGAGAGAAAGACCACTGCTACAGCAGCTAAGTTTAATTTTATTAATTTATATATATTCGGCTGGCTTCCTTTCCTAGTATACTCGTATACTCTCGTAGGTAACTTGACGACGGTGAGAATCAGCAGTGGTTCGAATCGCGTCGGTAACTTACGGGATATGTGAGCGGGCCGCTCAGAAAGCAATGGCAAACTACTGAGCGTAATCTTGGCAAGAAATCAACAATCAGCTGAAAGATGCTAATGTTGACAGCGATGTCCTGTAAAAGGATATGGAAAAAAAATATATATACATATTCGAAACAACATTGAAGAATATTTGAGATGAATCGACTTAGTCAGCAAGCAACATTTTCAACCCAGAGGATGACTTTGTCAACAGTAGGGCTGAAAGTTCCGTCAACCGTACAATAGTTGACCATGTGTGTACACATTCACTCGATTGAAAAAAAAACAACGGGACCCCATTAAGGCAAATGTGTTAATAATGTATTCAGTGTATCAAGACACTAAGTAGGTTCTATTTGGACTTATATACATTTTCAACGACAGTCATGAAAATGGCGTTACACGCTCTTGACGACAATGCCACCGTTGATTGATAATTGACTTCGGGTCAAATGGCCAGGCATGGTAACACGATAACAATTATATGTTGGTGGTGCCTGGTATTTGTTTTCATAGTTGGTCTGTAATATTTAGGATCCTCTTCGGTGCTACGGATTTCGTCCACTGAGCTGAGATTCTCCGGACTGAAGCTTGAGTTAGAACGGAGCACTTATGGGTTACACCCGTGTGCCGTGATGTTGATCCGTCAACTAAACTAAACTAAACTAAACTAAACTAAACTAAACTGTTGATCTGTAATAACAGCGGATTGGGACGCAGACGTTGCTCAGCATTTATCAGCTGTGTCTTCACTAACAACTGTCATATATTAGTCATGTTATAACGAGCCAAACAATAACAAGGCAGACAGTAATAACATGGCACCCTCCGTCGAGAACAATAATACCATATCCAACAACTGTCTCTCGGCGGCTCTCACGCTCAATCAGCGTGTACTCATAAAGTTTCACGTCAGCCTGTATGTGGGGCTAAAAGAGCAATTATTTATGAAATACTATTATCACATATTTCATTAAAATGTAAACACCGAGTTATATGGCAGATGGTGATACACAAACAGCACAATTCACACATTTAAACAGTGTTAGCAAACGGCACTATGATACAGACATTACTTGTAGAAGACAGAAGAGAGCTGAGAGGCAACGTGGCGGGGTCTAACGAGGGCAGCATGATTGATTATATGATGATACCGACCACGCCTCACAGACGCAGGTCCATCCACAGCCGGGTTGTCTTATATATAATATAGTAGGCGGGACAGCGTGGTTATTGTAGCTATCTGTATATTACTGACATACATGTCGTATTATGATATACACATAGATAATTGTGACATAAATGTTATATTAAGATAAATACTTGGATAATGGTGGTATACATGCTACGTTATGATAACTGTCAAACTGTCATTTATTGCCAATATAGTACCTTGCGGTATATGGCGAGGAAAAGGGGGGGGGGGGGGGTCTTTGAGCCTGAAGAATTAAGGACGCCTGGCTAGTTCAGTCACTGTGAACTGTGCAGGTTAGCATGTTATGATAAATAAGTAGATAATGGTGACATACATATTATGTTATGATAACCACGCAGATGATGGTAATATACTTATGGTATGATAGACAGATATATAATGGTGAAATAAATGTTATGTTATGATAAACACGTGGATAATGGTGAAATAAATGTTATGTTATGATAGACACGTGTATAATAGTGATACGATACAATAGCTACAACACAACATGTTTCAACCATATAGTTGTCCTGATACTGACTTGTGTTTTTCGGCTTGAGATTAGTACAGAGCTGTTTATTGTAACCCCATCATTAACTACCATTTCCTCGGGGATTGTGTCGCAGAGGGAACTTTTCATTCTTCAATGCACGAAACAAATGGGGTTGGAATAACCGGCACTCGGACTTTACAATTACGAAAATACATAGAGTGTTACAATGTCATAATGCAATATATCCTGTACGGACTGGCCATGATTAAACCTAGGATGGTAATGTTACAATGTCATGATACAATACATCACATAAGAAACTGCTAGGATTACACCTAAGATGGTAATGTTACAAGGTCATGATACAATACTTCACATACAAAACGGCTAGGATTACACCTAGGATGGTAATGTTACAAGATCATGATACAATACATCACATAAGAAACGGCTAGGATTACACCTAGAGTGGTAATATTACAAGGTCATGATACAATACATCAAATAAGAAACGGCTAGGATTACACCTAGGATGGTATTGTTACAAGGTCATGATACAATTTATCTCATACAAAACGGCTAGGATTACACCTAGGATGGTAATGTTACAAGGTCATGATAAAATACATCACATACTAAACGGCTAGGATTACACCTAGGATGGTAATGTTATAAGGTCATGATACAATACATCACATACAAAACGGCTAGGATTACACCTAGGATGGTAATGTTACAAGGTCATGATATAATACATCACATACTAAACGGCTAGGATTACACCTAGGATGATAATGTTACAAGGTCATGATACAATACATCACATAAGAAACGGCTAGGATTACACCTAGAGTGGTAATATTACAAGGTCATGATACAATACATCAAATAAGAAACGGCTAGGATTACACCTAGGATAGTATTGTTACAAGGTCATGATACAATATATCTCATACAAAACGGCTAGGATTACACCTAGGATGGTAATGTTACAAGGTCATGATACAATACTTCACATACAAAACGGCTAGGATTACACCTAGGATGGTAATGTTACAAGGTCATGATACAATACATCACATAAGAAACGGCTAGGATTACACCTAGAGTGGTAATATTACAAGGTCATGATACAATACATCACATACGGACAAGCCAGGATTATAATTAGGATGTCAACGTTTGTCCAGCGGGTATGTTAGGTATTTCATCATCGACGGCCTCAGACCCAATACCCAGCTAGAGCAAATGTTCAATCAAACTGAGCGTCGATTTATGTCATGTGTCATAACACACTAACATTGAGTTGTATTATCATGTCATGTTTCATAACACACTAACATTGAGTTGTATTATCATGTCATGTTTCATAACACACTAACATTGAGTTTATTATCATGTCATGTTTCATAACACATTAACATTGAGTTGTAATATCATGTCATGTTTCATAACATACTAACAATGAGTTGTAATATCATGTCATGTTTCATAACACACTAACACTGAGTTGTAATATCATGTTATGTTTCGTAACATACTAACATTGAGTTGTATTATCATGTCATGTTTCATAACACATTAACATTGAGTTGTAATATCATGTCATGTTTCATAACATACTAACAATGAGTTGTAATATCATGTCATGTTTCATAACACACTAACACTGAGTTGTAATATCATGTTATGTTTCGTAACATACTAACATTGAGTTGTAATATCAATGTCATGTTTCATAACACACTAACATTGAGTTATAATATCATGCCATGTTTCATAACACACTAACACACAGTTGTAATATCATGTCATGTTTCATAACGCACAATACATACTACATTTGTAATATCACGTGATGTTTCAGAACACACTAACATTAAGTTGAAATGTCATATCATGTTTCATGACACACTAACATTGAGTTGTAATATCATGTCAGATTATATAGTCTGAAGGCTGGTAATTCAGTGTTTGAATATGCACCTCTCCATTCCAGATGTGCAACCTGCTCACAAACTGAACCTTCTGTATGAGATTGAATATGAGTTCAAGAATAAATAACATTCACATGAGACGTTTTCACTCACGCACCGCTCCCTTCTCCAGTAGTCAACGAAGATCATCCCCGTGCGGATAATACCAGTGACAGTGTGAGTTCACGTGCTCCTGAACTGGCCCCTACGAGTTGAGTGTCTTCCAGTCTCGCTGCCCACACTCCGCTAGTCACCCTCTCCAGGTGTGGATTGTCTGCCCGTGTTTCACGTAAATATAAGAAGCTCAGAAACCAGATGTATTTCTGTCCCAAAGTGTAATTCCATGAAAGTGAACTTGACCTGGCAGCGAGAAGGAGAGAAGAGTTATCTGGAGTCAAGACTAAGACTCTAGCATAAAAAAATACATGGCTGTAAACAGTACTCTTGGTTGTATCCGTCAGTTTAATGAGATGGGCGCCATGGCTTATATCTTTGGTCTGATCAGTCTGATGACTGTAGTGCAGAACATTCTGACAATAGTGACCATCTACCGGACTGTCGCATTACACACAATCACCAACATGATAATTGTGTCAATGAACATTGGAGATACATTCCTGAATGTATCTTTTCTTGTGATTACAGATACCTTCTACACTGGGCTCATCAATCTCTCAAACTGTGAAACTTGTGTGGACACGATCACCTTGGGCTTGTTTTCTTTCCAGCAGATCTTAACTTATTTTCATTTCGGTGTCGTCGCCGTCGACCGTTATATCTACATAGCCCACCCTTTTTTCTACATTAAACACGTGAATATACGTTGTATTATCAAAGTTATCATTGGGTGTTGGGCAGTAGCGATCATATACTTATGCGTTCCTCTGATCGTGTACAGAGGCGATTCCTATCACGAAGTTTGCATTATCCTGCATCCACCAAAACAGTACTTCAGTGCTATATGGTTTGTTTACCTGGCTATTCTTATTACCGTGTGTATCTGTGATTTTAAAATAGTCCGTTTGGCGTTCCGACGAAAAAAGTCTGCTATCGCAAGAAGAATTGCTACCTCATGTGGAAGCTCACTGTCAGAGAACAACTTCAAAGCCGCTATAAGAATTGTCAAGTTCTTCGCTTTTAATTTCGGAATATTTTCTGTTTGTACGCTCCCACTGGGATTAATCGCAATTGTTAATTATTTTATGACTGTGTCAGATTACATACAAGCTCCAGTTGTTGCTGTGTATGAAGTTAACCATGTTGTTGAATTCTATGTGCATATTTACACGAGTAAGGAGTTTTACCTCGGGCTGAAACGGTTATTTCAGACTTGAATACATATATAATTGTGATATTTAAAGAAAAAAACATTTAGTACGTTGCAGTCAACCCCAGCATGGTTTTGCTGTTTGTGATCGCTTGGGAAGTTTACGTTCAGTAGTTTGTCATTGCTTTCTGAACGACCGGCACCCATGTCATTTCATTTAAAAAAACAACAACAATGCATTGCGGTATGCTGCCAAATCGCCCGCAGCTGTGTTTCGAACGCGGGATTACGAACTGCGTCCGTAACTACTTAACCCCGGAGCAGGCAATTGTGATCAATACAAGGATATATCAGAAACGCATATTGGTGCCAATCTTAAAGGCTTGATAAGCAATGTAATGACACAGTTTCATAGTGTAAGTTGGTGCTCAGTTACATTGTTATAAATATATATTCTCTTTATATGAAGTCGATTATTTGTGCCAACATATCTAAACTCTTCCGGTTAAAGACAGGTTTCTATAAACAGCCAATACTGCACACCATGTTTGACGTCATCATCTGATTTGAATCGGGTGTCACAAGTGTGTGTTGTTGCCATCGGTGGATAGAGATTCAGATCTGAAGGTGAGACACATCAGGCCGTAGACTGCATGTTAGGGGATGTCCATATGTATAATATATTCACTGTATCACATACTATTTGTATTCTGTTTGTATCATGCAACAGCACCATCCGTTTGTCTGATGTCAGCGTCTTTTAGTGGTAAACTCTGTTCAGTTTCTGGAGAATTGTTTTATAAAGAGAAACTGATATTATTGCCTCCTCACGGAGTGACATCCAACAGAACCACACGGTACATATGCTAAAGCACAGTCACCGCAATTTGAGGTTTGGTCCATGATTTGAAATATCCTCAGATGACGACCAGGATTTGGATTGTGTCCCTTGTCAGCTTTGACTCACGAAATATCGCTAGTAATTATTTGTTTTAAGAACTTCTCAACGATGGTCATTAAAACAGTCGAGGTGGTTAAGAGGCTCATACATTTACTGTTCTCAGGTTCTCTGATTGATGCCGAGAAACCTAAACCAAACATTTTGTGCATGCTAACTCGTGGAGAAATATTCCAGGCTGTGCCATGTGGAATACTAAAGTTTATTCTAACACTTTCAGTGAGCGGACAAATGTTCCTGTATTGCTAGATTGCTGATACGAACATAGTCCGATCATGTGTTCCTCCGTGATACTAACTCGCCCGTCACAAGATCAACGACACCATTGTGTCATATGCTCAACATTTCAAGACAGTCACAGATTCACTTTCACTGTCAATTTCAGTTTGCTTTGTCCGCTTGACCACATACACGATGAGCTAATCGTACTGTTTATTGTGTCCACTCACAAAGTATGGTTGATGTTGTTTATTTATCTAGTTCATGAACATGACGAAATTAGAAATTGACCTGTGATTCCACTAAGCAGCCTAAGTCTGAACTTTCTGTCAGCAAAATGCCCTCTCACTGCCTGAAGTATGTCGGTGGTACTTAAATAGGGAATATTTATTTATGGCTGCCCTTTCTTGAACACACAGACGTATCAACTAGATTGAATGACTATTGTCCAGTAAGAGTTGTGGACGGTTGCAGATTACTCCATGTTTGTTTTACAGTGTTTACCTGTTGACACTCCGATATACACATTCTGGAAGGTAAATGGTTTGTTTGAACAATTCATTATGGCATGATGTTGTACTAATATCATTGGCACCTTGCCGTCTTGACAGACGATAGTTTGTGCTTTAAAAAGGCATAATAACATTTACCTATGGCGGTAGTGAATGTGACTGATAAGGCCAATTTGCACTGTAAATATCCGTTCACAGTGGGTGCATGTGAACACGTGGTCATTTCCAGCATCACGCACCATCTTACGTCTCACACGCTCGGTGTGTGACTTATCTGCAATAATTTTCTCGTTTGTCTTTATTCCATTTCTGATGTTTGCCCTCCATGCAACACGTTCAGCGGCGACTTGCTCCCAATGTGCATTATCAATGCCTGTATCAATCATGTCCCGCTTACACACATCTTTGTATCGTAGTAGAGGCCGACCCTGAGATCTCTTACCCATCTGTAATTCACCAAAAAAGATGTCCTTTGGTATTCTAAAATCATCCATCCTCCTAAGATGTCCAATCCATCTAAGTCTACGAAGACTGAGCATGGAATAAACCGTCACACAACCTGATCTTTCCAATACTTCAGTATCTGTGATTTTGTCTTGCCACATAATACCAAGAATTCTTCGCAGTCACAGCATATGAGAGCTGTTTAAACGTTTCTCTTGGTGTGAGTAAGTTGTCCAGATTTCACTGCCATAAAGAGGAGTACTAAGGACACAGGCTTGATAGACAAGGACTTTTGTTTTGGCAGTAAGCTTCCTGTTCTCCCAGACTCCTTTTCTTAACCTGTTCATTGTTGTTACTGCCTTACCAATCCGGATGTTGATTTCCTGATCTAGGGATAATTTGCTATTTTCCACTGACCCTAGATATGTAAAATGGTCTACCATCTCTAGTTCGGCGTCGTCAATAAAGATTGATGGTACCCCATGTGCACCTTGTGACATAATCTGTGTCTTCTTTTTGCTAATTGTTAAACCAAATTCAGAACAAGCATTGGAGAATGCAGATAGTAGACATTGCGATTCTTCCTCAGAGTGAGTCGTAACTGACCGTGGCGGGTCGTAGTGCGATAACTGGCCGTGGCAGCCTAACGTCACTGCATCTGTGTCCGTCTTCCAGTCTTGCCATGCTCACCACTGGAGCCAGATGGACGCAGACGAGAGAGCGGGGACGACGGAGTTGCGCGACCACTACCTCGCTATACAAATCTAAAGCGCAAGTCATTCGTTCCTCATCAAAAGATGCAGTGTAATGAATGGTCCTCGTCATTCATAACAGACGAACATCGGGTTGTAACTGCAGCATCATCTGCAAAAAGCAACTCTCTTATCAGTACCCTCCTAATTTTGGTCTTGGCCTTCAATCTCTGAGCATTGTAGAGGCCGCCATCTGAGCGTGAGTGAATGTATGAAGTTGTACTTGTACTAATAATATGTGACATAAGCTACATAACTGTGTAACGTGAAACATACTATTCAGAACAATGTTGTAATATGAGACATAGACTCCAACATGATGTTGTAATGTGACTTAAAAGCTTCAACATGGTGATGGAATGTGAGTTATAGACTCCAACATCGTGATACACAGTGAGATATAAACTGCAGCATCGTGATGTACAGTGAGATATACACTCCAACATCGTGATGTACCGTGATATATAGACTCCATCATCGTGATACACAGTGAGATATACACTCCAACATCGTGATGTACCGTGATATATAGACTCCATCATCGTGATACACAGTGAGATATACACTCCAACATCGTGATGTACCGTGATATATAGACTCCATCATCGTGATACACAGTGAGATATAAACTCCATCATCGTGATGTACAGTGAGATATAAACTCCAACATCGTGATGTACACAGTGAGATATAAACTCCAACATCGTGATATATTTATATTTGTATTTATATCATATAATATTTGTTTAATCGCCTCACTTTGTTGAACACATGACCACCGAGTCAGCAGGCATGTCTGTTAGCCGCTGGGCTACATGGGTTCCTGGTGTATTGTAGAAGAACTGAATTATAGAGCAGTTATACTATGTCGTATAATCAAATCCAAGAAATGTAGTGCGCCTATAGGGAAACCAATTCTACAACTATTTACTGTTGAGGAATCAAATTCTATACAACACAATGAAATGTGTATTGACACACCGACCTCAAATAACTGAGTAAGCATAGACAGCTGGTTGTTTCACTGATTGGTTTGTTGGTTGGTTAGTTCGTTGTTTGATTGGTTGTTTGACTGGTTGTTTGTTTGGTTGGTTGTTTGATTGTTTAGTTGGCCGTTTGGTTAAATGATTTGTTGTTTGGTTGATTGGTTAGTTGTTTAGTTCGTTGTTTGGTTGGTTGTCTGGTTGGTCATTTATTTGCTTGACTGATGATTTGCTTGGTTGTGTGGTTGGTTGTTTGATTGTTTAGTTCGTTGTTTAACTGGTCCTTTTGTTGGTTATTTGGTTGGCTGTGTGATTGGTTGTTTGGTTAAATGATTTGTTGTTTGGTGTGTTGATTGTTTGGTTCATTATGTGTTTGGTTAACTGGTTGGTTTGTGGTTGGCTGGTTGTTTGGTTGGTTAGTTGTTTGGTTGATTGTTTGATTGTTTAGTTTGTTGTTTTGTTGGTAGTTTAGTTGGTTGTTTGGTTGTTTGTTTGATTGGTTGTGCGGTTAGATGTTTGGTCAATTGTTTACTTCGTTGCATTGTTGGGGTTTTATTTTGTTGTTGGTTGTGTGGTTGGTTGTGTGGTTAGTTGTTTGGTTGTTTGGTTGTTTGGTTGGTTGTTTGGTTGGTTGTTTGGTTGGTTGTTTGGTTGTTTGGTTGTTTGGTTGGTTGTTTGGTTGGTTGTTTGGTTGTTTGGTTGTTTGGTTGGTTGTTTGGTTGTTTGGTTGTTTGGTTGTTTGGTTGTTTGGTTGTTTGGTTGTTTGGTTGTTTGGTTGGTTGTTTGGTTGTTTGGTTGTTTGGTTGTTTGGTTGGTTGTTTGGTTGGTTGTTTGGTTGTTTGGTTGTTTGGTTGGTTGTTTGGTTGGTTGTTTGGTTGGTTGTTTGGTTGGTTGTTTGGTTGGTTGTTTGGTTGGTTGTTTGGTTGTTTGGTTGGTTGTTTGGTTGTTTGGTTGGTTGTTTGGTTGTTTGGTTGGTTGTTTGGTTGGTTGTTTGGTTGTTTGGTTGTTTGGTTGGTTGTTTGGTTGTTTGGTTGTTTGGTTGGTTGTTTGGTTGTTTGGTTGGTTGTTTGGTTGTTTGGTTGGTTGTTTGGTTGTTTGGTTGGTTGTTTGGTTGTTTGGTTGGTTGTTTGGTTGGTTGTTTGGTTGTTTGGTTGTTTGGTTGGTTGTTTGGTTGGTTGTTTGGTTGTTTGGTTATTTGGTTGGTTGTTTGGTTGGTTGTTTGGTTGTTTGGTTGTTTGGTTGGTTGTTTGGCTGGTTGTTTGGTTGGTTGTTTGGTTTGTTGTTTGGTTGGTTGTTTGGCTGGTTGTTTGGCTGGTTGTTTGGTTGTTTGGTTGGTTGTTTGGTTGTTTGGTTGGTTGTTTGGCTGGTTGTTTGGTTGTTTGGTTGGTTGTTTGGTTGGTTGTTTGGCTGGTTGTTTGGTTGTTTGGTTGTTTGGTTGTTTGGTTGTTTGGTTGGTTGTTTGGTTGTTTGTTTGGTTGTTTGGCTGGTTGTTTGGTTGGTTGTTTGGTTGTTTGGTTGGTTGTTTGGTTGGTTGTTTGGCTGGTTGTTTGGTTGTTTGGTTGTTTGGTTGTTTGGTTGTTTGGTTGGTTGTTTGGTTGGTTGTTTGGTTGTTTGGTTGGTTGTTTGGCTGGTTGTTTGTCTGGTTGTTTGGTTGTTTGGTTGGTTGTTTGGTTGTTTGGTTGGTTGTTTGGCTGGTTGTTTGGTTGTTTGGTTGGTTGTTTGGTTGGTTGTTTGGCTGGTTGTTTGGTTGTTTGGCTGGTTGTTTGGTTGTTTGGTTGGTTGTTTGGTTGGTTGTTTGGTTGGTTGTTTGGTTGTTTGGTTGGTTGTTTGGCTGGTTGTTTGGCTGGTTGTTTGGTTGTTTGGTTGGTTGTTTGGCTGGTTGTTTGGTTGTTTGGTTGGTTGTTTGGTTGGTTGTTTGGCTGGTTGTTTGGTTGTTTGGCTGGTTGTTTGGTTGTTTGGTTGGTTGTTTGGTTGGTTGTTTTGTTGGTTGTTTGGTTGTTTGGTTGGTTGTTTTGTTGGTTGTTTGGCTGGTTGTTTGGTTGTTTGGTTGGTTGTTTGGCTGGTTGTTTGGTTGTTTGGTTGGTTGTTTGGCTGGTTGTTTGGTTGTTTGGCTGGTTGTTTGGTTGTTTGGTTGGTTGTTTGGCTGGTTGTTTGGTTGTTTGGTTGGTTGTTTGGCTGGTTGTTTGGTTGTTTGGTTGGTTGTTTGGCTGGTTGTTTGGTTGTTTGGTTGGTTGTTTGGTTGGTTGTTTGGTTGTTTGGCTGGTTGTTTGGTTGTTTGGCTGGTTGTTTGGTTGTTTGGCTGGTTGTTTGGTTGTTTGGCTGGTTGTTTGGTTGTTTGGCTGGTTGTTTGGTTGTTTGGCTGGTTGTTTGGTTGTTTGGCTGGTTGTTTGGTTGTTTGGCTGGTTGTTTGGTTGTTTAGTTGGTTGTTTGGCTGGTTGTTTGGTTGTTTGGTTGGTTGTATGGCTGGTTGTTTGGTTGTTTGGTTGGTTGTTTGGTTGGTTGTTTGGTTGGTTATTTGGCTGGTTGTTTGGTTGGTTGGTTGGTTGGTTGTTTGGCTGGTTGTTTGGTTGGTTGTTTGGTTGGTTGTTTGGTTGTTTGGTTGTTTGGTTGGTTGTTTGGTTGTTTGGTTGTTTGGTTGGTTGTTTGGTTGGTTGTTTGGTTGGTTGTTTGGTTGTTTGGTTGTTTGGTTGGTTGTTTTGTTGGTTGTTTGGTTGGTTGTTTGGCTAGTTGTTTGGCTGGTTGTTTGGTTGTTTGGCTGGTTGTTTGGTTGTTTGGTTGGTTGTTTGGCTGGTTGTTTGGTTGTTTGGTTGGTTGTTTGGCTGGTTGTTTGGTTGTTTGGTTGGTTGTTTGGTTGGTTGTTTGGTTGGTTATTTGGATGGTTGTTTGGTTAGTTGTTTGGTTGGTTGTTTGGCTGGTTGTTTGGTTGGTTGTTTGGTTAGTTGTTTGGTTGTTTGGTTGTTTGGTTGGTTGTTTGGTTGTTTGGTTGTTTAGTTGGTTGTTTGGTTGGTTGTTTGGTTGGTTGTTTGGTTGTTTGGTTGTTTGGTTGGTTGTTTGGTTGGTTGTTTGGTTGGTTGTTTGGCTGGTTGTTTGGTTGTTTGGCTGGTTGTTTGGTTGTTTGGCTGGTTATTTGTTTGTTTGGTTGGTTGTTTGGCTGGTTGTTTGGTTGTTTGGCTGGTTGTTTGGTTGTTTGGCTGGTTGTTTGGTTGTTTGGCTGGTTGTTTGGTTGTTTGGTTGGTTGTTTGGCTGGTTGTTTGGTTGTTTGGTTGGTTGTTTGGCTGGTTGTTTGGTTGTTTGGTTGGTTGTTTGGTTGGTTGTTTGGTTGGTTATTTGGCTGGTTGTTTGGTTGGTTGTTTGGTTGGTTGTTTGGCTGGTTGTTTGGTTGGTTGTTTGGTTGGTTGTTTGGTTGTTTGGTTGTTTGGTTGGTTGTTTGGTTGGTTGTTTGGTTGGTTGTTTGGTTGTTTGGTTGTTTGGTTGGTTGTTTGGTTGGTTATTTGGCTGGTTGTTTGGTTGTTTGGTTGTTTGGTTGGTTGTTTGGTTGGTTGTTTGGTTGGTTGTTTGGTTGTTTGGTTGGTTGTTTGGCTGGTTGTTTTGTTGTTTGGTTGGTTGTTTGGCTGGTTGTTTGGTTGTTTGGTTGGTTGTTTGGTTGGTTGTTTGGTTGGTTATTTGGCTGGTTGTTTGATTGGTTGTTTGGTTGGTTGTTTGGCTGGTTGTTTGGTTGGTTGTTTGGTTGGTTGTTTGGCTGGTTGTTTGGTTGTTTGGTTGGTTGTTTGGCTGGTTGTTTGGTTGTTTGGTTGGTTGTTTGGTTGGTTGTTTGGTTGGTTATTTGGCTGGTTGTTTGGTTGGTTGTTTGGTTGGTTGTTTGGCTGGTTGTTTGGTTGGTTGTTTGGTTGGTTGTTTGGTTGTTTGGTTGTTTGGTTGGTTGTTTGGTTGTTTGGTTGTTTGGTTGGTTGTTTGGTTGGTTGTTTGGTTGGTTGTTTGGTTGTTTGGTTGTTTGGTTGGTTGTTTGGTTGTTTGGTTGGTTGTTTGGTTGGTTGTTTGGCTGGTTGTTTGGCTGGTTGTTTGGTTGTTTGGTTGGTTGTTTGGTTGGTTGTTTGGTTGGTTGTTTGGTTGGTTGTTTGGTTGGTTGTTTGGTTGGTTGTTTGGTTGTTTGGTTGTTTGGTTGGTTGTTTGGTTGTTTGGTTGTTTTGTTGGTTGTTTGGTTGTTTGGTTGTTTGGTTGGTTGTTTGGTTGGTTGTTTGGTTGGTTGTTTTTTTGTTTGGTTGTTTGGTGGGTTGTTTGGTTGGTTGTTTGGTTGGTTGTTTGGCTGGTTGTTTGGCTGGTTGTTTGGTTGTTTGGCTGGTTGTTTGGTTGTTTGGTTGGTTGTTTGGCTGGTTGTTTTGTTGTTTGGTTGGTTGTTTGGCTGGTTGTTTGGTTGTTTGGTTGGTTGTTTGGTTGGTTGTTTGGTTGGTTATTTGGCTGGTTGTTTGATTGGTTGTTTGGTTGGTTGTTTGGCTGGTTGTTTGGTTGGTTGTTTGGTTGGTTGTTTGGTTGTTTGGTTGTTTGGTTGGTTGTTTGGTTGGTTGTTTGGTTGGTTGTTTGTTTGTTTGGTTGTTTGGTTGGTTGTTTGGTTGGTTGTTTGGTTGGTTGTTTGGCTGGTTGTTTGGTTGGTTGTTTGGTTGGTTGTTTGGTTTGTTGTTTGGTTGGTTGTTTGGTTGGTTGTTTGGTTGGTTGTTTGGTTGGTTGTTTGGTTGGTTGTTTGGTTGGTTGTTTGGTTGTTTGGTTGTTTGGTTGGTTATTTGGCTGGTTGTTTGGTTGGTTGTTTGGCTGGTTGTTTGGCTGGTTGTTTGGTTGGTTGTTTGGTTGTTTGGTTGTTTAGTTGGTTGTTTGGTTGGTTGTTTGGTTGGTTGTTTGTTTGTTTGGTTGTTTGGTTGGTTGTTTGGTTGGTTGTTTGGTTGGTTGTTTGGCTGGTTGTTTGGTTGTTTGGCTGGTTGTTTGGTTGTTTTGCTGGTTGTTTGGTTGTTTGGTTGGTTGTTTGGCTGGTTGTTTGGTTGTTTGGCTGGTTGTTTGGTTGTTTGGCTGGTTGTTTGGTTGTTTGGCTGGTTGTTTGGTTGTTTGGTTGGTTGTTTGGCTGGTTGTTTGGTTGTTTGGTTGGTTGTTTGGCTGGTTGTTTGGTTGTTTGGTTGGTTGTTTGGTTGGTTGTTTGGTTGGTTATTTGGCTGGTTGTTTGGTTGGTTGTTTGGTTGGTTGTTTGGCTGGTTGTTTGGTTGGTTGTTTGGTTGGTTGTTTGGTTGTTTGGTTGTTTGGTTGGTTGTTTGGTTGTTTGGTTGTTTGGTTGGTTGTTTGGTTGGTTGTTTGGTTGGTTGTTTGGCTGGTTGTTTGGTTGTTTGGTTGGTTGTTTGGCTGGTTGTTTGGTTGTTTGGTTGGTTGTTTGGCTGGTTGTTTGGTTGTTTGGTTGGTTGTTTGGTTGGTTGTTTGGTTGGTTATTTGGCTGGTTGTTTGGTTGGTTGTTTGGTTGGTTGTTTGGCTGGTTGTTTGGTTGGTTGTTTGGTTGGTTGTTTGGTTGTTTGGTTATTTGGTTGGTTGTTTGGTTGGTTGTTTGGTTGTTTGGTTGTTTGGTTGGTTGTTTGGTTGGTTGTTTGGTTGGTTGTTTGGTTGTTTGGTTGTTTGGTTGGTTGTTTGGTTGGTTGTTTGGTTGGTTGTTTGGTTGGTTGTTTGGTTGGTTGTTTGGTTGTTTGGTTGGTTGTTTGGTTGTTTGGTTGTTTGGTTGTTTGGTTGGTTGTTTGGTTGTTTGGTTGGTTGTTTGGTTGGTTGTTTGGTTGGTTGTTTGGTTGGTTATTTGGCTGGTTGTTTGGTTGGTTGTTTGGTTGGTTGTTTGGCTGGTTGTTTGGTTGGTTGTTTGGTTGGTTGTTTGGTTGTTTGGTTGGTTGTTTGGTTGTTTGGTTGTTTAGTTGGTTGTTTGGTTGGTTGTTTGGTTGGTTGTTTGGTTGTTTGGTTGTTTGGTTGGTTGTTTGGTTGGTTGTTTGGTTGGTTGTTTGGCTGGTTGTTTGGTTGTTTGGCTGGTTGTTTGGTTGTTTGGCTGGTTGTTTGGTTGTTTGGTTGGTTGTTTGGCTGGTTGTTTGGTTGTTTGGCTGGTTGTTTGGTTGTTTGGCTGGTTGTTTGGTTGTTTGGCTGGTTGTTTGGTTGTTTGGTTGGTTGTTTGGCTGGTTGTTTGGTTGTTTGGTTGGTTGTTTGGCTGGTTGTTTGGTTGTTTGGTTGGTTGTTTGGTTGGTTGTTTGGTTGGTTATTTGGCTGGTTGTTTGGTTGGTTGTTTGGTTGGTTGTTTGGTTGGTTGTTTGGTTTGTTGTTTGGTTGTTTGGTTGTTTGGTTGGTTGTTTGGTTGTTTGGTTGTTTGGTTGGTTGTTGGGTTGGTTGTTTGGTTGGTTGTTTGGCTGGTTGTTTGGTTGTTTGGTTGTTTGGTTGGTTGTTTGGCTGGTTGTTTGGTTGTTTGGTTGGTTGTTTGGCTGGTTGTTTGGTTGTTTGGTTGGTTGTTTGGTTGGTTGTTTGGTTGATTATTTGGCTGGTTGTTTGGTTGGTTGTTTGGTTGGTTGTTTGGCTGGTTGTTTGGTTGGTTGTTTGGTTGGTTGTTTGGTTGTTTGGTTGTTTGGTTGTTTGTTTGGTTGTTTGGTTGTTTGGTTGGTTGTTTGGTTGGTTGTTTGGTTGGTTGTTTGGTTGTTTGGTTGGTTGTTTGGTTGTTTGGTTGGTTGTTTGGTTGGTTGTTTGGCTGGGTGTTTGGCTGGTTGTTTGGTTGGTTGTTTGGTTGGTTGTTTGGTTGGTTGTTTGGTTGGTTGTTTGGTTGGTTGTTTGGTTGGTTGTTTGGTTGTTTGGTTGTTTGGTTGGTTGTTTGGTTGTTTGGTTGTTTGGTTGGTTGTTTGGTTGTTTGGTTGGTTGTTTGGTTGGTTGTTTGGTTGGTTGTTTGGTTGTTTGGTTGGTTGTTTGGTTGGTTGTTTGGTTGGTTGGTTGGCTGGTTGTTTGGCTGGTTGTTTGGTTGTTTTGCTGGTTGTTTGGTTGTTTGGTTGGTTGTTTGGCTGGTTGTTTGGTTGTTTGGTTAATTGTTTGGCTGGTTGTTTGGTTGTTTGGTTGGTTGTTTGGTTGGTTGTTTGGTTGGTTATTTGGCTGGTTGTTTGGTTGGATTTTGGTTGGTTGTTTGGCTGGTTGTTTGGTTGGTTGTTTGGTTGGTTGTTTGGTTGTTTGGTTGTTTGGTTGGTTGTTTGGTTGTTTGGTTGTTTAGTTGGTTGTTTGGTTGGTTGTTTGGTTGGTTGTTTGTTTGTTTGGTTGTTTTGTTGGTTGTTTGGTTGGTTGTTTTGTTGGTTGTTTGGCTGGTTGTTTGGTTGTTTGGCTGGTTGTTTGGTTGTTTGGCTGGTTGTTTGGTTGTTTGGTTGGTTGTTTGGCTGGTTGTTTGGTTGTTTGGCTGGTTGTTTGGTTGTTTGGCTGGTTGTTTGGTTGTTTGGCTGGTTGTTTGGTTGTTTGGTTGGTTGTTTGGCTGGTTGTTTGGTTGTTTGGTTGGTTGTTTGGCTGGTTGTTTGGTTGTTTGGTTGGTTGTTTGGTTGGTTGTTTGGTTGGTTATTTGGTTGGTTGTTTGGTTGGTTGTTTGGTTGGTTGTTTGGCTGGTTGTTTGGTTGGTTGTTTGGTTGGTTGTTTGGTTGTTTGGTTGTTTGGTTGGTTGTTTGGTTGTTTGGTTGTTTGGTTGGTTGTTTGGTTGGTTGTTTGGTTGGTTGTTTGGTTGTTTGGTTGTTTGGTTGGTTGTTTGGTTGGTTGTTTGGTTGGTTGTTTGGTTGGTTGTTTGGTTGGTTGTTTGGTTGTTTGGTTGTTTGGTTGGTTGTTTGGTTGTTTGGTTGTTTGTTTGGTTGTTTGGTTTGTTGTTTGGTTGGTTGTTTGGTTGTTTGGTTGTTTGGTTGGTTGTTTGGTTGATTGTTTGGTTGGTTGTTTGGTTGGTTGTTTGGTTGGTTGTTTGGTTGTTTGGTTGTTTGGTTGGTTGTTTGGTTGGTTGTTTGGTTGGTTGTTTGGTTGTTTGGTTGGTTGTTTGGTTGTTTGGTTGGTTGTTTGGTTGGTTGTTTGGTTGGTTGTTTGGCTGGTTGTTTGGTTGTTTGGTTGGTTGTTTGGCTGGTTGTTTGGTTGTTTGGTTGGTTGTTTGGCTGGTTGTTTGGTTGTTTGGTTGGTTGTTTGGTTGGTTGTTTGGTTGGTTATTTGGCTGGTTGTTTGGTTGGTTGTTTGGTTGGTTGTTTGGCTGGTTGTTTGGTTGGTTGTTTGGTTGGTTGTTTGGTTGTTTGGTTGTTTGGTTGGTTGTTTGGTTGTTTGGTTGGTTGTTTGGTTGGTTGTTTGGTTGGTTGTTTGGTTGTTTGGTTGTTTGGTTGGTTGTTTGGTTGGTTGTTTGGTTGGTTGTTTGGTTGGTTGTTTGGTTGGTTGTTTGGTTGTTTGGTTGGTTGTTTGGTTGTTTGGTTGTTTGGTTGTTTGGTTGGTTGTTTGGTTGGTTGTTTGGTTGTTTGGTTGTTTGGTTGTTTGGTTGTTTGGTTGGTTGTTTGGTTGGTTGTTTGGTTGGTTGTTTGGTTGTTTGGTTGGTTGTTTGGTTGGTTGTTTGGTTGGTTGTTTGGTTGGTTGTTTGGTTGGTTGTTTGGTTGGTTGTTTGGTTGTTTGGTTGTTTGGTTGGTTGTTTGGTTGTTTGGTTGTTTGGTTGGTTGTTTGGTTGGTTGTTTGGTTGGTTGTTTGGTTGGTTGTTTGGCTGGTTGTTTGGTTGGTTGGTTGTTTGGTTGGTTGTTTGGTTGGTTGGTTGTTTGGTTGGTTGTTTGGTTGGTTGTTTGGTTGTTTGGTTGTTTGGTTGTTTTGTTGGTTGTTTGGTTGGTTGTTTGGCTGGTTGTTTGGCTGGTTGTTTGGTTGGTTGGTAGGTTGGTTGGTTGTTTGGTTGTTTGGTTGTTTGGTTGGTTGGTTGTTTGTTTGGTTGTTTGGTTGGTTGGTTGGTTGTTTGGTTGTTTGGTTGTTTGGTTGGTTGGTTGGTTGTTTGGTTGGTTGTTTGTTTGGTTGTTTGGTTGGTTGTTTGGTTGGTTGTTTGGCTAGTTGTTTGGTTGGTTGTTTGGTTGGTTGTTTGGTTGGTTGTTTGGTTGGTTGTTTGGTTGGTTGTTTGGTTGTTTGGTTGTTTTGTTGGTTGTTTGCTTGTTTAGTTGTTTGGTTGTTTGGTTGTTTGGTTGGTTGTTTGGTTGGTTGTTTGGTTGGTTGTTTGGTTGGTTGTTTGGTTGGTTGTTTGGTTGGTTGTTTGGTTGTTTGGTTGTTTGGTTGGTTGTTTGGTTGTTTGGTTGTTTGGTTGTTTGGTTGTTTGGTTGGTTGTTTGGTTGGTTGTTTGGTTGGTTGTTTGGAATGTTGTTTGTTTGGTTGTTTGGTTGGTTGTTTGGTTGGTTGTTTGGTTGGTTGTTTGGTTGGTTGTTTGGATTGTTGTTTGGTTGGTTGTTTGGATTGTTGTTTGTTTGGTTGTTTGGTTGGTTGTTTGGTTGGTTGTTTGGTTGGTTGTTTGGTTGGTTGTTTGGTTGTTTGGTTGTTTGGTTGGTTGTTTGGTTGTTTGGTTGTTTGGTTGTTTGGCTGGTTGTTTGGTTGGTTGTTTGGTTGGTTGTTTGGTTGGTTGTTTGGTTGTTTGGTTGTTTGGTTGTTTGGTTGTTTGGTTGTTTGGCTGGTTGTTTGGTTGGTTGTTTGGTTGTTTGGTTGTTTGGTTGTTTGGTTGTTTGACTGGTTGTTTGGTTGGTTGTTTGGTTGTTTGGTTGTTTGGTTGGTTGTTTGGCTGGTTGTTTGGTTGGTTGTTTGGTTGGTTGTTTGGTTGGTTGTTTGGTTGGTTGTTTGGATTGTTGTTTGTTTGGTTGTTTGGTTGGTTGTTTGGTTGGTTGTTTGGTTGGTTGTTTGGTTGGTTGTTTGGTTGTTTGTTTGGTTGTTTGGTTGTTTGGCTGGTTGTTTGGTTGGTTGTTTGGTTGTTTGGTTGTTTGGTTGTTTGGTTGCTTGGCTGGTTGTTTGGTTGGTTGTTTGGCTGGTTGTTTGGTTGGTTGTTTGGTTGGTTGTTTGGTTGGTTGTTTGGTTGGTTGTTTGGATTGTTGTTTGTTTGGTTGTTTGGTTGGTTGTTTGGTTGGTTGTTTGGTTGGTTGTTTGGTTGGTTGTTTGATTGGTTGTTTGGTTGGTTGTTTGGATTGTTGTTTGTTTGGTTGTTTGGTTGGTTGTTTGGTTGGTTGTTTAGTTGGTTGTTTGGTTGGTTGGTTGTTTGGCTGGTTGTTTGGCTGGTTGTTTGGTTGGTTGTTTGGTTGGTTGTTTGGTTGGTTGTTTGGTTGGTTGTTTGGTTGGTTGTTTGGTTGGTTGTTTGGTTGGTTGTTTGGCTGGTTGTTTGGTTTGTTGTTTGGTTGGTTGATTGGTTGGTTGTTTGGTTGGTTGTTTGGTTGGTTGTTTGGTTGGTTGTTTGGTTGGTTGTTTGGTTGGTTGTTTGGTTGTTTGGTTGTTTGGTTGGTTGTTTGGTTGTTTGGTTGTTTGGTTGTTTGGTTGGTTGTTTGGTTGGTTGTTTGGTTGTTTGGTTGTTTGGTTGTTTGGTTGTTTGGTTGTTTGGCTGGTTGTTTGGTTGGTTGTTTGGTTGGTTGTTTGGTTGTTTGGTTGTTTGGTTGGTTGTTTGGTTGTTTGGTTGTTTGGTTGTTTGGTTGTTTGGCTGGTTGTTTGGTTGGTTGTTTGGTTGTTTGGTTGGTTGTTTGGTTGGTTGGTTGTTTCGTTGGTTGTTTGGTTGTTTGGTTGGTTGTTTGGTTGGTTGGTTGTTTGGTTGGTTGTTTGGTTGGTTGGTTGTTTGGTTGGTTGTTTGGTTGGTTGTTTGGCTGGTTGTTTGGTTGGTTGTTTGGTTGGTTGTGTGGTTGGTTGTTTGGTTGGTTGTTTGGATTGTTGTTTGTTTGGTTGTTTGGTTGGTTGTTTGGTTGGTTGTTTGGTTGGTTGTTTGGTTGGTTGTTTGGTTGGTTGTTTGGTTGGTTGTTTGGATTGTTGTTTGTTTGGTTGTTTGGTTGGTTGTTTGGTTGGTTAGTTGTTTGGTTGTTTGGTTGGTTGTTTGGTTGGTTGTTTGGTTGGTTGTTTGGTTGGTTGTTTGGTTGGTTGTTTGGTTGGTTGGTTGTTTGGTTGGTTGTTTGGATTGTTGTTTGTTTGGTTGTTTGGTTGGTTGTTTGGTTGGTTGTTTGGTTGGTTGTTTGGTTGGTTGTTTGGTTGGTTGTTTGGTTGGTTGTTTGGATTGTTGTTTGTTTGGTTGTTTGGTTGGTTGTTTGGTTGGTTGTTTGGTTGTTTGTTTGGTTGTTTGGATTGTTGTTTGTTTGGTTGTTTGGTTGGTTGTTTGGTTGGTTGTTTGGTTGTTTGGTTGGTTGTTTGGTTGGTTGTTTGGTTGTTTGGATTGTTGTTTGTTTGGTTGTTTGGTTGGTTGTTTGTTTGGTTGTTTGGATTGTTGTTTGTTTGGTTGTTTGGTTGGTTATTTGGTTGTTTGGTTGGTTGTTTGGTTGGTTGTTTGGTTGTTTGTTTGGTTGTTTGGATTGTTGTTTGTTTGGTTGTTTGGTTGGTTGTTTGGTTGGTTGTTTGGTTGTTTGGTTGGTTGTTTGGTTGGTTGTTTGGTTGTTTGTTTTGTTGTTTGGTTGGTTGTTTGGTTGTTTGGTTGGTTGTTTGGATTGTTGTTTGTTTGGTTGTTTGGTTGGTTCTTTGGTTGGTTGTTTGGTTGTTTCGTTGGTTGTTTGGTTGGTTGTTTGGTTGGTTGTTTGGTTGTTTGTTTGGTTGTTTGGTTGGTTGTTTGGTTGTTTGGTTGGTTGTTTGGTTGTTTGGTTGGTTGTTTGGATTGTTGTTTGTTTGGTTGTTTGGTTGGTTGTTTGGTTGGTTGTTTGGTTGTTTGGTTGGTTGTTTGTTTGGTTGGTTGGTTGGTTGTTTGGTTGGTTGTTTGGTTGGTTGTTTGGTTGGTTGTTTGGTTGGTTGCTTGGTTGGTTGTTTGGATTGTTGTTTGTTTGGTTGGTTGGTTGGTTGTTTGGTTGGTTGTTTGGTTGTTTGGTTGGTTGGTTGTTTGGTTGGTTGTTTGGTTGGTTGTTTGGTTGGTTGTTTGGTTGGTTGTTTGGATTGTTGTTTGTTTGGTTGTTTGGTTGGTTGTTTGGTTGGTTGTTTGGTTGGTTGTTTGGTTGGTTGTTTGGTTGGTTGTTTGGTTGGTTGTTTGGTTGGTTGTTTGGATTGTTGTTTGTTTGGTTGTTTGGTTGGTTGTTTGGTTGGTTGTTTGGTTGTTTGGTTGGTTGGTTGTTTGGTTGGTTGTTTGGTTGGTTGTTTGGTTGGTTGTTTGGTTGTTTGGTTGGTTGTTTGGTTGTTTGGTTGGTTGTTTGGTTGTTTGGTTGGTTGTTTGGTTGGTTGTTTGGTTGTTTGGTTGGTTGTTTGGTTGGTTGTTTGGTTGGTTGTTTGGTTGGTTGTTTGGTTGGTTGTTTGGTTGTTTGGTTGGTTGGTTGTTTGGTTGGTTGTTTGGTTTGTTGTTTGGTTGTTTGGTTGGTTGTTTGGTTGGTTGTTTGGTTGGTTGTTTGGTTGGTTGTTTGGTTGGTTGTTTGGTTGTTTGGTTGGTTGTTTGGTTGGTTGTTTGGTTGTTTGGTTGGTTGTTTGGTTGGTTGTTTGTTTGGTTGTTTGGTTGGTTGTTTGGTTGGTTGTTTGGTTATTTGGTTGCTTGTTTGGTTGGTTGTTTGGTTGTTTGGTTGGTTGTTTGGTTGGATGTTTGGATTGTTGTTTGTTTGGTTGTTTGGTTGGTTGTTTGGTTGGTTGTTTGGTTGGTTGTTTGGTGGGTTGTTTGGTTGGTTGTTTGGTTGGTTGTTTGGTTGGTTGTTTGGATTGTTGTTTGTTATGTTGTTTGGTTGGTTGTTTGGTTGGTTGTTTGGTTGTTTGGTTGGTTGGTTGTTTGGTTGGTTGTTTGGTTGGTTGTTTGGTTGGTTGTTTGGTTGTTTGGTTGGTTGTTTGGTTATTTGGTTGGTTGTTTGGTTGTTTGGTTGGTTGTTTGGTTGGTTGTTTGGTTGTTTGGTTGGTTGTTTGGTTGGTTGTTTGGTTGGTTGTTTGGTTGGTTGTTTGGTTGGTTGTTTGGTTGTTTGATTGGTTGGTTGTTTTGTTGGTTGTTTGGTTGGTTGTTTGGTTGGTTGTTTGGTTGTTTGGTTGGTTGTTTGGTTGGTTGTTTGGTTGGTTGTTTGGTTGGTTGTTTGGTTGGTTGTTTGGTTGGTTGTTTGGTTGTTTGGTTGGTTGTTTGGTTGGTTGTTTGGTTGTTTGGTTGGTTGTTTGGTTGTTTGGTTGGTTGTTTGGTTGTTTGGTTGGTTGTTTGGTTGGTTGTTTGGTTGTTTGGTTGGTTGTTTGGTTGGTTGTTTGGTTGTTTGGTTGGTTGGTTGTTTGGTTGGTTGTTTGGTTGGTTGTTTGTTTGTTTGGTTGTTTGGTTGTTTGTATGGTTGTTTGGTTGTTTGGTTGGTTGTTTGGTTGTTTGGTTGGTTGTTTGGTTGGTTGTTTGGTTGTTTGGTTGGTTGTTTGGTTGTTTGGTTGTTTGGTTTGTTGTTTGGTTGGTTGTTTGGTTGTTTGGTTGGTTGTTTGGTTGGTTGTTTGGTTGTTTGGTTGGTTGGTTGTTTGGTTGGTTGTTTGGTTGGTTGTTTGGTTGGTTGTTTGGTTGGTTGTTTAGTCGATTGTTTGTCTTGTTGTGTGGTTAGATATTTTGTTGATTGTTTACTTCGTTGTTTTGTTGGTTTTTTGTTTTTGTAGTTTGTTTGGTTAGTTGTGTGGTTGGTTGTATGGTTGGTTGTTTGGTTGGCTGTTTGATTAGTTATTTTGTGTTGTTGTTTTATTGGTTGTTTGGTTGGTTGGTTAGTTCTTTGTTTGGTTTGTTATTTGATTGGTTGTATGGTTTGTTGCTTGGTTGGTTGTTTAGTTGTTTATTTCGTTGTTTGGTTGGTTGATTAGTTCGTTGCTGGTTGAATGACTTGTTGTTAGGTTGTTTGGTTAGTTCGTTGTTTGGTTGAATGATTGTTTTTGTTTGTTTGTTGTTTGGTTGTGTGGTTGGTTGTGTGGTTGGTTGTGTGGTTGTTTATGTGGTTTGTTGTTTGGTTAGTTCATTGTTTGGTTGAATTATAATTTATTTGGTTAGTTCATTGATGATTGAGTGACTGGTTGTTAGGTTGTTTAGTTTGTTCGTTGTTGGTTGAATTATTGGTTGTTAGGTTATTTGGTTAGTGTGTTGTTTGGTTGAATGATTGGTTGTTAGGTTATTTGGTTAGTGTGGTGTCTGATTATACCTATGATGTATAATATCATCAAATGGCAAATCAGAAGACGAGATCGAAAATAGATGCAATAAGGCAAACCAACTCATTGGACAAATGGCACCAATACTAAAGAACAAACATGTATCAATAACTACTAAGAAAGCACTTTACAACACAATCTTCCTACCAACTCTATGTTACTAATGCCAAACCTGGAAAATGACAGAAAAAGAGCAAAGAAAAATCACAACAACAGAAATGAGATTCCTGAGAAGAATACTCAATGTATCAAGAAGAGATAAGATCAGAAATGAAGAAATCAGGACTAAAGTGGGGGTTATAACTGCACTAGATATTATTAGAAGGCAGCAAGTTGGTTACCAACTGAAAGTATACCACAACAAGCAATGATGTACAGACCAGAAGGAAGCAGAGGAAGAAGCCGACCACGTAAACGATGGACGCAGGGAATAACAAAGTCCATGGGAATATTGATACATGAAGCCCATAAGTGGGCACTCTCCCGCTGTTTATACTTCATTTCGACATCGCAAGTTAAAAGAGAAACATGATGAGATGAGATGAGATTTGTTGTTTGGTTGAATGATTGCTTGTTAGGTTATTTGGTTAGGTTGTTGTTTGGCTGAATGATTGGATGTAAGGTTATTCGGTTAGTTTGATGTTGGTTGAATGATTGGTTGTTAGGTTGTTTGGTTAGTTCTTTGTTTGGTTGAATAATTGGTTTTTAGGTTATGTGGTTAGTTTGTTGTTTGGTTGTATGATTGGTTGTTAGGTTATTTGGTTAGGTCGTTGTTTGGTTGAAAGATTTGTTGTTGTGTTAACTGGTTATTTCTTTGTTTGCTTGAATGATTGGTTGTTAGGCTATTTGGTTAGTTTGTTGTTTGGTTTAATTATTGGTTGTTAGGTTGAATGATTGGTTACTGTGTTATTTGGTTAGTTCATTGTGTGGTTGAATAATTGGACCTAAGAGTTTCGTTGCCATCTGCATGTGAAGTACCGATGTGCTGCAATGCGTATTTTTACTGTCGGTATCATCATTTCACATCTGTAGATGTGGCTAGGTTATGCTTGAGCACAACACATACAGTCTGGCTGATGTCAGGTCAATGTTGATATCGTTTCCTCCACAAGTTTGTTATGAATTTCATTGAGTACAATTCAGTTGAGTTGAGTCAAGAACTCATGTCACAGCACTCAGAACATTCCCATGCGTACTCCATCCTAAATGGAAACAAGTAGACTCAACAAAAATAATCCTGCCAAATATGAAGAAATTCACAGACAAATCTGAATATTATGTAAGGAGGCAAAAGAAAAAAAAATTGCTTAGAAATTGAAAAAACAACACAACAGTCAAAATACTAAATTAGTACTCAAAAGAATTCAGGAACTTACTAAAAAAAGAACAAGTACATCAGCAGGCAGTCTGAAAACTAAAGATGGCAAAATAATAATAGACAAAAATCAGATTCTACATGTATGGTCAATCAATCAATTAATCATATGCCATGCGGGAAAGCGTGGGCGGTCATGACTCGCCATTTCACTCGATCACCAGATTCGTGGATCAGCTCAGTGGTCCTGTCTCGTCCATGCCATGTGGCCAAGCTCGGTATTCCTCTTGGTCTGTTCCCTTCGATGTTGCCAGTTGTCACTAAGTTCTGCAATCTATTTCTTGTCATAACATGTCCCAAAATTTTTGACTGTCTACGTCTAATTTCTCTAATCAATTCACGAGTTTTATTAGGGATACACAAAGTGGATAGTGGAAAAGAAGAAGCAACAAAGACATTTATCATCTGTTTAAGTCCCCGCTAATCACATGTATCATGAAAGCTAACAGACTGCAAAGGCTGGGGCATATAGAAAGAATGGAAGATAATAGGGAAACAAAACTCGCTTACACTCAGAAACTAAATGATCGTAGACCCCGAGGTAGACCAAGAAGACGGTGTTGAGATAATATACATTACTGACCTACAAGTACTTGGAATCAGCGACTGCCAAGAGAAGGTCAACCAGAGAAACGACTGGAGACGGCTTGTATCTGCAGTAAAGAACCTCAATTCCTCAGAATGCTGAAGAAGAAGAAGAAGAAGATGTGTGTGTGTGTGTGTGTGTGTGTGTGTGTGTGTGTGTGTGTGTGTGTGTGTGTGTGTGTGTGTGTATATATATAACAAGACCCCCGGGGCTTGGACAGGTTTGTTACTATAGTTAATATCCCCAGCCTTTGCTCTGACCACCCCAATAGGATTTTACATCTACAAGGCACCACACAAGCCGGGACAGCTGACCTTTCCCTTCCCTCTTATGGATTCCTACCCACAGGGGGCTCTGACAAGACAACAGTCATACTAATACACAAAGCCATAGCTAACAAAGCAAAATTTAATTTCTAAATACGTCAACTGTAACTTAGAGAAGGATGGCTGAAAGCCTGGATAGAAGACAATATGTACACGAGAAGATCTCCTGATGATCCGTCTTCATCACAGAGCATGTGACGTAAGTTCGTGAGGCTGTCATGTCGTAGTTAACGACTCACCCGAGAAACCTCCAGTGTAAAGGAACTCCAAGGCACAGACCCTTCCAAAGTCTTCTCCTCCCACTGTAAACAAAATCTCGGGCTGGTCAGGCGTAGGACTAATGCCTGACAGACACTTCACCAACCATTGAGGATCATCCCTCGATGACTTACTAAATCACTAGTTCCACTCCGCTGATGACGTCTGGGTCGACCCTAGAATCCTAGCTGTCCCCAACTGAAGAAAAGTCCTATATCACAATACACTAGTATATACAAGAGCCTGGTTGCTCTTCTGTCTCGCCAGTTCCTGGGAAATACTTATCAGCAACCTATAACTGGAGCACTGGCTCCATAGTACCACAATGTCACAATTGCATGACTCGACAAATGAATGTTAACACTGAACACATTCTCATGTAGCTATCTTACACAGTTCGGTAGGTATTAACTACCTTAACAGTCCACCAAGTCTGTACATCAACTCAGTTCTGTAGGTATCAATTACCTGTACAGTTCACCAGAATGTCAAATCTCTGCTGCCGGTCATATGACCCGGTTCATGGCTTCAAAAAAACAAAAAAAAAAGGATCACACCTGTTGATTCACCCTTGCGGTTCCGTGAACTTAAGACAATGTGTCCCATTACGACCCAGCCGGGCCGGAAGCTTAATAAACAGGCCATGATATGACTGGTAAACATACGTTTCAACACCTTAACTTCATTGCCTGGAAAATCCCAAGCTTATCATTGATTGAGACATGTACCAGTACTTCGCTGGCGAGAACCAATAGACGCTGTAGTCTCTGACCCTATCTGGATCGATTGACGGACTTCGTCGGACTCTTGGCGGTGGTCTTAGCCTAGACCTACCGGGCTAATCTCAACTCAATTGACTCTCCAATATTGACGTAGGCAGATTCAGATGACTGCTCCCAGTAATGCCTCAAATCTCATCTTGATTGGCACTGGAACGAGCAAGTCCCTTGGAGCTTATGGTTGAGCTCCTGAATCTCCATCGGATCTAACCTATAACAGATCCTGAAACATGAAGGGGTTGGTGTGAGTACTCAACTACAATAAGGACTAAACTGCATCTCCACATTAATACATGCCTCTCAGTAATATATATAATACAATATATATATAAGTGATCATCACCATCATCGATCTACTCTTAATTACAATGTATAGGCATGAGGCTGCAGGAGAAAGCAATAATACACCAGTGTATAGTTAAGTAACTCGTCTGGGCAACAAATAGCCCGATAGCACCAGATTAGACTGTATTACTCTGTCAAAGTATCCTTCGCCTGGTGCTAATCCACTCCTGTTTCTTCACCATCCATCAACCAGAAAATACACCTACTTCTCTTTCAGTGTAGTGGTTACATTATCTAGGAGGTGCCCAGCCGGACATATCCTCCTTCTACCTAGCTCAATAATTAATCAATCCCTTCACCCATGTGTCGTGTCCTCCTTTAAAGTGTCGTCCCTGGAGTGAGGAGAGTCAACCCCCACATTATAATATTTTTTCCCTTCAATATCCTGGAGAATCCACCAGCTTCCGTCCAACACACTCCATCAGCCCGTGGACACCTTTCCCTATCACTCTCTCACTGTCGTACTATGCCCCCCTCTCATACTTCCCCCAACGCAACATATTCAACAACTCTTGCTTCTAAAAATTAATAAAGATTAATTTATTAAAAGAAAAATGTGTAATGTACGTAAGGCGTGTATGAGAAGAAAATGCGTGATGTGTTCTATACTGTGTGTATGATCTGACTTTCAGATAATAGCATAGTTTCTTCATTGCAAGGGCACACCACAGCACATTAAATCATAACCAGTGCACCTTACCCGGTGTCGAAACCCTCTTGCCGGATACTGACTGTCATCTGTAGCCACCTGGTAATCCATCTTCATGATCATCCGAAATAGATACTGTTTGTAAGTACAGATTGATTACGGACTGGTTGCCAACTAACTTTGTAAGTTCCTATCGGTCCTAAAGAATGCACAAATCCTTTGTAGTGTATTTAGGTTTTACTGTTAATGTTTCTACACTTGATCTTAACTAGTGTTCATATAGGTTCAAGTATATGTCATAGGTAATATTACACTGGAATCTAGCACACGATGTGACTTATCCGTTAATGTTCTCGTTCCTTAAACAATGTTTGTCTGATGTGTGATATATCAACAATCATCACCCATCCTATGTGAACCATACCACGCAGGAGTCGTTATATTGGCTGGCTCTTCTGGGCCATGCTATGGTGAACACTTCTGAGTATGAGTCCAGCGTAAACATATCCCATCTTTCTTCTCGGACGTTATTCCTTTTCCGTAAGAATCATTTTAGAGTCCAACTGGGGGTCGTCCAATTGGAGTGCACTTCTTCAAAACCAGTGTTGAGTTTCCTAGTAACTGGTGGGGAACCTGTGGGAAAACCAACACATCATGTGAGAGCACTAGTCACTGATCCTACCGGCTGGGTGTAAGCTTATTACCCTGCTCTGTTATGTTACAGCTAACTACTCTGTCAGAGAGCCTTATAGCTTCTCACCTACGTCTGAATCAGGCTATGACAAGGAAAGACCAATAAACAGAGTGCAACCTCAGTATTCTATTCACCCTAGCAGAGCCAATATCACTTCACTGCTCTAGTTTTCACCATGCTACCGCCTAAATTAATTAGGACTAATTACATAGTATACTACCTTAGGCAACACTGCAGTCTAACAAATCACATCTACAAATTGCCATGACAGGCACGTGAACCATTACATTCACTAATAAGCACACGGTAGACATTATTCCAATAGAACCGCAGTGCCGAAGCACGTCCGCTAAAATCCAAGGTTTGAGTTCAACTGTCCTCTCCAATCATGGTTTTCTGGCAAATCCCTAAAAGTGGTCACGTGACATGGTTGATGTCCTGCAGGTGTTCAAGAATCTATTTTCCCTGGCTCCATCAATGTCAGAGTTGTCATCAGTTGTTTAGATTCCCAAAACAAGCCAGCGAGTTCCTGTATACTCCCAACAACAGTTGCCGATAACCAGCCGTCAATCTTCTGTCGACTGGTGACAATCACCGCTGCCATTTCTGTTTGATGTCGGGAAACTCTAATTGACCGATGGACTGTTACCTGTCCCTAGCTGCCAATTCCGGTTGTCTCTGACTGTTGATAAACTGTCAAAGCGATGTATGCATTCATCTCACTTCTGAATGTTCCTATTTTTGCTGACCAGATGTACAAGTACAGCTGTTATTTATGCCCGACCTGTTTGTGAACACGTGCAGCTACAAATATTGTCCTGGGATTTTGACAACCGATTTGTTTTTACTGTTAGTTAAAATAGTTGTCGCTGGCAGATAGTCCGTTTAATCAGAAAGCCTCTATAATAATCAACTGGTTAAACGCAAGGTTTTATTTTGTGACACCATGGATCAACTGATTAAACCTAACTCATTAATGACTACACACCATTAATAAATTATCTTCCTCACAATTCATTAACGTAGCATTAATAACTTATAACCAGGAATTGTTAAACTTAATTAACAAACTCAGAACACAGCAACAGCTTTTGTTCGGGATCTCCGTCCCAGAACAACGTTTAACCTTTATTAATTGACCTTCATCCATGACGGTTAAGTCTGTGCAGGTCTAGCACAGATATGGTGGTCCTCCACCGAAAACACTTTCCTACAGCTACTGTGGTCCCAGCGCATCTTGGTCCAGTGGCAAATTAGGCCACGTCATCCTTTTTTTGAGAGGCTACCAGCCCCCATCTCCTAAATCTCCAGTTCCCCTTATCCGGACCAATTACCACAGAGGATACTACTACTTCCTCACTGCAGTGAATCAGTTACTCCATTATCAGAGTCAGGTTTCTTGAAGAGGAGAATAATAGAGACAGACCAGGTTCTGTACATAGTTCGGATCTACATAGACGCAACGGCCTCGATTACAAAGCGGTCGGGTATGTTAATTCCACCTTCGGTTAAGCACGATCGCTTTGGGTCGGACATACAACATAACGGTCGGTCTGACATGCCTAATCACCAGTCGGTTGGCTAGGCATACACACGATTGGACACGCATGGTCAATCTGGCGGACAGGCATGTAAACAAGCAGTGACCTCAGGCATCATGAATACTTTCTATCAACCGCTATCCGGTAATTATAAAACATTTCTGTCTAAGTGGAATATCACTGGCATCTTCACACAGCAAATACTTACCTGCACATCCCAATGAAATAACACCACCTTGTTCCCGGAATAATACCACAACTGATATAAGACATAAATTACCATCCTATTCTAGCTAAGCAAATGACACATCAATAATAATAACAAGCAATAACTTATCACTATTAAATGATTCTAGCATCACAATGTAACGAAGTTAAACTTCCTGACAGCCCTAGTCTGTAACCACTAAACTAGATATGTAACACATCTGCTACACAGTTGGTAAATTACCCGAACCTACTTACACATAGCAGTGATAATAACATACATATCACTAAAAATGCATATAATTTGTACTCTAACAGTAAATACATTCTATCAGATGTACTAACATCGGATTTACTCAATTATCAGATGGAACTCACATATACAGGCCTACTGTTTATACACGCTTGTAGCTATCAGACATCTGACCTCAATACTCTTAGCCGATCTATAGCGGCTAATTATTAATGCAGATAGGCGGAGCTTCAATTTCTGCGCTCTGAGGAGATAATTATTTCCGCCGGCGATTAAACGTCGCGGTATATTTACGGACAACGTCTAATACTTAAAGTAATTCAACATTACCTGTGATCTTGAAATCACATCACTCGACTGCAGGTGTCCGCTCTGACTGCGAAAAAGACATCTCTTCTAGCAGTGAGTTACAGCGGCCTCCCTTGACGAAACTCGGCTAGCGACTGCCGGTGGATAGCTAAGGGCGCTGCCTCAAGATCTTCTCGGGCCCCGAGTATCCCAAGGATCAGGGAAAACACCAAAACCTTGTGAGTTCCGAACAATTGTGAGTCCAACGTGCCAACAAACCACGTACGCACTGGGCCGGGGACATTCTAGCCTATTCTAGAAATCACCAGAATTGTGACGTCACTGACTATTTACCGGGGAATTCCCTAGTTATGGTCACCATATCAAGGGAGACTAACCCGGCGTATTCCAACCAAAGGAAAATAATCCAGAGGACAGACTGTATCTAGTCCCGTTTCGTCACAATATATGAAGAATTCGCTACTGGGAATGATTGAAATTCCAGCAGGAGGAAATGAAAGACTATTATCCCTGCGCTTGGCAACCTCTTGTGGGTTTGCCACCATTATTACTGCATATGCACCGACACTCGATTCCTCTGATGATGTGAAGGATTTGTTCTATGAGGAGTTAGACTCTGTGATCAAGGCAGTTCCAAAATCCGACTACATTTATATGCTCGGTGATTTCAATGCTCGTGTGGGCAAGGACTCGAGTTCATGGCCAGTGTGCCTTGGAAAATACAACATCGGTCGCATGAATGAAAATGGGCAAAGGCTGCTGGAGCATTGCACCAGTAATGACCTATGTATTACAAACTCTTTTTTTAAAACAAAAGAGATGCATAAGGTCACATGGAAACATCCAAGATCCGGCCATTGGCACCAGCTGGACTTCATCATCACACGGAGACAACATCTGAACCATATATCATTGACTCGTAGTTACCACAGTGCTGACTGTGATACGGATCATTCTTTGGTTGTTGCAAGGGTTAGACTGAGACCAAAGAGAATCTACACAGCTAAACACAAATCTAGCCCCAGGATTAATATTATTAACACTCATGATCCTGAAAAGTGCTTTCAGTTTCAACAGCAACTTGAAGACGCTTTCACTGATACACCAGAAAATTGTACAGTAAATGATAAATGGAATAAACTTAAGGAAACTCTTTGTAAAACTGCCGTAAAGGTTTACGGCACTGTGGATCATAAGAGGCAGGACTGGTTTGCGGCCAACAGCGAGACTCTGCAGCCCTTGATTGATAAGAAGAAGAAAGCTCTCTTAAGAAACAAGGAAAGACCAACGCGTAACACTCTGAGTGAGCTAAAGCAAGCTAGGAAGGATGTGCAAAAGGCTGCCAGGCAGTGTGCAAATGATTATTGGATCAAGTTATGTGAGTCCATTCAAATCGCAAGTGATAAGGGAGACATAAGAAGCATGTATGAAGGAATAAAGAAAGCCTGTGGTCCAGTGATCAAAAGAAGTGCACCATTGAAAACCTTGACTGGAGAAGTCATCACTGATAAGAAACAGCAGATGGACAGATGGGTAGAGCACTATTTGGAGCTTTACTCAAGTGAGACCAAACTAGCGGATAATGCCCTCAACGCCATAGAGGCTCTACCAACTCTTGACCACCTGGACACACTTCCCACCATAACAGAAGTTAAGTGTGCTATAAATGAACTTGCATCTGGCAAGGCTCCAGGTAAGGATGGGATTCCAATAGAGGTTATCAGGAGTGGGCAAGACACACTCACTATACAGATCCACCAGCTAATAGAGCTATGCTGGCGTGAAGGACAAGTCCCACAGGATTTCAAAGATTCAAGCATCATAACACTGTATAAGAACAAGGGCGATCGGAGCGACTGCAACAACTATAGGGGTATCTCACTTCTGTGTATTGTTGGAAAAGTATTTGCCAGAATTGTTCTGCGCAGACTTCAAGTCCTAGGAGATCAAGTCTACCCCGAATCACAGTGTGGCTTTCGACAGAACCGGTCTACCACTGATATGATATTCTCATTGCGACAAATTTCAAGAAAAATGCCGTGAACAGAATCAACCACTGTTTATTGCCTTCATCGACCTCACAAAGGCATTTGATTTGGTCAGTCGTGAGGGTCTGTTCAAGGCACTAAAGAAGATTGGCTGCCCACCAACTCTTCTGTCCATTGTGGAATCGTTCCACACAGGCATGAAGGGTATAATCAAGTTTGATGGTGCAACTTCTGAAGAATTTGAAATCAAGAGTGGAGTTAAGCAAGGTTGTGTACTAGCTCCCACCCTCTTTGGAATATACTTTTCACTTCTACTGAAATATGCATTTCGTGATCAGGATGGTGGTATATACATTCACTCACGCTCAGATGGCGGCCTCTACAATGCTCAGAGATTGAAGGCTAAGACCAAAATTAGGAGGGTACTGATCAGAGAGTTGCTTTTTGCAGATGATGCTGCAGTTACGACCCACTCTGAGGAAGAATTGCAATGTCTACTATCTGCATTCTCCAATGCTTGTTCTGAATTTGGTTTAACAATTAGCAAAAAGAAGACACAGATTATGTCACAAGGTGCACATGGGGTACCATCAATCTTTATTGACGACGCCGAACTAGAGATAGTAGACCATTTTACATATCTAGGATCAGTGGTAAATAGCAAATTATCCCTAGATCAGGAAATCAACATCCGGATTGGTAAGGCAGCAACAACAATGAACAGGTTAAGAAAAAGAGTCTGGGAGAACAGGAAGCTTACTGCCAAAACAAAAGTCCTTGTCTATCAAGCCTGTGTCCTTAGTACTCTTCTCTATGGCAGTGAAACCTGGACAACTTACTCACACCAAGAGAACAATTTAAACAGCTTTCATATGCGGTGTCTGCGAAGAATTCTTGGTATTAAGTGGCAAGACAAAATCACAAATACTGAAGTATTGGAAAGATCAGGTTGTGTGACAGTTTATTCCATGCTCAGTCTTCGTAGACTTAGATGGATAGGACATCTTAGGAGGATGGATGATGGTAGAATACCAAAGGATATCTTTTTTGGTGAATTACAGATGGGTAAGAGATCTCAGGGTCGGCCTCTACTACGATACAAAGGTGTGTGTAAGCGGGACATGATTGATACAGGTATTGATAATGCACATTGGGAGCAAGTCGCCGCTGAACGTGTTGCATGGAGGGCAAATATCAGAAATGGAATAAAGTCAAAGGAGAAAATTATTGCAGAAAAGTCACACACCAAGCGTTTGAGACGTAAGATGGTGCATGATGGTGGAAATGACCACGTGTTCACATGCATCCACTGTGAACGGACATTTACAGCGCAAATTGGCCTTATCAGTCATACTCGCTACCGCCATAGTTAAAAGTTATTATGCCTTTTTAAAGCACAAACTATCGTCTGTCAAGACGGCAAGGTGCCAAAGATGATATATATATATATATATATATATATATATATATATATATATATATATATATATATATATATATATATATATATATATATATATATATATATATATATATATATAGCTGGCTACCATTACACACAACGTATATTGTGCCCCTATTAGGTTTGGTGAAATATTCCCAGAGAACAATAATCACAACAGTATATTCAACATGCAACACACACGTGTACCATTTATCGAGACCAGCTTTTATTTATTGAAACAATTATCTTACCGGGTAACACATGGTAACACTAATACACCAGGAAAAACTTATATTTAGAAAACACAATAGTTTAAAAAAAAAAAAATAATGCAAGCATACACGTTATGGATAAACGCAATTGTTTGTAAGAAACTGATGCAAACAAGTTATGAAACCTCCGCTGTTAGTGCAGGGGCTTCCAATATTCCTTTGTCAATTGATATGAGAAAGATATTTTTGGTGAGCTTTATTGGATAAGTATATATGTTTCCACACAGGTGAATCATGGACAAGCAGCATATTATAGTAAGGTTATGTGGACTCTGCAGAGATGTGGTTTGTATGGAAGAATGATGAAAACACGTGGACATTTAAAATATCGTAATGGAGATGTTTTAAAAGAACTTCAGCTGTGAAGAGAACTAATTATTCGCATGAGAAGAGGGCAGTCAATATTGTGTGGACGCGTCGTGGGAAGAGGACAAGCTGAGTACGTAGTGACAACCGGAAAGTTGAAAGGTAAATGAGGCAGTGGAAAATCACGAGAGAAGATGTTAGGCATACTGGTATCATATTATGAAGCAACACCTGTATCAAAAATGATACAGAATCATGAGAGAAGATGTCAGACATATTGGTATCATAACATGTAGCAGTACCTGTATCAGATATGATACAGAATCTTGAGATAAGATGTCAGATGTGATATAATTCTAAAAATCGTGAAAAGCGGGATTAATATTTCCCCCCCCCCCCCCACTACAACCTCATTTTACGACAACACCAACCAACAGTGACATTGGGTCGAAGAGAGGATGAAAGAAGACTTTCGATTGGCTGTGACGTCACAAGCCTAAGCAGGACGAAACGGCGATAAATATGGCGTGCAAGGCGAAAAACGGCCTGTTTTTACACCAACCCAAGCACGGGGCAGTAGAAGATCCGATGTATCTGACGGAGTGATAACATCTTCCAAATCAACTAACAAAAGATAACTTAGTCATATTCATGAGATGAGGAAAGCATCAGCCTACAAACAGTCATCACATGTGGAAAACCGAATCCAAGTCAGATCCTTAAGACTGTCTGCGACGTGTTCACACAAACACAAAATAAAATTAAAATAAAATTAAACACAGCTTCTTGTTGATGTCAGCTTCTTGTTGTTTAATTTTATTTTGTGTTTTATTTAGCTTTTTATCTGTTTGTGTTGTTCTGTTCTTGACAAAGGTTCGTAGAACCGAAACGTCGATCGTGCTTTGTTGTCCTGTAATACGTTTTGTTTTATTTTACTATTTCAGTATTATATATTTATTGATTGTTTATGTTTTTGGATAAGTCACACTTTGTTTTCATGTGTGTAAGATGGCGTTTTCTGTAAGGTACATGCATTGTGTCTGTGTCTAGTGTATCTCTTCTTTTCACCGGAGCTATATATACCTAGTTGTTTGCAATTAATATCTGACAGATATGCTATATCTGACATATGCTACAAGTAATAACTAAATGCAGAACCAGGACGAGCGAGATGTCAAACTATCTGACAGATGTGTGCTACAATTTATAATCATATGCAGAACCAGTACACACGGAATGTCAAGCTATCTGACAGATGTGTGATATCGGACACTGTTATGAAATGGTTATAGTTGCTTATACTATTTAAGAAACTGATTTTTCTTGTATTGATGTTGTGATAGTAGTTGCATGTCCTTTGGTGTTACTCCGTGGCCCACACTTACGGATACAGAAAGAGAGAGAAAGGAGACCATCTTAGAGTTTTGATGCGTGGTGATGATGAAGTAAATCCCCTGGTCCGACAACCGACAGAGCACCATCTTTGTGTGGTACCCCTTTTAACTACGTGTCTCTGATATACCCTTACACAGGTGACCGGATGCAAATCCACGTTTGACCAGATGTAACCATTACCTACGTGTCCAGGCCTTATCCTTATGCATGTGACCGGAAGCAGCACCCCCACGTGGTCAGTTGTAGCCATTACCCATGATTCCCGGGTGTATCCTTCCGCATGTGACCGAATGCAACGCCATCTTTGACCTTATGTACCCGTATGCATGTGACCGGTAATATGTGGTACTCATTCGTGGTTCGGTCCACGACCGGAAGCAACACCCAACATGTCCTTTGTGTAATCATTACACAGCCTGAGGACGAATCTTGTATCTCTAATACATCGCAATTGGTAGGATTTCGGTTTTTAAGTTCCATCCACTATAGACAGTAATAACCGCTATTATAATAAACAGTTGGTCACTTTCATTAGAAATATATCGCAAAACCCCAAGGGTTTCTGATGATCGGATTCGTAAATATGCATCGAATTTGTTGATGGTAGACCTCCTAATCCGTGCCACCATCGTTACATTTTCATTTTACACAGCACAAATACTATTTTTAGTATACTTTGTATAAAACATTACTTTTAATAATTAAAGTATACCTGTTTAAATATACAAAACCGGAAGCAGTTACATATCATAGCTCGTGAGATTGAAAGTAATCTCCTTAAGGCTTGTTGTGACGACACACAAGCACATATAAGAAAGTATTTCGTGTTCGGTTCAGGTTCCTGATAATGGAATGGATACCCACGTGGTATACTACTTACTATGAGACACGCATTTCCCCAGCCAGCCAGTTAACTTTGACCATGCCATGTAGTTATTCTTGGCTACTCATAAACACACACAATCATTAGGGGGGGGGGGGTGAATACTAACATCAGATCACTGTCACCCGCAGACGAATACAGACATAAACGACCTTTCATATATTCAGATATACACAGACACCCATATGTCAAGAGATAGAGATACACAGAAATATGAACAGATAGCTAGACAGTTAGCTAGATAGATAAACAGAAGGATGGAATCACACCGACAATCGTGCACACACATATACGCAGCCAATAATTAGACACGTAATGGTATCATATCAATGTCACACAGGTGCGAAAACTCAGACAGAGTGACAGAGAGAGAGAGAGAGAGAGAGAGAGAGAGAGAGAGAGAGAGAGAGAGAGAGAGAGAGAGAGAGAGCCTGAGAGAGAGAACAAGAGAAAGAGAGCGAGCGAACCATACATAAAATATGAGTCGTACTCACCGTCATGTCGACCACTGAGTCACACGCTGAGCTACGCCAACCACTGGGTCATACACTCAACCACGGTGATCACTGTGTCATACCATCTGCCACACCGACCACCGGAAGCACTTATCTAGCAAACTCTCCACTCACCCACCTCTGAACAACGATGACACGAAACCATACCCACTACAACCAATAATACCGGCCATCTTTACTTTTTCAAGATATTCATTCGTAACCCATATGATTATAGTTTTTAAACCACTACGAGCCTCTACAGATCACTATTAACCACTTTCCACATGATTAAAATCATTTTCAGTGGTCAACAATAATTGCACGTTCATTGCACGTTTTACTGTCAGTTAAAAATACATAATAATAACCCTTTCAAAGATAACATACCCTTACACAATCATAAAACTGTGGCTGGTAAAGTTTCTACATAGTCTGTCATCATCATCATCATCATCATTATTAAGTGCCCTGCCAGTTGGCGTAGGCCTTTATGGCTCTCCACAGATCTCGATCTTTGGTGTTCTGGATCAACACTTCTGATGATATTCTTCCATGCCACCGTCTCAATCCATCCAGCATCATTTCTCCTGGTATGCCTCTGCCTCTTTCCCCCCGATCTTTCCAGTTGTCACGATGTTCTCTAATGTCTGTCTTCTCGTCCCATAACCAAAGACAGTTGTTTGTCTCTGTTTTTATTGTTGAAATAGTGTTATAGTTTCACTAGTCTATTTCAGTTAATCGTTGTTAGTTACTCTGACAGTCCAAGGAATTCGCAACATTCGTCTCAATAACTACATTTCTGTTGCTTCTAAGCTCTTCTAATTTGTTCATTTACATTTCAAGATTCACTGCCATACAGCAAAACTGGTTCTATATAGCACTTCAGCACGCTCTTTCTTACATTCATTGACAGTGACGTATTGCATAAGATACACTTCATTTTCTGAAATGCGGCTTTTGCATGTCCTATTCTGCTCTTAATCTCTGTTGTACATCTTCCATCTGATGTTATAAATGCCCATAGAAATTTAAAATTACCTACATGGTTAAAAATGTTTTCTTTTATTGCTATGTCACAGTTTTGTGTCACAATTTACTTTCCTATCACAATTGGTACTGGTTTCTTGATATTCAATGAGAGTCCTTTCTTTGCACTCTCTGTTACTACAATGTCCAACAATTGTTGTAGGTCTGTTGCATTATCCGCCACCAATACTGTGCCATCTGCATAGCGTATATTGTTTATATTATAACCTCCTATTAGTAATCCGGGCTTCTCTTTGATCTCTCTCATTATTACTTCGCTAAATAGGGAGAAGAGATCCGGTGACAAGACACACCCATGTCGTATCCTGACATTATATATTCGTAACTACCCTCTTTATTTCCCATTTTAATTGCTGCTACTTGGTTTCAGTAAATATTCTTTATTATTCTTAAATCTTTCCTATCAATGTTGATATCTTTCAACATTTTAGTCAGTTCATTATGTTTCACTTTATCAAATGCCTTAGTATAATCTATGAAGCACAAATATATGTCTTTCCGTTTCTCTAATAATTGTCTGTAATACCGAGTTTAAATTATTCACCTCGGTGCACTGATGTTAATTCTCCCGAAGCCTAGGAACCGCGTGCATCTATTGCATAAAGGTTTGTGTAGAGATTTTCCTGCCGACCAGGTTTGAAATGTCATCTCCACGGGACCTAAGTTGCTGAGCTTTTCCTGGCCTCTCTAAGGCCAGAAACCATCGGTGTGTGCATCATCGGTACTGAAACTTCACATCCGCCGACAGAGTATGATGATGTCACCAGATCAGGTCAGGGGTGGGGAGGATTTGGGCTGGGAATTGAATGTTTCCTCCACGGTGTTTAGATATTTACTTATTTTCTAAGTCCAACAAATACCGAGAAATATGACATACAACTTTCGATGATCGGTTATCTTGGCACTAGCATAACACTTTCCGTGATCGATTAACCCCTACACGATTATACTAACAGTTATTATCAATTCCTTCCCACACTATCAAACTGTGTTTTGATACTCTCTGAAAGTTTAAAACACTTTCATTAATCATTTGTTCCCTAATCGATCTCAACTAAAACACTTTCAGTTTTAAGAATAACGTATTTGATGTATGGGCTAACTAATAAACATATCTCAAAAGGGGGCTTCAAATGAAAACCTCAGAAGTGTGATAGAAATTATAATATATGTGCCATTGTTTTGTAACCTGTCAATATTGTTGTTGATGATGTAAGAGTGTTAAGCACGTGACATCATGACGCATACGAACGTGGTCACGTAATGAAAACCATTTAAAGATGTAGTCACCACAGCGTTCAATGCAAGCCCGCCAGCGCCGATAAAGTGCCTGGATTCATGTAGGAAAAAAAATGCTCTAGGCCACGCGTGTAACCACTCATGCACCAAATGCTGTACCTCTTTATTGAACCGAAAAGTTTTTTTTTTTTCCAATGACTCTATGTTGTCCAAACAGATGGAATTCACCTGGAACTAGTTCTAGATAGCATCAATTTGCAGTTTATTCAATTCTGAAGTAAGCTGCCGTGGACCCCGCCTTGCAGACACTTTGCAGTACTTTAGCTCATCATAAATGATGTGGTGTTCTGAAAAATGGGCAGTATGCCACAAAAGTCACGCCGTTTTTGAAACTTCCTACTCCACGCATACACTTGCTGGACTAAAAGCATGAAACACCATACTGGACCTTCATTCGCCGATGAATTTCTATTGGTTTCACCCCTTCACTAATCAAATAAACTGATAACAGAGCGCGGCTCCGCCATTTGCATGTCAATAGTGGGGTGGCCATCTTTTATACAGTCCTTATGACGTCACCGTGTACCGTAATGACACGTGCTGAACGCTCTTGACATACTTAACAACAATATTGGCAGGTTACAAAACAATGACATGGTTATTGTAATGTCAATTACATGTTGAAGGTTTTAATTTGAAGCCCCCTCGTATGTCCTGTGGCATAGACTGACATGTTGGCTAATAGCCGATGCTAAAAGTTTCTTGCATTTTGCTGAAATGCACCTGCACACATGATATATGCTAGGAGACGTGAACACTCTATAAGATAAGAGTGTGGAACAATTGTCATCATTAAAGAAACCCACGTGCAAATACATTGGTTAATGCAAACAATTAACATAATATTTCTTATTTTATTTCCTTATGATTTTTGTAGTGAAAATATAATTCAAAAGTCTACCACTTGCTTGTTTTCATGTGAGCAAATCCACAGAACTGCTTACCTCACCAGTGTCAACACTTTTATAAACAGCTTAAAACAAACTGCTCTTTGCTGCGCTGACCGCACAGTTGGACACTAGGTGACATTACTGCGAGCTATCTCAGTTGACACCAGAAAGACATCGTTAGATCATTGTCCTGTTATTTTCCCGAGAGGAGGTTGGAATCCACAAGCACATCTTTAAACTTATCATCTGTTGGGATTATTGACTGACTTTTGTCTACACTCCTCTCTTCTGTCTTCCCTTCCATATATCTATTTCTTTAACTCTCTCTCTCTCTCTCTCTGTTATTCCCTCAACACATACTCCGACAACAGTTCCTTTCAACGATAAATACAAGATTTATTAATAAAAACTATGTCTGGTGTATGTATGGATATTGTCTATGTAGTTGGTATGTTCTTCTAGTGTGGATGCCAGATAAGATGTTGATAGATAGTCTCCGTGTCTTCTCTCGTCTCTTCTCTCAGCTAGAATACAGGACATTACATAGATACAACGGAACGATCTCACCCTGACAGCTCCGTCTGCTTGAGTCTGTAGATATATCCGTTTTTTGTAATGAAAAATGTTCACCACTGGATGAATGTATTTAACCCGATCACCATATGCTGTCAGCTTAAACGGAATGGTCTTTCTTATCTTATAGCGTTCTTAATTCCATCCTGGAAAACACATCGAGTTTCTAGTATTCTCTATTTTTGTCCTGTACAAGTTCTACACTGGATTGTTCTTAATGGGTATAGGCACTTTGTATGCACCTTGCAACTCTTCGATACTGAGTCATTTGAGTTTTTCTATTAGTTTAAATGATCTCTATTTTCCATTCTCTGTCCTCCTTACTTCTTACGATGAAAATTCTTTTCTTTCCTTTCTTATGCACAAGTGTCGTGCTTTATTACTTTAAAGTGCTTTCTTGTGGTTTATCAACACTGGGTGATCTTGACCACAGCCACCTGTGTTATATCTTAGTTGATAAGTCCCGCACTGGTATGGAAACCTTATAAACATCCTTTACTGAATTGGGAGTACTAATGCACCATAAATACACAAACGTTCTTCTGAACGCAGCACATCCCTTTTCATAATCCTTCTTCTCCCGAAACCTAAGAATCACACTCCCTCACAAAGACGTAGCCACTCTTTATAGGTCATTTTTGCCGCATAGTCCTTGACCTTGCTGGACACCTCACATCCAGACTTCATTATCATCGTTAGTGGAAAATTACAGCTCTGAACCGTTTCACATCCATACCGCAATATGCTGTCCAATAATACTGTCTGCCTTTGTCGCAAACCAATTTTTCCACTCGACAGTTTACCTGTGCGGTTAGCGGCCCCCTTTCGTGTCTTGACCTATAAACACATGCGCCTGGTCACTCCTTTGTTTGTTACCCTTACTGTTTCGGTGGTTAACCCTTCTTCTACCTGGGTGGTCGGTGTATACAGTCGTCTATCTGGGAATCATTAACTCTCAGTATTTAGGTCACGTAGAGGATCCAACAACGCTCTCATCATGCGAGTAAACAGACTAGGCGCATTACTGAGTCCAAAAGGCATGACGTTGAATTCATAGTGTCCAGTAGGTGTACTGAAAGCCAGCAGATGTCGAACTTCTGGTTTGACCGGGATCTGATAATAACCCCTACTCAGATCTACTTTAGAGAAGTACTTGGCCTTATGGAGCCTGGCGAATAACTGGGTTGGATTAGGCAACGGTTCCACTTGGAACTGGGTATGACTATTCAGAAGTCTATAGTCAATACACAACCGGTGTTCTCCACTCGGTTTGCGTAACAACACCACCCCAGCATTATATGGGGATGTGGATGGTGCAATCACCTCATCCTCCAACAGTTTCTGTATCTCCTCCTCCAAAGCCTTCTCTTTAGCAAAGGGCACTGGGTAGATTTTTTGGCGAACCGGATCCTGCGTAGTTAAGGTCATCTCGAACTCAACCAGCTCCGTCCGTCCTGGTTTATCCGTCAGGATCTGCTTATGGGATTTGAGAACCTGACCAATCTTTTCCCTCTCTTGGAGAGTCAGATCAGGGTTCACCTGTACTTCCCGATAAGTTTCCTGGTTTATTAGAGGATACTCCCTCCCCTCATCTGGTCCGGTTTCAGTCTCCACTGCTACCGCCATTGCCATGAGATGGGCTGCTCCTTCCCGGGTTCTTTCTTCATATTTTCTCAAGAGATTAATATGAAAAATCTTCGACTTTCCCCGGATCCGTATTTGATAGTTGGTTCTGGATACCATCCTTTCCACGGGAAATGGTCCTTGCCAGCCTATCTCCAGTTTGTTGTTTCCCGTTGGGAGTAACAACAAGACTTTGTCTCCTACCTCAAGAGCTCTGTCTCTAGACCTACGGTTATAGTACTCCGCATGTCTCTTTCTGGCCTTTCTCAAGTTTCGAGTGGCCAGAGCCCAGCCCGTGTGAAGTTTTTCCTTTAGTTCCTCCACGTATTTGTACGAGGAAATCACCTCTTCTGAAGTTTCTTCCTCCGTCCACCTCCTCAATAAAGCTTCCAATGGTCCCTTGATTGGTCGACCAAACAGCAGAGTTGCTGGCGGTACTCCTGTTGAGCCATGTGGCACTTCCCTATAAGCAAAAAGGACTGCCGGGATGTATTCATCCCACCTATCAGGTTTTTCCTGGGCCAATTTCCTGAGCATTGTCATCAACGTGCCGTTGAAACGCTCTACTTGTCCATTAGCTTGTGGGTGGTAAGGACTGGTATGTATATGGTTGGAGTGAAACACCCCAAATACCTCCTCCATTAGTTTCCCACAAAACTGTGACCCATTATCCGTCAGAATCTGATTAGGGAAGCCTAATCTGGTAAAAACCTCCATCAATGCATCAGCCACTCTTTTCGAGTCAATGGTTGACAATGGTATGGCTTCACTCCACATTGAACAGCAATCCACCATGGTGAGGATATACATGTTCCTCTTCTTGGTCCTAGGAAGAGGACCCACGATGTCGATAGCGACCCTCTCGAAAGGAGAGTTCATAACCGGCATTTCACCTAACACCACCGGCGCTGTCCAGTGTTTCGGTGCCACCCGCTGGCACTCTGGGCAGGACTTTACATACCGACTCACATCTCCCGTCAATCCTGGCCAATAATAATGACAGGAAATCCGCTGCATGGTGGCGGCGATACCCATGTGTCCACTGAACGAAATGGTATGCCCCATCTGAAGAATTTGGGAACGGTAAACCTTCGGGACTACCAATTGACCGTGTAAGTTGTCTCCCCTTCCGGCTCTCCGGTAGAGTAGCCGATTCTTCATGTAGTACTGTCCGCGTTTGGGTGGAACCGCACTCTTCTGCAACTTCTTATAGCAAGGACGTAAGTTATCATCCTCCTCTGGGCAGTTCGTAACTCCCCTGGCATTGGGTTTGAAATCCTTGCCCCTGCCTGATCCGTTTCCTTCTGAGAGCGTGTCTGCATAGCTCCCATGTGAATTGGTTCCTTTGGCATTCCCAGAAAGACATACCGGCAACCGAGGATGACTGGAAATATGGGATCAGTCAATACAGCGGCCTTGATTGTGCCGGTGACGTATCTTGACCGAATCTCCACTTGAACAATGGGTAACTTCATGGCCACAGCACTCTTAGTCGCAGGCTGTATCTCCATGGTCTCCCCTGTGAGTTGTTCGGGGGATACTAGATCCGCCGAAATCACCGCTTCCCCATCCAGTCCAGTATCGTATAAACATTGGACTGGTTGTCCATTCACCTTAATCAATTCCACTACCGAGGGTCTCCCTTGGTCCGGAATGTCTTCCCCCTCCTCGACTTTTCCCTGGGATTCCTCGATGGGTTCATCGAGGCGTGTTTCGAAGGGACCGTCATTTGCCTTGCCTCGGCATTCTGCAGTCGTCTGGGCTTTCGACCTGCAGTGTGTGCACCATGTTCCCTTCCTAGGTTTCCGTGTGTCCTTTTTGTTCCTTTCTCCTTCGCCGACCTCAGCCTTGTCTGTGATCACCTTCTTATGATTCACTTGGCATGCCGCGAAGTAAGGGTTTTTCGGTTTCGATCTGCAGTCTTTTGTGTTGTGAGAGGCCGCCTTGCAAACCGAGCACCACTTCTCCGACCACGGTCGTTTTGCGTGAGAATTCAAGGTGTTCTTGGTTCCTTCCTTCACCTTCTCGGAACTCTCCGTTGACGTCTTTTTATAAGGTTCCACTTTAGTTTCTTTTCCGTTCGTCGATTTCTTTCGGTCTTGTTTTTCCTGACCTTTGGTTTGTGTACTTAGTTCCGTCGCCTCCCCATGTACCTCTACGAATCGTTCCGCCAGCTTATTCACAACATCAATCCGTTCCGCACCTTGTTCTCCCAAGAAGGTTCTGAGAGGTTTCGACATTTGCTTTCGCATCTGGTCGACCACCATCATCTCTTCGAGACTCTCATAATCCCTCTTGAATTCTGCCAAGTCCATCCATTTCTGGAGATAGGATTTCAGCCTTAGACTGTAGGCGGCGAATAGTTCTCCCGGCTCTCGTCTAGACGATCTAAACTTCTTCCTATACGTTTGTGCTGTGATGTCAAAATGCTTCATCAAAGCGGCTTTTAATTCCTCGTAATTATTTTCCTGTCCTGGTGGTAAGCGTGTGTACACTTCAAATCCCGAACCGATTAATCCCTGGGATAGTTTAAGAGCCCATCTGCTCCGATCCAGCCCCATAGCGACTGACATTGCTTCGAAACGAGATGCGTACTGGTCAAAGCGTTCCTTAGACTGATAGTAGACAGCTAAGGGAAACTTCATGGCATGGTAACCATGTCCACTCATATGGGTTGCACCAGGTGAAGAAGAATTTCCTTCCACTCCATCTATTTCTCCCTTAGTTTGAGTCTTGAGTTCTAGCTCTTTCATGCGGTATTCATGTTCTCTGATCTTTGTGGCTTCTTCTGCATCCAACTGGGCCTTACGCTCCTCCCTTTCTGCTTCCAACTGGGCCTTACGCTCCTCCCTTTCCGCTTGACGAAACTCTCGCTCTCTTTCTTGTATGTAATCCGTTAGCTCGGAACCAGCTAAACCAATTGCCTCCCCGTTGGCCCTCAGTTCGGCTGTAGTTACTTTAGGAGTTGCCATAGTTACAGCAGATAAGTCAGCACGTTGAGTAAAGACACCTCAAGGCAGTAAAGAAGTACTCACTATACAATTATATTCCAGTTAGACCCTATATCATTAATCTATGTCTATCTAATATTATAAATCTACAACACTACACAGTACATCACAACCACTCTCTCATCCACAAGAGGAGATATAGGATAAAGACTTATGTAGACGCGTGACCGTGTGACTAGGTATGTAATGTGTCTTACCACCTATCCACATTCACTCTGTCTGGAACTTTCTCACTGTAAAGTCACCAGCATTAATGAAATGTTTCTACCATAAATGTAATGGCACCATATATCCAATGGACGTCCTTCCATTAAAAGTCATCAATATACACTTATATTTCTTCCAATCAGTATGTCCCAACATGCAGGTACTCCGCTATGCCTGTGCCAATATGCAAGTACCCCTTTATGCATATGCCATGTTATGCTTTCAGGTCATATGGGTATTCTGTATGTACCCCGCTGCTCCACCAATTATGTCCTGTTATTTTCCCGAGAGGAGGTTGGAATCCACAAGCACATCTTTAAACTTATCATCTGTTGGGATTATTGACTGACTTTTGTCTACACTCCTCTCTTCTGTCTTCCCTTCCATATATCTATTTCTTTAACTCTCTCTCTCTCTCTCTCTCTGTTATTCCCTCAACACATACGCCGACAACAGTTCCTTTCAACGATAAATACAAGATTTATTAATAAAAACTATGTCTGGTGTATGTATGGATATTGTCTATGTAGTTGGTATGTTCTTCTAGTGTGGATGCCAGATAAGATGTTGATAGATAGTCTCCGTGTCTTCTCTCGTCTCTTCTCTCAGCTAGAATACAGGACATTACATAGATACAACGGAACGATCTCACCCTGACAGCTCCGTCTGCTTGAGTCTGTAGATATATCCGTTTTTTGTAATGAAAAATGTTCACCACTGGATGAATGTATTTAACCCGATCACCATATGCTGTCAGCTTAAACGGAATGGTCTTTCTTATCTTATAGCGTTCTTAATTCCATCCTGGAAAACACATCGAGTTTCTAGTATTCTCTATTTTTGTCCTGTACAAGTTCTACACTGGATAGTTCTTAATGGGTATAGGCACTTTGTATGCACCTTGCAACTCTTCGATACTGAGTCATTTGAGTTTTTCTATTAGTTTAAATGATCTCTATTTTCCATTCTCTGTCCTCCTTACTTCTTACGATGAAAATTCTTTTCTTTCCTTTCTTGTGCACAAGTGTCGTGCTTTATTACTTTAAAGTGCTTTCTTGTGGTTTATCAACACTGGGTGATCTTGACCACAGCCACCTGTGTTATATCTTAGTTGATAAGTCCCGCACTGGTATGGAAACCTTATAAACATCCTTTACTGAATTGGGAGTACTAATGCACCATAAATACACAAACGTTCTTCTGAACGCAGCACATCCCTTTTCATAATCCTTCTTCTCCCGAAACCTAAGAATCACACTCCCTCACAAAGACGTAGCCACTCTTTATAGGTCATTTTTGCCGCATAGTCCTTGACCTTGCTGGACACCTCACATCCAGACTTCATTATCATCGTTAGTGGAAAATTACAGCTCTGAACCGTTTCACATCCATACCGCAATATGCTGTCCAATAATACTGTCTGCCTTTGTCGCAAACCAATTTTTCCACTCGACAGTTTACCTGTGCGGTTAGCGGCCCCCTTTCGTGTCTTGACCTATAAACACATGCGCCTGGTCACTCCTTTGTTTGTTACCCTTACTGTTTCGGTGGTTAACCCTTCTTCTACCTGGGTGGTCGGTGTATACAGTCGTCTATCTGGGAATCATTAACTCTCAGTATTTCACGACAATCATAGCACCAGAAACATGTTTATTATTCCCCATTTTCTAAACGCATGTGCCTGCTTGGTAATATTTATCTTGCACTTTGAAGTAGGGCCATTAAATTATCCAACTAAGAACAGATAAATAAACTACACTAGTAAATGGCGTGAGGGTTTTACCGCGTTGTTAGCACTATAAAGGAATCCACGAGTATTGAACGGGTAGAGTAGAGAAAGAAACAGAGATTAGACAGGGCATTAAAGTATACACAAATTGAACCTCATAGTGACTACATCGTGATATGAACCTGCTGACTTCAAATGGCCATTTAAGGAGGTTATTTTAGTCTATCCTAGGCTTACAAGCCGAACCAGCCTACAAATGGTACCAGAAAATATCTTGGAACGTATAGGCGACCGGCGTGATATTGAACATATCACACACCGAGCGCCGATTGGTCTCTTAAATTGCAGGACTATCACCATTTAACCAGTCCGGTTCCAGGTAAGTAACAAGAGTGCACAGTGACCAGTACGCCCTGGTAGCCATGTGTTCGAACCCCACATATTAATTGTGAGTGATATTAATATCCCTCATGGAGTGACTTGTCTGTACCAATGTGAGGCCAGCCCGAGCTAGTCTATACGCCTCATCTCATGTAACAGATATTAAATGTCGTGTAGGCTGTCTCCCCATGTTACGTACATGATACATCATTTCACAGATGTTGGTTAGCACCAACTAATGTAGAGGAAAGACACTGAGGTTATGTTACACATTTGACAATGCAATAGTTGGAATATTCAGTGGTTACGTCGGAATGTGAACCCGATGCCTTCAAATGACATCAATTTACATGATAGGTGCATATCAGGTTTGAGTATATTTTAACGTTTACGAGTTGATTGTTTCCATACATTTATCAAATAGAGGATATCAACGGTTCTAAGCGGACATTGACAAGCTTAACCATGAGAGTATAACACACATGTTTGGTTACAGTTACCAGCCATAAACATTGGCAGACCGCCGCTGAGAGCTTCGAGATAGTAAGCTCAGATACTGAGCTGCCGTGGTTTGACATTTAACACAATAGAGGGCCGATAGGTTGCCTCGATATCGCGGATTTGATAAATGTGCACAAACATATTGCATTCAGGACGGAATAAAACGATATAACAGTATCACGAAGGCTGAGCTTAGGAAGAGAGCTTGACATATTTCAGATGATGACAAAATGGGGGAAAGACGCTAGAACTGGATAGGTCACCATTTTGGATAACCCGAGAATAGTGCAAATAGAATGTGTGTGTGTGTGTGTGTGTGTGTGTGTGTTTGTGTGTGTGTGTGTGTGTGTGTGTGTGTGTGTGTGTGTGTGTTTAAATTATTATTATTCACTGGAACCTACAGGATAATCACAACAGAAGGAGATCTAAAATGCACGGATACAAAACTGGCAGTAAATGGGCAGTACATAGGCTGCAATTAGGCAGTACATATGCAGTAAATGATAGTTCTTTTAATGATGACAAACCTGGGTACTGGGATAAATAATGTGGACAGGAAATGGAATCGTCTGTGGGAGATCGTAAACGATAGGCTGGCTTGTCTTAAGCTGGTTAGAACCGATGCCCCAGTAGGGGATACGGGACAGAAGCAGATGAAGAAAGCATGAATACTATGATTATATACGTGGAAGGTCACTGTATTTACGTGGGCGATATATTGTTCTTGCCTTATGTCTGCTAGTATTTCTACTGATGACTGCAGCATAGGCTAGCTGGTAAGTCCATGGTGTTTATATGGTAGTACTTTACTTATGACAGCTTACCAAACGAAGTTTTCGTCAAGATGCCTGTAGTAGAGGTTGAGTGTATGTAACGTTGTATCTCTTGGACGTTATTAGTGAGTATGATGTGTGATCCCGGGGTATATAATGCGCTTAGGGCGCTTATCACATGTTGTCGCATGCATATAATTACTATGAAGGCATATTATGTACTACTCAATGGCCAACTCTGATCTGTATTAAAGCACGGTTTCTTTACATGAAGTGTTTGTATGGAGAGAAAACATAAACATGACTTATTTCGAATTTAAAATCATTGGACCTTGCCGTCTTGACAGTCTATAGTTTGTTACATTGTCCTTCAAAATGCCATAATACCTACAACACATGGCGGTTGCGAATGTGATTGTTAAGGCCAATTCGCGCTGTAAATGTTCGTCCACAGTGGATGAATGTGAACACATGGTAATTTCCACCATCATGCACCATCTTACGTCTCGCACGCTTGGTGTATGACTTATCAGCAATCATTTTCTCCTTTGTCTTTATTCCATTTCTGATATTTTCCCTCCATGCAAAACACTCAGCGACGACTTGCTCCCAATGTGCATTATAAATGCCTGTATCAATCATGTCCCGCTTACACACATCGTTATATCGTAGTAGAGGCCGACCCTGAGATCTCTTACTCATCTGTAATTCACCAAACAAGATATCCTTTGGTTTTCTATCATCATCCATCCTCCTAACGTGTCCTATCCATCTAAGCCTACGAAGACTGAGCATGGAACAAACCGTCACACAACATGATCTTTCCAATATTTCAGTATTTGTGATTTTGTCTTGCCACTTAATACCAATTATTCTTAGCAGACACCGCATATGAAAGCTGTTTAAACGTTTCTCTTTGTGTAAGTTGACCAGGCTTCACTGCCATAAAGAAGTGTACTGAGGGCACAAGCTTGATAGACAAGGACTTTTGTTTTGGCAGTAAGCTTCTTGTTCTCCTAAACTCTTTTTGTTAACCTGTTTATTGTTGTTGCTGACTTATCAATCATGATGTTGATTTCCTGATTTAGGGATAATTTGCTATTTACCTCTGATCCTAGATATGTAAAATGGTCTACTATCTCCGGTTCGGCGTCGTCAACAAAGATAGATGGTACCCCTTGTGCACCTTGTGACATAATCTGTGTCTTCTTTTTGCTAATGTTAAACAGATACAGAACAAGCATTGGAGAATGCAGATAGTAGATGTTGTAATTTGTAATTCTTCCTCAGAGTGGGTCGTAATTGCAGCATCATCTGCAAAAAGCAACGCTCTGATCAGTGCCCTCCTAATTTTGTGGAGACCGCCATCTGAGCTTGAATGAATATATATATATATATATATTCATTCATTCATTGGCACCTTGCCGTCTTGACAGACGATAGTTTGTGCTTTAAAAAGGCATAACTTTTAACTATGGCGGTAGCGAGTGTGACTGATAAGGCCAATTTGCGCTGTAAATGTCCGTTCACAGTGGGTGCATGTGAACACGTGATCATTTCCACCATCATGCACCATCTTACGTCTCAAATATATATAAAAATATATATAGTGATACTATAGTGATACTATATACTTATATATATAAAACATCCTGATCACGAAGGCATGATAGTCGACATATCATCCTCATTGCACATCAAACCATTCAGTCACGAAGATGAAACTAATCTTTGTCAGCCGAGACCGCTCCAGAGACAGCAACCACTCTCTTTGTATCCACACCGTCGCTATCCTCTTGAGCATACTCATTGAGTCGCTAAGGAAACATGCCCCGTTGAATGTCTGTGTCTCGAGCCATGTTATTGCTTTACTTACTGCCATGACTTCAATAGTCAGGCTTGTGGACTCAACAAAAGCACCAGAATCATCCTTCACAATTCTCCCTCCGGCCCCCGCCGTTAAGGCCCATGAGCTTCTCACATGTCGGACTACCGACCCATCTGTGTAAATGACAGCATCACCGTGTAACGAATTCTCGAAAATCCACGCTTGTACTTCCGCCTCCACAGCAGCCAGAGTTTCTTGTCTGCATTTTCTGTCTAGTTGGATGCAAACTGAAAAGGACATACATAAATCTGTTGGCACTTGTATCCACTCCTCGCCAGGTTCTTAGTCCTCCAGTGAACACACCTGTGAAGAATGTCTCCGGCTCCACGAACTTCCTCTTTTTAACCTGCTGCCCTTCAACTTCCTAATTTCACTATGCAGTGGATGTTGTGTGTTTGCGTTAATTCTGTGGTAGGCACGAGTTCTTCAAATTTGTAGTCTGTCTTCAATGTTTGGAAAATCAAGAAGGTAGCGCATCTCCCTACATGCTGTATCTCTTGTACATCCAAGAATAATGCGCATAGCTTCGTTTAGTATCCTTTCAATCCTTTCTATCTGCTTACGGCTGAGAGTCAACATCGCCATCGCATACTCAAAAACAGACATGGCCAGCCCCTCAACTAGGAGGCATAGATGGTGCTGCTTACAGTTTGCTGCCGCCATCATCCGCATCGCAGCCAAACCACGCTTGACCTTTGTTATCACCTGGTCTATGTGCTCATTATAAGCAAGGCTTCGATCAAAACGTATTTCCAGGTAATTCATTGCCTGCGTTGTTTCCACAATCTCTGAACACAGATTAACAGTTGGTGTTGGAGTGTTGACAATTTATTATTCAAAGTGAACCATGTCACTGTTGCCTTTGTTGGGTTGACCATTGCCCCAAGTTCAGCACACTAAGTACTTATGCGATTGAGTTCGGTTTGTAGTTCCACAGCAACCTGATCTGTATCCTTACCCTGACGATACACTAAAACAATTAAAGCAACGAAAGGCATATTTCAGTAAAAGTGAAAAGTATATTCCAAAGAGGGTGGGAGCTAGCACACAACATTGCTTATCTCCACTCTTGATATCTAACTCTTCTGAAGTTGCACCATCAAACTTGATTATAATCTTCATGCCTGTATGGAACGATTCCACAATGAACAGAATAGTTCGTGGGCAGCCCATCTTCTTTAGTATCTTGAACAGACCCTCACAATTGACCAAATCAAATGCCTTTTTAAGATCCATGAAGTGGGAAGTGTGTTCAGGTGGTCAAGAGTTAGCAAGACCTCTATGGTGTTGAGGGAATTATCCACTAATTTGGTCTCACTTGAGTAAAGCTCCAAATATGCTCTACCCATCTATCCATCTGGTGTTTCTTATCAGTGAAGATTTCTCCAGTCAAGGTTTTCAGTGGTGCACTTCTTTTGATTACTGGACCACAGGCTTTCTGTATCCCAACATACGTGCTTCTGATGTTTCCCTCTGTCATGGAATTACTGGAAATGCCGATCCAGATTGATAAAGAGCCCAAAACAGCCGTCTCTAAGCGCCGAAAACCTTTGTTGTAGGGAAGTTCCCCAGATCAAACGCCAACCAAAATTCTTTGAAGACAGAAGAAGTATTTCTCGGATCAGAGAGGAATTGGTCGTTATGTTGTTTACCCGAAACCAGCATGAGATAAAGGGGAGACTATTGACATCTGAATTCCGGCCACGTGAGTGACGTCATTCGGACACAGCTGTCGGCAGTCGGGATCGAACGTCTGCCATCAGTGTGCAAAATGGAATAAAACGAGCTGGAGTGTTAAGCTAATTCTGTTACAATATAGAAAAAAGAATCTATTGTGTCCTGTGTCAATTAAAGTTGACGGACATTTGTCTTTAATGGCAATTTGTGGATTCAATTCCGGACAGAGCTGGTTTACATAAGGTTCTACTGTGCAGGAGAATTCGGGAACAGCTCAGGGAGGTGCACAATGGTAATAACCCCAGGTGCAGTCTGCTAAATGGAGTCTGCCATGAGACCCCGTTCCAAAATCATGGCTCATCTAGGCCATGAGAGTTTAACATAAAAGAAGGCTAGTTGGAATGGCTTAATTCCAAAAAAAGGGCTGATTTTATTACTTCTCTGAACTATGACATTATTATGTGGAGAAGGTATAATGGTGGAGAAAGCTATTCAGTAACATTTTTCCTAACAGACAGTAGGAATTTACTAGAACAGACACCATCAGATTGTTACAGACCTCGTGTAAGAAATGTGCCAGTACTCTTAGTTCAAAGGATTTTCCAGTAAAGTATCTGGTCCATCGTGTGTGCCGAACACAGGGATAGTGTTCTGTCACAGTCAACATTAATATCCAGGCACCCAGACTATCCACGAACACCTCGAAGAAGTCAACCTCTATCCGGAGAGACGCTTCATTCGGTGAGGTCCATCTGACTTGCTGTGTTGTGTTGTGGTATGGCCGGACACTATGATGAATGATCCTGAACTAACCGGTCTCATCTCACATACACAATAGACTATACTACAGAAGGCTATACACATACATTGCACACACGTGACACTTTTCTTTATTAAATGTTGTTATCATTTGTTAGAAGCCAGAGTTGTGTGGATATGTTCTGGAGGAATATGAAAAGGGGTTTTGTCTTATGGTAAGAAGTGGGAGAGAGATAGTGATCCAGAGACTGAAAGGGGGTGTGTAGACAAAGGTCTGGCAACCGCTCAAGCTGATGATAGGGAATTAAAAAAAAGGTGTGCTTGTTGATTCCACTTCCCCCCAGGGACGACAGGCGACCCTCTCATCACATGCATTTTGAATGGACTCACATAACTTGATCCAATAGTCATTTGCACACTGTCTGGCAGCCTTTTGCACATCCTTCCTAGCTTGCTCCAGCTCACTGAGAGTTTTACGCGTTGTTCTTTCCTTGTTTCGTAAGAGAGCTAGCTTCTTTTTATCAATCAAGGGCTGCAGTGTCTGGCTGTTTGCCGCAAATCAGTCCTGCCTCTTATGATCTACAGTGCCGTACACCCCTGCCGTTGTTTTATAAAGTTTCCTTAAGTTTACCCCACTTTTCACTTGCTGTTCAATTTTCAGATGTATCAGCGAAAGCCTCTTTAAGTTGCTGTTGGAACTCAAAGCTCTCATCAGGATCGTAGGTGTTAATAATATTAATCCTGGGCCTAGATTTGTGTTTAGTTGTGTAGATTCTCTTTCTTTCTCATATGCCTGTGCCAACTTTGGGCTCAATATCAACTTGGAGAAGACTGTAGTTATGTACCAGCCATCTCCAGGGAATAATCACACTGTGCCGAATATCAAGGTGAACGGTCATAGACTAAGTGGTGCGGACAAATTCACATATCTTGGCAGCACTGTGTCACAAGCTGCCACAATTGATGGCGAAGTGAATGCAAGAATATCTAAGGCCAGCGCGGCCTTTGGCAAGCGACATGCTAGGAAATTAAACCACTTCCACACAGTCTGCCTTATGAAGCTATTGAAGATTAAATGGTAAGATAAGATCCCAGACACTGAAGTTCTAGAAAGAGCGTCCATGCCCAGTATGCACACTCTACTAATGAAGAATCAGATTCGCTGGTCTGGTCACTTAACTCGTATGCCAGATCACAGGCTCCCTAAACGAATTTTTTACGGCGAGCTGCGTTGTGGTAAACGCTCCCAAGGCAGACAGAGGAGACGCTTTAAAGACACTCTGAAAATCTCACTGAAAGCTTTTGGAATTCATCTTAACACCTGGGAGACTGTTGCTAAGGACCGTAATTCGTGGCGTACATCATTACACAAGAGTGCAGTCACTTGTGAAGCAACCAGGACTGCAAGAGCTATGAAAATAAGGCTAGACAGAAAAACCACCTTATGAGACCCTCCTTCTCTAACGTCAAGCATTCTTTTCCCACATTGTCAAAGAACATTTCGAGCCAAAATAGGCCTTATGAGCTATCTTAGAACTCAGGACTCCATACTTTCAAACCCACTGGATGAAATGAATGGTCATCATCATTCTTGATGGACAAACAACAGATTTTCTTTAGCCTGTCTAACCCTTGCAACAACTAAAGAATGATCTGTATCATAGTCAGCATTGTGGTAATTTGAGTTAAAGATGTTTAGTTCAGATGTTGTCTCCGTGTGATGATGAAGTCCAGCTGATGACTATGGCCAGTTCTTGAATGTTTCCATGTGCCACTATGCAGCTCTTTTGTTGTAAAAAAGGAGTTTGTAATACATAGGTCATTTCTGGTGCAATCCTCCAGCAGACTTTGTCTATTTTCATTCATGCGAGCGATGTTGTATTTTCCAAGGCACACTGGCCATGAACTCGAGTCCTTGCTCACACAATTATTGAAATCACCGAGCATATAAATGTAGTCGGAGTTTGGGACTGCCTTGATTACAGAGTCTAACTCATTATAGAACGAAACCTTCACATCATCAGTGGAAGTGAGTGTCGTGCATATGCAGTGATAATGATGGCAAAACCATAAGATGTTGCCAAGCGCAGGGATAATAGTCTTTAATTACCTCCAGCTGGAATTTCAGTCATTCGCAGTAGTAAATTCTTCAATGCAAAGCCCACACCATGTTACATTTTTTCTGCCTGCCCTATACTCTTCCAAAATAAGGTGTAATTGTTTTCCAAGAGTGAGTCCTCTTCAGCGAGGCGAGTCTCCTGTAGACCAGCAATATCAATGATAAGACAACTGAGTTCGGCATCAATCACAGCCGTTTTTCTCATATCATCAATATTCGTCAGGTCAATGGAAAATCCTGGACACATGGGTCTTACGTTCCAGGCTGCAAGCCGTAGCTTGAGGTTTCTATTTTTCTTTTTATTAGTACCTGGTGCATTGGTTTAATAGCCTGCTATTCAGATTTTGTCCTAGCCCCAAGCACCCATTGAAACAGTCAGGCTGTGGCGGTTCAGCACTCAATTGGCCAGGAGCTGCCCAGTTTGAGTCGGGCGATAGCTGAGCAGTGACACCTGTAAGTGTCTCCTACCGTCAGAGGCAACCCCTGGCGCCCCATGTCTACGCCAATTGTCAAGGACTTATAAACCGTAACTGCTGCCTCTCGCTTTGATCCCGAGACCGGTTAAGACCAGGGATGCAGTTATCCCTCTTCATATTACAAAGCCTGGGCTAAAATATAGAGACCATGTGTTTCCCATGCAGCATGATCCCGCTCTCGGCCTGCCTTGTTCACTCCAGAGGAATGGTAACACCAATACATCTGGAAAAAGACAAGCTGCAGAAACTGTCAGATCAGCAAAGTAATGCCCTAACTGTCCGCCTGTCGCAGCGTCGATCCTAGACCAGCTGCCAACCAAGGTATAGGGCCTGGTCTACGCTGCTATGACATTTTGTCTTTAGGTTGTATTTCCTCGCACTAGGTTAAGGCTTGTACCCTCCCAATTGCGCTCTTCCGCCCAAAACCGTTGGTACAATATGGGGTGTCGGGTTTGGTAAGCACCGCCCAACATTCGGCGCTAATAGAAAGCAGGTAGTACCGTTTACTGTCATACGGTAGCTCAGTCATATCTAACAAAGCCCTGACACACGGATTTAAAATACACTTTGTATTATCCTTCCATAAAACTGCACTTCCGTAGCTTCAGAAGTGGTGTTGCTAGTTGGCTCATAGACAAAATGTAGATGTGAAAACGTGGATCCAACATGACTTGAAGACACTGTAGATATGAACACATGGATCCAACCACGACTTATAGACAGTGTAGATATTAAAACATAGGTCCTTCATGACTTTTAGAAACAATGTAGATATGAAAACATAGGTCCTTCTTGACTTTTAGACACAATGTAGATATTGAAACGTAAGGTCATATATGACTGATAGACACAGTGTAGAAATGAAAACAGGTCCTATATGACTGATAGACACAATGTAGATATGAAAACATAGTCCTATATGACTTATAGACACCATGTAGATATGAAAATATATGACCTATATGACTTGTAAAAGCAAATGTAGATATGAAATATCAGAAGTCATATATGACTGATTGACATAATGTATATATGAAAACATATGTCCTACATGACTAATATACATAATGTAGATATGAAAACATAAGTCATATATGACTTAAATACATAATGTAGATACGAAAACATAGGTCATTCATGAAATATAGACATAATAAAGCTATGAAATCTTAGGTCGTATTATTGACACAATATAGATATGAAAACACAGGTCAAATATGACTTATTAACACAAAAACAATTTAATGAAACCCTACGACTACAACTGTTCCTCTGTTAACTAATCTTCATTTGCAGGTCACTGCTCATTGTATGTTACGTTGGCTTTATCTCTGGAGCTTTCTGCAGCTGCAAAATCTCAAAAAGACAGGAAATATGGATTGAATCATTTTAGAAAAGTGCCTGCTCATCTTGACATATGTAACAACATTTAGAATTGAGTAAATGGGAATTAATAGAAATATAATTGCATGTACGTTATCTGTCATTGTGTAAACAAAGCTGATCCAAGTTTTAATGATATTTGGTAAACTATAGCTCGCGAACACACCGAACATGATAATAAAGAACTTGGTACTTCTCACTGCAGAGTTGCGATTAATTCTGGCTATGGTCGTTTCGTTTGTGTCACTGTTGTTTATTCTTCGACTGTTGGCTGTTTTTGTCCGTGTGAAAGCCAAACGAGCAATCTTAAAATAAGAAATAAATACAACTAAGAAAATTGCACAATATATGAAAGAAATTACACTGAAATAAACGATGGGAGGGTGAAGCAATAGACAACTTTCGTGGTACTTGGCGTCTGTAAACACGATTAAAGGGATGATTACAATGATGATTCCTATACTCCATGCACAACACAGTGCCATAAAGACACACCGTCTTGTCACATGTCTCATATAATACAACGGATGAAGTATGTGGATGTAACGATCCAGTGCTAGTACACCCATGTGCAACATGGATACAACAACAGTCCCATAGCAGTCGCCGAAGATAATGCAGGTCATGAAGTTACTTTTCAGAATGTCCACAATGTCAAACGGCAAGGTGGTCATTTGATAACAGGTCAGGACGACTGAAAGAATCAAGTCATTGACCGACATGGAAGAAATAACTAGGCCAATGTTGTCATGCAGGTCTGGGGTGCGCCACGTCATGATGATGACCAGTAAGCTTTTACACAGGATAAGTATGGTCATGGGCAGCATCACATAAAGCATGTACAAGTTGCTGGTGTCGTCAAGCGAGCAAGCATATGTAACATTCACAGCCATTGTAAGAGGTAAGAGCACTTGATCTGGTCACGTGGAAGAAAGCTCTGTTCAATATCTGTGGAATGTAATTAGAGCACACAGTAACAGTGATAGCTTGATACAGTGTGTGGGTTTGTGTGTATGTGTGTATATGTTTGTGTGTGCGTGCGTGTGTGTGTATATATGTGTGTGTGTCTATCTGCGGTTTGTTTATTTTTGTATTTACGTATGGGTTCATGTAGTTATTGTAATGGTGTAATGTTTCCAATTTTGTTCATACAAGTTAGAATCGATATACGTTATTCCTGTATATTGTAAAGTTTATATAGTTTGCGATATTTGTGTTTGTGTTTATACACACTATTTTAGTACGTCAAAGTAAAGCAACAAAAGAAACCTGTTCCATGTGGCCAGGTGTACTGGGTATATGTTATTAAGTCTACATGTTTTATAGACCAATGGACACTTGATGTATGTTATATTCAAAATCCCTCTTGCCTTTGTTACTTCCATTTCACAGCTGGTCGATCTGAAACCGTGGGCAAGTGTGTAAACATGTTCGACTCAATGACTGCCAGCTTAAATGGCCACCGGGTCTGTAGGCATCTTGCTATCCACTGAGCCGCTGCTTTACACAATGGCCTGTAATGGGATGTCTGCGATTCTCTGTGTTCATATATTGGTTTGTTGATGATTATTGCTTTATTGTACTTGCCAGCTGACTAGGGATATAAAAATATATAATAGTCTCTTTGCTTCCTTCCGTATCGTAACCTGGTATACGTTTCACTGGCACATGACTCCCGGTCAAGATGGCGACGGACTGTCGTGTTGTTTTGTGACCGTTAACTTTTTCTTGTAGGAGATGGGTTTTTTCATCTCTTGCGCGTAATTTGTGTGCCGGAATGAAAAACCAGGAGTTTCTACTCAAGATCTGCGCCGATGCTACGGAGTTTCGTGCATCGAGCGAACCAATCCTTGAGTGAATTTTTTGAAGCGTGTGTGTTTCTGTGGTGTTCGGTTTTTTCAACATGGAGGAACAACGTGTGTTCTCCGAGCGGTGGGCAGTCAACCTAACAAGGCGACGTGGGCGCCGGGAAGACAAAAAACAGCAAGGTAAGCGTTTTAGACTCACGTGTGACCGTCTGGGCCTCAGGAATATCCGGATTCTATATTGGAACTGCGCAAGCGTAAAACAACGGGGCCCTATTGTAGAAAACCTGATTTACAGGAATGGCATTGTAGCGCTCCAGGAGACGAAAGTGGGTGATCAGCTACTTCGAAATGCCGGCTTCGAATGTTTCTACGACAGATGACATCTGGGAACGGCGATTCTGATCCACAGTATGGTGTTGTCAGAGCTAGACATGTCCAGCTGGGACAGTGACGACATACAAATACAGGTGGTAATAGTTCAATCCGGTCTACCATTCGTGTTGGTTAATGTTTATGACCGCAACGCGAGTATGGATTCCCAGATGTGGCAGTGCTTAAGTGACATATTAGGTCACGAGAGGAATGTCATTTTCTGTGGCGATTTCAACGCTAAAGGCAGATCATGGGAAAACATTTCCTCCAACACACAGGGAGAGGAGCTCGAGACTGCACTTGAAACCATTGACCTGGTATGTATCAACAGTGGCTGTATCACCAGGACAGCAAGCCGTCCAGGGGATGAGGACAGTGCTATTGATCTGGCGCTGGTTTCTCCTTCACTCACTACAGTGTGTAGATGGGGTGTCCTAGGGCACTACGGCAGCGACCACCACCCTTGCAGCATATTGGTGGAGAACGGCAGAACCAGGCAGCACATGATAACGGTCAAGACTTTCCAATATGACAGTACAGGGCAATATGTGGTGAGTAAAATAAGTCGTGACAAGCGCAGAAAGCTTCAGGGCAGGAAAAAAGGCTGGGAGCAGCCACCTTGGTGGAATTCCAAGGTGGAGAAGGCCTGGGTGGATAAGCGCAGTGCTGTAAGGAGATGGCAAAATGCCAAGAGGACAGAGCTGGCCATCCTAGTCCCAGCATGCACTTAGAAAGAGAGATGCACACATAAGTAAGCTATTTAAAAAACTGGTCAAGGTGGTTAAAAGTGAAAAATGGGCAGAGGAGTGTCAAAGAGTAAGCACAGACAAGTCACTGAAATTGTTCTGGCGACTACATAAAAGCATGAGTGAAGTGGTCAAGAATAAGAACATTTCTGACTTCCAAGGTGCTGACCTCATCTGGCAGAGCACTGACGAGGACAAGGGCAAAGCGCTCTTTGAACGCTATCTAGAACAGAGCAACCAGACAGACATGGGAGGCCGAAATCTTGCCAAGGAGGTCACCTCAGACATGTGCAAGACTCAGAACATTTCGGATGAAGACACAGTGACAGCGAAAGAAATCAAGGCTGTGCTTCGACGATCAAAAAACAGCGCTCAAGGGCCAGATGGCATAAGATATGACGACATCAATAGGTCTACCGACAACGAGTTAGAGAAACTAGCAGACATGTACAACAACAGTATAGGGAGTGCTAGCATCAAGGAGGAGTGGTTACACAGCTATCTGATTCCCTTGCCGAAGCCTGGCAAAGACCACACAACAATTCAGGGATATCGAGTTATAACCACGCAGAATACAATAGGCAAGCTGCGGGAGAAGTTAATTGCCAGGAGAATATGAAGCCAGCTAGAGGGGCAAGGTGTTTTCCCACCTACCCTGGGTGGGTACCGTTCAAAAAGAGAAACCTGGACCAATGCAGCAGTTTTTCCAAATGATGTCTATGGAGGTTTCCACTCAGGCATTGAAACATTTGCTGCAGCGATTGGTCTTGAGGACGCGTACAAAAGAGTACCATTGGATTTGTTAATGCTTCAGCTTCTTGAACTCAATATAAGTCCATTCCTACTTAGTTGGATCGCTGCAGCCCTCTTCCAACGGAAATTAGTTTTTAGATGTGGCAGCTGGACTTCGGAATCAACAACAATATATCCTGGCCTACCACAGGGATCACCATTATCTCCGGTACTGTTCAAACGCCTACAATGTGAGAATCACCAGCGAACAGATCAATGGAACGGGGAGGACACTGTAATATGCCGACGATGTTTTAGTGTATCGTTAGGGGAAGGATAGGAATCAGGCTGCTGTGGAACTACAATCCGAACTCAATCGCATAAGTATTTGGTGTGTTGAAGCTGGGGCAATAGTCAACCCAACAAAGGCAACAGTGATATGGTTCTCGTTGAATAATCATATTGTCAACACTTCAACACCTACTGTGAATCTGTGTTCAGAGACGGTGGAAAGAATGCAGGCAATGAATTACCTCGGGATACGTTTTGATCGAAGCCTTGCTTATAATGAGCACATAGACTAGGTGATAACAAAGGCCAAGTGGGGTTTGGCTGTGATGCGGGTGATGTCGGCAGTAAACTGTGAGTAGCGCCATCCATGTCTTCTATACGAGGGTCTGGTCTTTTCTGTTTTTGAGCTAGTTAGTTAGTTAGTCGCAGTTCCAACTTCACAGCAACGGATCGTCCCCATTATGCTCCGTTCCTATGCCAGTGAATATCACACAAAACGCTCCCCACTGCCCAATGTGAAAAGTGGAAAAGACAGGAGTCTGGACAATCAACAGCCCGCATAGATAAACTGTGCATAATGCCGCCACCAGAATGTCAACACACCAGTCCCCCATGAAACACCCTGTTAATCTCTGATGGAATCAGCAGTCATTTTCCTATCTGAATGTTTCCTAGATGTTCACCCACACAGTCCACGAAAATACAGTTCATCGCTGATGGCAGTGGCAGTCAACCAGAAGCCCAGCAGCCACGCATGTCTGCATAAGGCAAAAATCTGTCAACTCTGGGACATAGCCACCTGCCATCACTCCGAACATGCAGTCACGTTCCAAAAACCCTCAGGCAGATTCAAAAGCATTTCACACGAAACTCACAGCTCACAGTGTCGCGCCACGCACTCACTCAGTAGCAGGGCGACGGAACCATCAAGCCTCCTTAGTCGCCTCTTACGACATGCGTGGTAGGCTACAGTGTTGCTATTCTTTGCTTCCCTAGAGTGCATTGGCAATCCTGACTCTCAGCTGTAAGCAGATAGAAAGGATGGGCAGGATACAGCATGAAGCTATGCGCATTATTCTTGGATGTACAAGAAATACAGCATGCAGTGCGATGCGCTACCTTCTTGATTTTCCAACCATTGAAGACAGGATACAAATTTTCAGAGCACGCGCCTACCTCAGAGTTAACGCAAACACACAACATCCACTGTATATGAAATCATGAAGGTGAAGGACAGAAGGTTAAAATTAGGACGGTCGTGGATGGGTCAAGCCGAAGACATTCTTCAACAGGTGTGCTCACTTGAGGACTTAGAACCTGGCGAGGAGTGGTTACAAGTTCCAACATATTTCTGTACGTCCTTTTCAGTCTGCATCCAACTAGACAGAAAATTCAGACAAGAAAACCCGGCTGCTGTGGAATCGGAAGTACAAATGTTGATTTTCGAGAATTTGTTAGACGGTCATGCTGTCATCTACACAGATGGGTCGGTCGTTCGACATGTGAGAAGCTCATTGGCCTTTACGGCTCAAACCGGGGGGAGAATTGAGAAGGAGGATCTGGTACTTTTGCTGAGACAACAAGTAGCCTGACTATGGAAGTCATGGCAGTAAGTAAAGCAATAACATAGCTCGAGACACAGACATTCACTATGGCATGTTTCCTTAGCGACTGAATGAACATGCTCAAGAGGATAGAGACGGGGTGCATTCGAAGAGAATGGTTGCTGTCTATGGAGCGGTCTCGGCTGTCAAAGGTTAGTTTCATCTTCGTGCCAGGGCATGCGGGAGTACAAGGAAATGAGCGGGCTGACAAGCTCGCAGGTAAGGCCACTGTGGAGGACGGACGCGCCATGGACCAGGCTGACATTCTGAATGCTCTACGAGAAGTAAGACTTTTGCTAGAACCATGTGATGACTGTGAATCTACAACCATGGCCAGACTGCGAGAACAGCAAAATTAAAAGAGGGGTGGCCAAACAAGAACACTACGCAGGAAGCCAAAGAAGATTTATAAACCAACACAGAACTCGTGTAGTTAGCAGCTACACGCTGCGGGATTTGCCGAGGAGGGGATCCGAGCACTTATGGACTGAATGGTTCGATGTGCAATGAGGATGATCTGTCGACTAACTAACTAACTCACTCACTGACACATATATCCATTTTGACGTAAGGGAATTAATTAACTTGGGACCAAGAGTCAGCAGAGTTATGTTCTGCAGCCGCCTTTCATATAATGATGGAATGCAACAAGTAAAGCATAGGGATCTTCAATATGTCCCAGTTGTATCGGACATATGGTGCAAGACTCATCTGTGTAAGGACTAGTCAGCACACCAAGGGTGAGGTCATCAGTACACGCAGTCCGTCTTCACTTCTAAAGATATGTCCTTGTATGGACTTGTGGCTGGGTCGTGCTAACGTGGAGTCAAGGAAGACTGCTGCAGACGTACCTTCCATCCTTGATGGCGCTATGGCATAGGAGCTGGCTGTTGACCTGAAAGACCGTGGTCCCTAGCCGGCAGGGTTAATCCAACAGTTGCAGCTACGACCTGGCATTGTAATGCACCAGTTGTCGGCTCGGCAGTTAACGCTGATTGAGCTGACCACCCCATACGAATCAAGAATCTATGAGTAGCACACATACAAGATGAAGAAGTAAGAAGTACAGTGATATGGTCGCAGATCGGAGACTGGATGGGTATAGGGCCAGGCTATTTGCTGTAGAGGTAGACGCAAGAGTTCTAATCTCATATTCAATTTAACGTGTCCAAAGTCTAACATGGAAGCTAGTGAACAACCTCCCATGTAGGATCTGGAACTGTTACTGTCTCGTGACGACGCCATAGCCATCCCTCCAAAAGAGTGTAGTGCACTTGATTCTGGGATTATGCAATGTGCTCGAAACAGCAATCACAGAAATCAAGGAATGTTCAGCTTCTGGCAAAGTTGATTATGGTCGTGTGATTCTTCTTGCGAGGACCGCGCTCCACAGCAGAGACGTGTGAGAGTTGGGGAACCCCAAGCAGAAAACCAACTTGTCCAGAGAATGATCTGGCTTCCCTCGGGACAGCAGGAGTGCGGCTCCGTGAGACATGAACGGGGTACGAAAAAGGCAACATGGCGGCAACGAAGTCTACTGGAGCGTTGTGAACTGCCGAATCGAAGCCGAAATCATAGATGAACGGTCTTGGAAGAAGCTGGATCCTCACGTCCGAAGGTGCTAGAATATGTGTGAAGGCACATGACATCGGATGTACTATGTTCCCCTCCCAGAGGGCGTCGTGGCTTCGGAGCAGACACAATACGCGTGTGTGGTTCTTGTCGAGAAAACAACGAATAGAATTTCTCAAAATACAGAACGAACGCGCGACAGAAGAGAGACATCCGAGGTCATGACCGGCTTCCAGAGAGTGTCAATAAGGAAATGGCCGAAACATTCAGGAAAGGGGACTACTACTGACGATCAGATTCTTCCCTCGTGCTTGCTCCGAGACGGAATTTAAAAAAAAAATTAATAATTTCTAAAGGCACAGGTTAATTTTCCAAAATCCGCCTTGATACGAATTTGACCTCACGACTACAGAGCCGGAATGAAAGTGTATAGCCACCTGGCTACTGGCACTCCATAGATGAGATATAATATACAATAATCTTATTGCCGAATGTACTACATTGGCATGTGCATGTTGTTTTCATTCAGGAACAGATAACAAGTGTCTTTACAATGTGAATCTATTGTTAAGCCATGTATAGATAGGATATTGGTAGCGACATCATAAACAGTGTAGATACAAGGAATGACAGACGAGATGTGTGATCATCAAGATGCATTACTTATTTTAAAATGTATCTGTTTTAAACACACAAGTACTAATAATAATATGCTTTTCACTCTGTTATTTAGATACCACATTTATGGTAATGTTCATTAAAAAAACAAACAAACAATCAAACAAAACACACCCCAAAAAAAAATATATATATATATACATACAGCATTGTTTGGCGCTCATAGACGTGAGATGAATGAAGTAGAGACTAGAGGACGTACTAGACAACATAACACTTGAAAGCTGTAGTTACCGACCAGGATTCGAATCTGTCATCCCCATATAACGACGGAGCCTCGCTGCAGGAACAAGCGTACTTCTACGCATGACCAACTAGATACCCAAATGGCATATTCCTTATGATAATATTGCCTGTGCTGACATAACAGGGTCTTGCACGGACTGTGAATCCCCAGTGAGCCCGCTGAACGGTAAGTTTCTCACACATTCATTGAGGAGAGTATATTGATGTCTGGTTACAGACAGTCTGCTACAGACACGGACACACATCCAATACGTAGCCGCTGCTACAACCGAATGCCAGTAACCGACTCACCTGGAAACTGTGACAGAAATATCGACTGACAAAGTGCACTCAAGCTTTCCAATAACAGTTCCACTAATGGTCTTTACAGTGACTCCTGTTTCTGTTTGATTGAAAAATTACATCCACGTGCTGTATTGTTGAGCAAACTTAATGTATGCTTTAAGTCCGTCCATTCAACTCAAAACCCCTGACATCGCGATAAGTACATTCCACGGAAATAATGTTAGGAACAGTTGCAAGAGAACGTCATTGATCACATCAGGTCTTTGTGAAGAGCGAGTATCACGGGGAGCAGGACAGAATGAGCTCCCAGATGAAGTACTGGAACAAACCAAATAATTAGAGAAGACATTTCCTTTAATCATTTGAAGTTATAGAGATATGCTGCAGTAGTTGAACTAAATATAAACATCCTCATGGTTCACAATCACATGCGATAGCTGGAATCTTGAATCCTGTCTGTGATGGCCATTTGTCACTAAGTGAACAGGCTTATTTCTCCCGCATTACGTCTGTTGTGTGACAGGGTCATCACAGTGTGTATGTCGGAATGCCACGAAGCGTATGTGGCCTGTCATTCCCTTACTTCTTCTTCTTATAGCCCATGCGGTGTGGCGATGGTGATCATGTCTGTCCACAGCCTTCTGTCTATTCTTATAGCCCTAGCGGTGTGGCGATGGTGATCATGTCTGTCCACAGCTGCCAAGGACTGATTTCTTCATCATTGTGATGCTGTATACTAACTTGGTGATGCTATATATTGACTTGGTGATGCTATATACTAACTTGGTGATGTAATTGCCATGGACCGATATGAGGTAGACAGCGGTAAACTGATGTTGTAAGAACAGGTTTACCATCGAAGAGGAATTGCCATAGTGAGAGCAGTTCACGCGATCACTATGAACGAATACGCACGAATAAGTCAAGGAAAGTCGGTGAGCAACTGATGATGATGTTGAAGAACAAAGGGAAACTATTCAGAGAAGTTGCGTATCACGTGACATTAGTTGTGTGAGTGTAGTGTGACCGTGCAAGCACCACCAGAAAGCCATACAGGAATCTGGAAAAAGTAGAATTCCAGGTCTACAATCCTAGGGCACCAAACCAGCATAAACGAGTTAGCGGAAAAGATCAGCCCATTGTAAACAAGTATGACCACCACACCCACGGTGAAGTAATTGAGTGGTATTATGGTTATTTAGTATTAATGTGACTTCATACATCAGATTTCATATTCCATCTATCATGATTAAACCATCCTCTTATGAAATGAAAACATACCATTCATTTACCATCATTACATCACAAAATCAGTGCTAAGAAAATATACATGTATAAGAACCAATTTCATACTACCAATTGAGAGAAACCTGGAGTATGGAAAAAATATCAACCACAAGTACAACGAGAGAAATTAGGTCATCATGCTGGTGAAAACATAACAGCATATATACCGAATTGATGCGACGCAAGCTATTGTGAGTGTGTCCGGGTCAACTTCAATTCACAATAGACCAGTCGATATTTCACCTGTAAACATACCATCACACATATTGCAATGATGATAACAATAGACTGTTGTGCCAGGTGATAGTATACGTTATGTGAAATATTTTTCCATGTACAGATTATGTGTCCATAACAGAAGACTTAATAGCGGATCTTTTGCAGAAATAATGAAAGGGAACAGAAAGACCAAACAAGACTATTGCAAGAGACACAAATCAGAATTTATAACAATGGTGGCAACAAAAACAACACGAAGCAACAACGGTCAAGAAACAGATTGCAACGAATGACACGAGTGTATGGTGGTATCTAATTTTAATGTTGATGCTATAACATATAAGCAAATATAGCACATTGATAAGTGAAATCAATGTCACATTTTTTAAATTTTCTTTAAATTGATAACATTGCATAAGTATATCAAATATGTCAATGAGATTTATTGCTGATAATTTTATGCTCTAATTGACATATGCCATGGTAGAAATGAGCATGCATAGAAATGTAAATGCATTTTTAGATCGTATCGCTATTGGTCAACACTATACGGGCTTAAAATATCAACACTAGGCCAAGATACAGTATTGCAGTGAAATTAATGAGCACAGAGACAGAGAAAAACATTTTACAAGAAATAAGAAGCCTTGTTAAGGCAATGAAAAACAAGAGATAATGAACAAAAAGTGCATGAATATCAACCAGCTATGGTGATAGACGATCAAAGTATTATAAACTTTGACAGACACAAAGGCATTGATAAGTGAGTCTACATCATACATTTATATCAGCATTATGATGAGCTTGCGGTTATATGATGAAAAGACAACACCTTTTACGAAGAAGAAGTAATCACCTTAGACAAACGAAATACTACAAGTAAACCGCAAACAAACAACTGCTGAGGCAACAACCTCACTTGTGATTGTATAAGGTTCATTAAGTCAAACGGTAAACCCAAATGACAAATGAGTACTACAGCGGTATAGAGGTCATAGATATATTGGTCATATTCCACTATACCAAATTTAAATAATAATACAGATGGTCATGGTACCTATTAACCACGCATGTCCCCTCATTCGGGCGTAATGGCCTTGATAGGTTTGTGGATGCTTGACTATAGGGCAAATGAGGGACTACTATGGGGAGGCCACTTGACCTTATGAAGCTCATAGTATGTTAGCCCAGCCCCCCCCCCATAGACTGGGCTGCACGTCGTCTGCGGGGGAAGCAAATAGATAGGGCGTGTCTGACTATGATAATAATTTTTTTTCAGTGATTTTCTGCAGTGGTTAATGGAATGCCATACCGTCAGATTATCAGAGAAAATAGGTAGGTGGAAGTACATCAGTATATAATATAAGTATGAAATGACTACCAATATCGCTACATGTCATAAGAGTGAAAAAACCGAAGAGACTGTGAAAATGGCTACACCATTTTCAAAAAACAGGAGGGGGGGGGAATAATGCTATGGACCGATATGAGGTAGACAGCGGTATACTGATGTAGTAAGAACAGGTTTACCATCGAAGAGGAATTGTCATAGTGAGAGCAGTTCACGCGATCACTATGAACGAATACGCACGAATAAGTCAAGGAAAGTCGGTGAGCAACTGATGATGATGTTGAAGAACAAAGGGAAACTATTCAGAGAAGGTACGTATCACGTGAAATTAGTTGTGTGGTCAACGGGAAGGAGACGGCTGGACAAGGTTAGTCTAGCCAGGGTCCCAGTTGTGGAAGGACGCAGAACGAGTGTTGAAAGTGAAGCGAGATGAATTCGACATTGCTTTAGTATTTGAACGACGCTTGAGCCTGAGGCGAAAGTGTTTGACACAAGTCGGACAGCTAATTGAGTAGCCATTCCAGTTCAGTTACAGCGCGCCGAGTTGACGGCGATTGAGGAATGCGCCATGCCGATGTAAAGGGCAAGTGACCGTATGTTGACCATAGAGTAGCCATCATAGTAGAACTGTGTTTCAGGGCTGTGAACATTGATTAGACATGTTATCTACTTATCGCATGCCATCCCGCACCTTTCGGGAATGCTTGATGTTATGTGCTGCGATCATTGTTTACAATAAACTTTGAAGAATGGCAAGGACATTGAGTTGTTCACTGTTTCAAGGCGATGAATGTTCCTGTTTAAATCTGTCACTGCGGCTGAACAAACGAGCCAGCAATCAGGTGCATGGCAGTAATATACTGATTTGGTGATGTAATATACTAGCATGGTGGTGTAATATACTAACTTGGTGATGTAATATACTGACTTGGTGATGCTATATATACTGTGATGCTATATACTAACTTGGTGATGTAATATACTAACTTGGTGATGTAATATACTGACTTGGTGATGTAATATACTAACATGGTGATGTAATATACTAACTTGGTGATGTAATATACTAACTTGGTGATGTAATATACTAACTTGGTGATGATATATATATATATATATATATATATATATACTGTGATGCTATATACTAACTTGGTGATGTAATATACTAACTTGGTGGTGTAATATACTGACTTGGTGATGTAATATACTAACTTGGTGATGTAATATACTAACTTGGTGATGTAATATACTAACTTGGTGATGTAATATACTAACATGGTGATGCAATATACTAACTTGGTGATACTCTATACTAACTTGGTGATGTAATATGCTAACTTGGTGATGTAATATACTGACTTGGTGATGTAATATACTAACATGGTGATGTAATATACTAACTTGGTGATGTAATATACTAACTTGGTGATGTAATATACTAACATGGTGATGCAATATACTAACTTGGTGATACTCTATACTAACTTGGTGATGTAATATACTAACTTGGTGATGTAATATACTGACTTGGTGATGTAATATACTAACATGGTGGTGTGATATACTAACTTGGTGATGTAATATACTGACTTGGTGATGTAATATACTAGCATGGTGGTGTAATATACTAACTTGGTGATGTAATATACTAACTTGGTGATGTAAATACTAACATGGGGGTGTAATATACTAACTTGGTGATGTAATATACTAACTTGGTGATGTAATATACTAACTTGGTGATGTAATATACTGACTTGATGATGCAATATACTAACTTGGTGATGTAATATACTGACTTGGTGATGTAATATACTAACTTGGTGATGTAATATACTAACATGGTGATGTAATATACTAACTTGGTGATGTAATATACTAACTTGGTGATGCTATATACTAACTTGGTGATGTAATATACTGACGTTGTGATGCTATATACTAACTTGGTGAAGTAATATACTGACGTTGTGATGCTATATACTAACTTGGTGAAGTAATATACTGACGTTGTGATGCTATATACTAACTTGGTGATGTAATATACTGACGTTGTGATGCTATATACTAACTTGGTGATGTAATATACTGACGTTGTGATGCTATATACTAACTTGGTGAAGTAATATACTGACGTTGTGATGCTATATACTAACTTGGTGAAGTAATATACTGACTTGGTGATGCTATATACTAACTTGGTGAAGTAATATACTGACTTGGTGATGCTATATACTAACTTGGTGATGTAATATACTGACTTGGTGATGCTATATACTAACTTGGTGATGCTATATACTAACTTGGTGATGTAATATACTGACGTTGTGATGCTATATACTAACTTGGTGAAGTAATATACTGACTTGGTGATGCTATATACTAACTTGGTGATGTAATATACTAACATGGTGATATAATATACTAACTTGGTGATGTAATATACTGACTTGGTGATGCTATATACTAACTTGGTGATGTAATATATTAACGTCGTGATGTAATATACTAACGTCGTGATGTAATATACTCAGTGATGCTATATACTAACTTGGTGATGCTATATATATATATATATATATATATATATATATATATATATATATATATATATATATATATATATATATACTGTGATGCTATATACTCATTTAGTGATGCTATATATACTGTGATGCTATATACTAACTTGTTGATGCTATATATACTGTGATGCTATATACTAACTTGGTGATGCTATATATACTGTGATGCTATATACTAACTTGGTGATGCTATAATACTGTGATGCTATATACTAACTTAGTGATGCTATATACTAACTTGGTGATGCTATATACTAACTTGGTGATGCTATATACTAACTTAGTGATGCTCTATACTAACTTGGTGATGCTATATACTAACTTTGTGATGCTATATACTAACTTAAATGTATAAATGTTTTGCGTATCCTTTTACAGGACTTAGCTGTCAACAGCAGCATCTTTCAGCTGTCTGTTGATCTCTTGGCAAGATTACGCTCAGTAGTTTGCCATTGCTTTCTGAGCGGCCGGCTCAGTATCCGCAAGTCACGAGCGGGGGTCGAACCACCTCAGTTCTCGCTCCACTGCGAGACTCTGCGTGATAAACGGGATTACAGAGAGAAAGTGTTGTAATCCCACAGCCAGAGAGACCGGCATATACTAACTTAGTGATGCTATATACTCTGTAATGATAGTACTAACTTGGTGATGTAATATACTATCTTGGTGATGTAATGTACTAACTTGGTGATGTAATATACTAACTTAGTGGTGTGATATACTGTTGTTTTTGTTTGTTCATCAAGAATGATGATGACCATTCATTTCATCCAGTGGGGTTGAAAGTATGGAGCCGTGAGTTCTAAGATGGCTGATGACGTTGGATGAAGAATGACGTGCGCGATGAATTGGATTAAAGTGAGGAAGTGTTGCGCAATTCGTCGACCTCACTCTCTCGCCTGAGTCCATCTGTATCCAGTGGCAAGACAATTCAAGACGACTGGAGACGAATAGAGGTGCAATGGATGACCAGGGCGCTCGACGTGCCTTGTCGTGCTCATTACGTTCCACAACGCTTTGCAGGTAAACGCCGTCTTGCCCGTTGAATCAGGAATGATTCCTTCCGCGCAGTCTGCCGGATCCTGTGTTCACATGCTAGGTAGGCATACCCTAGTTCACCGCTTGGTTTGACACCAAATCGGCTACCCACGCCTAGTTTAGCCAGCCTCTCACAGCTGTTGCCCGGGGGTTGGCCGCTGTCGCATGCTGACAACTACTAGGAACCAAAGGCGTGAGATTGGTGTCAGGCTTCGACCAGTGGGGGATGGGTCCTGAAAAGGACATAAGAGTCATCCTTACCAAAGGTTGTAATATACTAACATAGTGATGTAAAATACAATCTTGGTGATGTAATAGACTACTTGGTGATGTAATATATTAACTTGGTAATGTAATGTACTAACTTGGTGATGTAATACACTACTTGGTGATGTAATACACTAACATGGTGATGAATACACTACTTCGTGATGTAATATACTAACATGGTTATGTAATATACTAACTTGGTGATGTAATATATTAACTTGGTGATGCAATATACTACCTTGGTGATGTAATATACTAACTTGGTGATGTAATATACTAACTTAGTCTCAACGTCTCATAAATACAGGTAACTTTAGCTCGTCGTCTTAATTCTGACAGTGAGTCTTCCACATGCACGCAGTAAGATTATAACCCGTCGCATGTAGGATCGTCTTATTTATTCAGACAAACGATACTATCGTGACATGAATACATGGTATCAAATATATATTTTTTTTTTTTTTTTTTTTTTTTTTTTTTTTTTGCGTATCCTTTTACAGGACCTAGCTGTCAACAGCAGCATCTTTCAGCTGTCTGTTGATCTCTTGGCAAGATTACGCTCAGTAGTTTGCCATTGCTTTCTGAGCGGCCGGCTCAGTATCCGCAAGTCACGAGCGGGGGTCGAACCACCTCAGTTCTCGCTCCGCTGCGAGACTCTGCGTGATAAACGGGATCACAGAGAGAAAGTGTTGTAACCCCACAGCCAGAGAGACCGGCATCAAATATATATACACAACTAATATCACAATCTTCTATATACAATAATGGCACATCACACTCAGCCATAGAATTCATCTGTGCGCTCATAATACAATTCATTCTCATTCCTCGCACTGAATACTCGCTGCTATCTTCGCTCTGCAAAGGCTAGCTTTCACACCGGCATTTAATATACTCTCCCGCCCAATCGCACACGTCTTTCTCCTATAGCGTCCAGTCTCAGTCAGCCCTTCAGGTATCGGTCTGATAGTCACGTGGTGCTTGACCGCGTGTTCTCTGTGATAGTCGTGATGCGTTAGTTGTCTTGCTGTACTAGCTGTCCGGTCCGGTTTGCCTCAGGTCCTTCAGTGCAGGGTGATACTGTCTGTCAAGGACGTAGTCCCGTCTATGTCCCTGTGTCCTGTTTATAGCTGGGTCTTGTTGTCCCGTCTTTGTCCTGATTATGACATCTCTATTGTCCTATCAATGACAAATATCTATTGTCCTGTCTATGTCCTCATGGACACTCCCCAACACTCTGACATTCTCCCCTTCTCCCCCTTTTTGTGTCACTTAATTTCTTATCAGAATCATTGACACAATGTGGTTTGAATATCTAATTAGTATGAACTAATTTGTCAGTGGGCTGTGGCACTTCGTCAGTCGTAACTGTTAGGTTGGGTACAGATGTATTTGTAAGGGTCTGTTATACCGTTGAAACACACACCTACTGGTGTATAGTCAGCTTAACACTCTTGATATGTTGCAAAGAGTCTAATAATCTCACACATTTTACTACTGGGGACTGTTAAACGGCCCAAGGTAACATTGACTTACACGTATGGTTTCCCATTAAATTGCTCCCTCTCATACACCTAACATGGTGTCCCGAAACAATTGTCTCTTTTTAAGGAGACTAATCATGGATATAACATCCATGGCCCCCGTAAAAAGTTAATTCAACATGTTTCTTCAAGATATGTGTACACTGATTTACTCCTATCTCACTTCCGCTTTTTGGCGGTGATTCTCTTGTAATATCACTTGCTTCCCCTTATTAACCACTTATGTTCCCTGTATAAGTGTATATTCCCCTTCTTCTCATAATGGTGTCTGTACATTATGTGTTCGTATGGTATTAGCGTGTGTTGTTTCTTTATACTGATGTATCTGTTAATGACAAATATGGGTGTATGCTTATAATTTGTGTGATCTACTTATTCAAGTGTCACCAGATAGGTTTCTGCATCTCCAAAATGACTGTATATTTATAATTTCTGAGATGAGTCTCCGAGCTGTGATTCTTGAATATATTGCTATAAGTGTAATGTATTCGTAATGTTTACACATATAAAAAATGAACAAATCACATGTGATGCAAGCAACGTATGCAAAACATTAAGATGAGGCGTATGTGCATAATATATGCACTTTTGTTTACATACCCTCATTTAATACATTCGTACGGACTTGCATGCACTTTTCACTCGTCCGTTCACAAAGCATGCATATATTAAAAATCTAAATATTGTTAAGATTGTCAAAATCTTAAGTTAGGGTGAAAAAATTGCTAAACTTGTAATTCAAATGTTTTAAGTAAATGGATGTCTCAATGCATAAGAAAATCTTGAGGTAAAAAAGATTATCTTATATATAAATTAGGATGTGCGTATGTATCTCTGTATGTATGTATGTATGTCCTTTATTTGTTCGCGAACGGCCCATCCGATTGAGATGAAATTTTCTACACGCCTTCCTTTCATTCCAGAGCTGTCAACTGTGATATTTTGTTAGTGTGAAATCGCCTGCTTACTCAGTATTATTTCATTTTTCATTTTTCATCATAATTTCATATATCTCAGGGGACCTAACTCTGTAAAAGTTATTTCAAGGGGCATAACTTTTCTGTATAACTTATAGTCATATTGTGGCATCGTTTTCAAAGATTTATAAACTCTTTGTCCATAGTTATGTACCGGCATATGAGTTATAATAAATAATGATACAATCTGTAAGGCATTTTCAAAGTTTTCATAAAAATGATGCACAATGCATAACATTGTAACTCATCTTTTTTTGCTTAAGAAGTTACTGTAGTCATGCAGGTGATTAGAAAGAGTTTTCATTAAAAATAATGGATGGTGTGTGGTAGAACGTTCTTTTAAGTTACATTTTTTTTTGTTGTATGAATTTAATGAAGCCGGACAGGGTCAGGCAGACAGATAGACAGACAGACAGACAGATAGACAGTCGGGAACAGGAACTTATATGACTACTTATATAAATTAAATGAGATGCTTCACACCAGGAGCTGGGCGATGTCGGGCCGGGTCAGACAGACAGACAGACAGACAGACAGACAGATAGTCGGTAACGGGAACGGGAACTTATATGACTACTTATATGAATTAAATGAGATGCTTCCCACCAGGAACTGGGCGAAGCCGGGCAGGGTCAGCTAGTTAACTTATATTTTACACGTTTGAATCAAATGAAAGTTTTCATTGCAACAAAAAATGTAATTGAACAAAAAGAAGGCTTGTGCTTTAAGCTTAACTTACTTTTATAGTTCTCAATTATATACATACAATTAATTTCATATCTAAGTTAATTAAGTTAAACACAGTGTTTACGTATTGAACCTTTACACTGATATTATAGTACCAGTATTGTGTTTTAGAAAAATGGAACATTATCACTAATAAAGTTATAATTATTAAACGATGTAATGATTTTCTATATTTTCGAAATATACGTTTGTCTGTCTGTGAAACTTAATTAAAAATAGTAATATTTAATTAACATAAATACACTAACTAAATTAATCTACTTGACTGGTGATCTGGTTGACTAGTTGGTCTCGGTGACTGGTGGATCGGAAGTTCTCTTCAACAGGTCAGCGAAAATACTGTCCACACCTTTTATATGTCTGATCGAAAATGAGTAATCTTGTAATAATAGAGCCCTATTGTAATACCAGCATAGGAGGATTGTCCGTTCCTATGAGGAAGTGTGTTCCGGCAGGGTATTTCGTCAGTTTATTAACGCAGTGTACAATCGCCGTGCATTCTAGCTGAGATACGCCGTAGCGGGATTCGGCTGGAGTGAGCTTTCTACTCACGTAAATTACTGGATGATTTATGCCGTTATAGGTCTGAAGTAAAACTCCCGAGATTGTGGTGGTACTGGCACCTGTCCTTAGGATATAAGGAATATACGTGTTAGGCAAGCGAAGAATGGGTACATTAGTGAAATAATGTTTAATTTGTGATATCGCATTTATTAAAGTAGCACTCTGCACATCAATTTTTGCTTTTGATCTTAAAAGATCTGAAAGAACACTTGTCAATTGTGTCAATAGGTTGAGTCCCATTAATTTGACTCTATCAAAGACTTGTTTCAAATTTTGTGTCTGGGTTAACTTTTTGCAAAGTATACTTGGCTGACGCTGTACTAGGTCAGCAAAATGTTCAACCCAGTGGAATGGGATGAAAACTTTGACTTTAAATAAAACATCAAACTGACATGATGGTAAATGATGTCTTAATAATGACGTTGTTAACAAAATTAATTGGTTTATAAGTAGCAATATGGTTGCCGTTGGCTGAAGTTGATATGTGTACAGTGCTGTCTATAATGTCATTAGTAACATCAATAAAGCAACTGATATGGAGATGGTAGCATTATATACTGGTAAGTTTCTGTCTTTATATTTGTCTTTTCTATTATGTCCCTTGGAGAAAATGTTATTATCTTGTATTTGTAATTCCGTGTTTTCCAGACACTGTTGTCTGTCTGTACATGACTGTCGGGCATTTGCTTTCAGTTCTAAGTGTGGTGTTTGAGTTGTTTTGTTTGCATAATGTCTGTTTGTGTTGTTGTTTTTCTCTGATGTTGCGTTACTGGTAGTGCAACATTTTGTAGGTTTGTGAACCTGGTCATTAACAGTTTTATTTAGGAAAACCAAATGATCCACTTGGGAGGAATTTACGTCATGTAACTCTTTAAGTTGTTTTGTCGTCTTGTGACTAGTAGTGTCCCTTGGGTTTATTGGCTGAAGTTTGCTGTTCTTGATCATTTAACTTTTGCTTTGTTGCAGTTAGACTGGTCACTGAAATATCTTTTTGATGCCTTTTTTTCCAGGCATTAATTTGTGTGTGTGTACAGTTCTTAATATGTGGCAAACATCCTAAATTCACATCTGTACATGGATTCTCTAGAACTACACATGCAAATCTCCCTGATAGAAAAGGTGTACAAATATGTGCAATCGCTAGTGGATATTTTCCCACATTGCCAGAAAATGTTCGGCAGTTTACAACCTCGCCTGTATAATGTTCTGTGTTTACAAAGTCGTTTCTAAGTCCAATCAAATTGCTTCCGGAATCGAGGAGTTTACTAACCCATTGTGGAAGTTTAGTTTTCCTCTGGAGGAACTAACAGCATTAATATTTTTGCATGCCCATATTCTAACACGCCATCATCATGAAATTTCGCGTATGTCTGACATTTATCAAAATTAAATATGTCTATAGCTGACAAAGCTATAGATATTCTGGTGACATAATGTCCTCACATTCGCTTTCACTCTCTGACGATGTGTCAATTAGTGCCGCATTTGCACTTCTTAACATTCGGCGACCTTCACATATTGCTGAATAGTGTCCCTGACTTTTACAAATTAAAAAAAAAACATTTTACCGCTCTCTTATAAACGTTTCTTTTGGCCTGTTGTTTATTGATCATCATCTCTAAGTGAGCTGGATACCCAGGATTCTTATCACAAATCAGAAACTGGTGGTGTGACAGTTTACAGTATGGACACTGTGGTAAGTTTGATTTGTGTTTGCTCTTATAAGTGAATGGTTTTGATGGTTTGACATTTGCTGCGGCTGCTATCTCATTTTCACTGGTGTTTAGTGAGAAAATGTCTCAGTTTGATGTGAAGTACGCAGATCCCTTTCGTTCCAACTGTTCAATAGATTCACAATCAGATTGTTGCAAGAATTTAGCACATGGGGTTGGAATAAATGATATAATCTTATCAATTATCATTAAATCTCTTAATTTCTCAAAACTTGTGTTCATTTTCGCAGCATTTATCTATTTATTAAACCCATCCTGCACTTGCGATACACAGTCAATGAACGTTTGGTTGGTTTTAGGCTTTAACTTAGAAAATTGGACTTGATAACCAGGGGCATCTAGCATGAAATGTTGCATGAATTTTTGACGGATGTAATCATAGTCTTTTCTAAGTTTTTTGGTATAGACTCAATGATTTTTAAAGGTTCTAAGGCAAGATTGCGCATATAGATCATCGCCTAATGTATTTTTGGGATTTCATGGTATTACATTTGGGTTTCAAAATTCTCAGACCAGGCTGAGATGGAATCGCATGCACAGAATGGTTTTACAATACCCTTATCTTCTTCTCCTTCTTCAGCGTTCCGAGCCATTGAGGTTCTTTGCTGCAGATACAATCCGTCTCCATTCGTCTCTCTGGTTGACCTTCTCTTGCCAGTCGTTGATTCCAAGTGCTTTTAGGTCTGTGTATATATATATATATATATATATATATATATATATATATATATATATATATATATATATATATATATATATATATATTATCTCTCCACCGTCTTCTTGGTCTATCTCGGTGTCTACGGTCATTTATTTCCTGAGTGTAAGCGAGTTTTGTTTCCCTATTATCTTCAATTCTTTCTATATGCCCCAGCCATTGTAGTCTATTAGCCTTCATGATACCAGTGATTAGCGGGGACTTAATGTCGTGTCCTCCTTTAAAGTGTCGTCCCTGGAGTGAGGAGATCCGACACCCACATTATAATTTTTTTTTTCCTTCTCAATATTCTGGAGAATCCACCAGCTTCCGTCCAACACACTCCATCAGCCTATGGACACCTTTTCCTATCACTCTCTCACTGTCGTACTATGCCCCCCTTCTCATACTTCCCCAACGCAACATACTCAACAACTCTTGCTTCTAAAAATAAATAAAGAGTAATTTATTAAATAAAAGTGTAACGTATATGAGACGTGTATGTGAAGAAAATGTGTGACGTGTTCTATAAAATGTGTAGACTCTGACTCTCAGACAGCAACCCAGTCAGCTGATCCCAGCAAAGATAGACCACAGCACGTTACGTCAGAACATGTACTTCTCACCCGTTGCCGAAACCATCTTGCCGGATACTGCTTTGCCTCTGTAGACCTCTGGTAATCCAATTTCATGAACATCCGAAATAGACACCGGTGGTATTAACAGTTAATCATGGACCGGTTGCACTCTACACAATGTCCGTTCCTATCGTTCATAAAAAAATGCACAAGTCCTTTGTAGTGTGTACACAGATTAATGTTAATTGTTACTGTACTGGATCCTCCCTCGTGTCTATCTAGCCTCAAGTATCAAGTCTTGTGTTCTATTACACGAGATTATATCACACTATGTAATTATTAGACTTAATGTTTTCAGTTCGTTACTACTGTCTGATGCTGTGTGGTGCATCAGTACGCATCACTCTCTTTGGTGAATCAACTTCCTTCTAGCTTTAGTTACGTTCTGTATGCAACTTTATTGATTGTTGAACTGGTGTTCTTCCGAATGGGATTGGATTCTTTCCCAAAACTTTGTTGAGTTTCCTTGGATCTGGTAGGGAACCTAGGATAGAAACAACACATCTGGTGATAGTACTAGTCACTGATCCTTTCGGCTGAGTGTAAGCCTATCACCTTGCTTAATGATCTTTAGCTAACTAGAATTAGTCATAGAGCAGATTAGCTACCCACCTAGAGCCGAATCAGGCTATGACAAAGAAAAAATCAGCAAACAGAATGCGAAACCCCGCCCACCAGGGACACCTACGGGAAGATCCCAATTATCCCTCATTACTCAATTCTCAACTAGTAAAGCTTATCAGCACTTCACTAATCTATTCTAGCTAACAGAGCCACGTATCACTTCACTACTCTAGCTAGTTTCCACTAACAGTGCTAATCATCACACTATAGTTTAACAAGGCCACAGTCTATATTAATTATAACGAATATATATATAATAGGTTATACCTTACGGCACTGCAGTTTACACTAAATTACATCTAATGGTAGCCATACAGGCTCGTGTAAACTAAATCAAATATCTCCTTCACACGTTAGATGTTCTAACTGCTGCAGTGACAAGCATGTCTGCCTAGATCCACATTTTCAAGTTTCCCCAGTTGGTCCCAACTCGGGTTTTTATGGCAACTCCTAAAGTTGGCCACGTGACGTTATCCTTTATTCCCCCACACAGGTGGCACAGTGGCAGATCATCCCTTGTCAGGAAACTATTTTCCTGGCTTAAGTCCTGTCAAAGTTGTCAGTAATAGTTTAGATTCTCAAAACAAGCCAGCGAGTTTCTGTCGAGTTACAACAAAGAGTTGCAAATAACCCCGTCAATCCTCTCGATGTGCCGGAAACCAAGAATTGACAGATGCACTGTTTTCTCCCTAGTCGGGCACTTCCGACCTGTTGATAAACTGTCAATCTTCTGCTCCGTGGTGACAATCCCAGCAGCCATTTCCGTCTGATGTCCGGCAGTATAGATGACAAACGGAACTATTCCATATCCTAAGCCGACAATCATATGTGATTCTAACTGTTAATGAACTGCCAACTCGATGTATCCATTCCTTCTCACTCAACACCAAATGTGTTTATGGGCTGACACGATGTAACCTGTGCAGCTGTGTTTACTCTGTTAGTACGACTTTTGTGGCCTAGAAAATATACGCCACGCAAACGTCGGTATTATTAGCTGGTTAACTCATGGCGCTCGTGACATAGGCCCCCTCTTAAGAGAGTAGTCCATCTCACTCTTCTCCACCATGAGTTAAATCCAGATGATTCATTCCTCTTCTTCAGGAGCTGGGTGTCTTGACAAGAAATCCGCTCCAACATTCTCCTTCCCCGGAATGTACTCTACTGTGAAATTATATGGTTGAAGTAACAACGACCACCGCATCAAACGGGCGTTGAGCTTCTGAGAAGTAGCCAGGAACATCAGGGGCTGATGATCCGACTGAACCCGAAACTTAACTCCATACAAATATGGCTGAAATTTTTGCACTGCCCATACGAGGGACAAGCACTCTCTCTCGACGGTTGAATAATTCCTCTCCGCCTGTAGAAGTTTCTTACTTGCGTATGCCACAGGTTTCAAAACCGAAGCATCGTCTTTTCCTTCCTGTAACAAAGCGGCTCCAATTCCAATCGCACTCGCATCCGTTCTCAACACAAATGGTTTGGAAAGGTCAGGGAGCTGTAATACAGGTTTGCTGACCAAGGCCTCCTTTAACTGACTATAGGCATTCTCACATTCTGGTGTCCAAATGATTTGATCCGGTAATCCCTTTTTCAAGGTTTCCGTCAACGGAGCTCCCAGTTCAGTGAAATGTGGGATAAATTTGTGATAGAACCCACACAACGAGAGAAAAGATCGCACATCCTTCTTCCTTTTAGGTCTTGGTGCATTTCTGATTTTCTCCAGGTTCTTCTCTTCTGGAACAATGTGTCCTGGAGTGATGGTGTGACCTAGAAATTCCAGAGTCTGGTAACCAATCATGCACTTGGTTGGACGAGCAGTAAGCCCTGCTTCCTTGAGCCTATTAAACACTCTCTCCAAGGATTGTAAGTGGTCATCCAAGCTGTCACTGGAAATCAGAATATCATCCATGAATGAGATGATGGATGGATCCTGTAACGGATCTAGTAAAGTCCTCATCATGCGTGTAAACACACTGGGTGCATTGCTGAGTCCAAAGGGCATGACTTTGAATTCGTAGTGTCCACTGGGTGTACTGAAAGCTAACAGTGGTCGAATCTCCGGTTTGACTGGTATCTGATAATACCCCCGACTCAGATCCACCTTTGAAAAGTACCGAGCCTTATGGAGCCTAGCGAATAACTGAGTTGGATTCGGCAAAGGTTCCACCTGAAACTGGGTATGACTGTTCAGCAGTCGGTAATCTATACACAACCTGTGTTCTCCACTTGGTTTGCGTAACAAAACTACCCCCGCATTGTATGGGGATGTGGATGGTGCAATCACGTCATCCTCCAGCAGTTTTTGTATTTCCTCCTCCAGGGCCTTTTCTTTAGAGAATGGCACTGGGTAAACTTTTTGGCGAACAGGCTCCTGTGTGGTCAAAGTCATCTCGAACTCAACCAACCTCGTTCGTCCTGGTTTATCAGTCAGTATCTCCTTATGAGACTTGAGAACCTGGGTTATCCTTTCCCTCTCCTGGGAGGTCAGATCAGGGTTCACTTGCACATCCCTATAGGTTTCCTGGTGTACCAAGGGATATTCCCTGCCCTCGCTGGATCCCACTTCTGTCTCCACTGCAACTGCCATTGCCATGAGGTGAGCTGCCTTGTCTCCGGGTCTCTCTTCGTATTTCCGCAAGAGATTGATATGGAAAATCTTCGACTTTCCCCGGATCCGGATCTGATAGTTGGTTCTGGATATCACCCTTTCCACGGGAAATGGTCCTTGCCAACCTATCTCCAGTTTGTTGTTTCCCGTTGGGAGTAGCAACAAGACTTTATCTCCCACCTCTAGAGATCTTTCTTTACACCTACGGTTGTAGTAAGCCGCATGTCTTTTCCTGGCCTTTTTCAAGTTTTGATTTGCCAGAGTCCATCCCTTGTGAAGTTTTTCTTTCAGTTCCTCCACGTATTGATAGGATGAGATCACTTCTTCTGACGTCCCCTCTTCAGTCCAACTCCTCAACATGGCTTCCAACGGTCCTTTGATTGGACGACCAAACAGCAACGTAGCGGGTGGTAGTCCTGTTGAGCCATGAGGAACTTCCCGATAGGCAAAGAGTGCTGCTGGGATATATTCATCCCACCTATCCGGTTTTTCCTGCGCTAGTTTCCTGAGCATTGTCATCAACGTGCCGTTGAAACGCTCTACTTGTCCATTGGCTTGAGGGTGGTAAGGGCTGGTATGTATGTGGTTAGAGTGAAACACCCTAAATACCTCCTCCATGAGTTTTCCACAAAACTGAGATCCATTGTCCGTCAGAATTTGATCCGGAAAGCCTAATCTGGTAAAGGCCTCCATCAGTGCGTTCGCCACTCTTTTCGAGTCAATCGTGGTCAACGGTATAGCCTCACCCCACATTGTACAGCAATCCACCATTGTGAGTATATACATGTTCCTCTTCCTAGTCCTGGGAAGTGGACCCACGATATCGATGGCTACCCTCTCGAAAGGAGAGTTCATGATGGGCATCTCACCCAACACCACCGGTGCTGTCCAGTGTTTTGGTGCCACCCTCTAGCACTCAGGGCATGACTTCACATACCGACGCACATCATCTGTCATTCCCGGCCAATAGTAATGGCAGGAAATCCGCTGCATGGTGGCGGCAATACCCATGTGTCCACTAAAGGAGATGGTATGCCCCATATGAAGAATCTGGGACCGGTGAGCTTTCGGGACGACCAACTGACCGTATAGGTTGTCTCCCCTTCCTGCTCTCCTGTAGAGTATCCTATTCTTCATGTAGTACTGCCCCCGTCCTGGTGGATCAGCACTTTTCTGCAGCTTTCTGTAGCAAGGACGTAAAGTATCATCCTCACTCTGGGCAGTTCGTAGCTCCCCCGGCATTGGGTTAGTCACAATTGCGTCTGCCTCTTCCGTTTTCGTCTGAGAGCGAGTCTGCAGTGCTCCCATATGGATTGGCTCCCTGGGCATTCCCAGAAAGACATACCGGCAACCTAGGATGACTGGAAAAATGGGATCGGTCAATACAGCGGCCTTGATGGTGCCGGTGACGTACCTTGACCGAATCTCCACATTAGCAATGGGCAACTTCATGGTTACAGCACTCTTCTGTGCAGGCTGTATATCCAAGGTTTCACCTGTGAATTGTTCTGGATGTACCAGATCCGCAGAAATCACGGCCTCCCCGTCCAGTCCTGTGTCGTATAAACACTCCACTTGACGACCGTTAACCTCTACCAATTCCACTACAGGTGGTTTTTCCTGGTCTGGAGTCTCTTCCTCGGCCTCGACCTGTTCGGTGGGCTCCACCTTAGGTTTCCCTGAGCACACGACGAATTGAGTGTCTCCTGACTTTCCCCTGCAGTCAATAGCATTGTGCGTGTTTGACTGACATTGGTTGCACCATTTCCCTGTCCTAGATTTTCTATTGTCGGACTTGAGTGAGCTCTTCTGGTGGCGAGCTTCCTTGTTGACCTTGGCATTTTCCGTGACAACCTCCTTGGAAGTCACTTGACATGCTGCGAAGTGAGGGTTCTTAGCCTTCGATTTGCAGTCCCTCGTATTGTGAGAGGGTGACTTACAAATTGAACACCACTTCTCCGACCACGGTCGTTTAGGTGTAGAGCTTGAAGTGCTCTTGCTTCCCTCCTTCTTCTTCTCTGAACTATCCTCTGATTTTTGCACATAAGGTTCCCACTTTTTGGTTCCTGAGTTTTTGGCTTTCTTCTTGTCATGTTTCTCTTGACTTTTGGTGTTGGTTGAAAGGTTTTAACCTGCCTCCCCATGTACCTCGACGAACCGTTCTGCTAATTTATTCACGAGGTCAATACGTTCCGCTCCTTGTTCTCCCAGGAACGTCCTGAGAGGTTTAGACATTTGCTTCTCCAGCTGGTCGACCACCATGAGCTCTTCCAGACTCTCATAGTCATGTGCGAACCCAGCCAAATCCATCCACTTATGGAGATAAGATTTAAGACGCAAACTGTAGGCGGCAAACAACTCTCCCGGTTCTCGTTTCGCTGCTCGAAATTTTTTCCGGTAGGTATGTGACGTAACCTCGAATCGTTTCAGCAGAGCCGTCTTTAACTCGTCATAATTGTTCTCATGTCCTGGTGGCAGGCGAGTATAAACCTCGTATCCGGTCCCGCGTAAACCCTGGGATAGCTTAAGATTCCATTTGTTACGCTCCAGACCCATAGCCACTGACATAGCCTCGAAGCGTTGAAGGTATTGGTCAATCTTCTCTTTGTCCTCCTCGTAGACCGCTAAAGGAAACTTCATAGCATGGTACCCATGTCCACCTACTGGTGTTGATCCTGGGATGGAGGAACCTCCAACTGCTCCCTCAGTTTCTCCATTAGATTGACTCTTGAGCTCGAGTTCCCGCATTCGGTACTCGTGCTCCCTCTTCTGTGCTTCTTGTTCAGCTTCTAATTTCCTAGCTGCTTGTTCAGCTTCCAATTTCCTAGCTGCTTGCTCAGCTTCCAATTTCCTAGCTGCTTGCTCAGCTTCCAATTTCTTAGCTGCTTGCTCAGCTTCCAATTTCTTAGCTGATTGCTCAGCTTCCAATTCCATCCTTCTCAATTCCAGCTCGGCCTTTCGATCTTCCCTTTCTGCTTGACGATACTCTCTCTCCACTTCCTGTATGTAATCCGTTAGAGCAGAACCCGCCAATCCCATTTCTTCCCCCCTTTGCCTTTAATTCTGCTGTGCTAAGTTTAGGGGTGGCCATTATACAGACAAGTAAGCTAGCAGGTCTAGTACAATATAACTGCAAATTACTATACAGATATATGAACAAGTACTATAAATCTAGATATCACACACACAGCACATTCACGCAGTGACAAGAGTAGAATCAGGACCACAGACCTATGCAGACGTGTGAAGTGTGAAAAGGTAAGATATTAGTCCTAACCCCTATCCACATTCACTCTAGCTGGATTCTCCAAAATGATATCTCCCTCTTATAACTAAGGATCCCGTGTCCAAAGACCCCGTTGTCAGAAGATCCCACTGTCAAAGGTTCCTGCTTGCAGGAGATCTCGCTGTCCAAGGATTCCGTTTACGGGAGATCCCGCTGTCCAAAGATCCCGTTTACGAGAGATCCCGCTGTCCAAAGATCCCGTTATCGAGCCCCCAATAATGTCGTGTCCTCCTTTAAAGTGTCGTCCCTGGAGTGAGGAGATCCGACACCCACATTATAATATTTTTTTTTCCTTCTCAATATTCTGGAGAATCCACCAGCTTCCGTCCAACACACTCCATCAGCCTATGGACACCTTTTCCTATCACTCTCTCACTGTCGTACTATGCCCCCCTTCTCATACTTCCCCAACGCAACATACTCAACAACTCTTGCTTCTAAAAATAAATAAAGAGTAATTTATTAAAATAAAAGTGTAACGTATATGAGACGTGTATGTGAAGAAAATGTGTGACGTGTTCTATAAAGTGTGTAGACTCTGACTCTCAGACAGCAACCCAGTCAGCTGATCCCAGCAAAGATAGACCACAGCACGTTACGTCAGAACATGTACTTCTCACCCGTTGCCGAAACCATCTTGCCGGATACTGCTTTGCCTCTGTAGACCTCTGGTAATCCAATTTCATGAACATCCGAAATAGACACCGGTGGTATTAACAGTTAATCATGGACCGGTTGCACTCTACACAATGTCCGTTCCTATCGTTCATAAAAAAATGCACAAGTCCTTTGTAGTGTGTACACAGATTAATGTTAATTGTTACTGTACTGGATCCTCCCTCGTGTCTATCTAGCCTCAAGTATCAAGTCTTGTGTTCTATTACACGAGATTATATCACACTATGTAATTATTAGACTTAATGTTTTCAGTTCGTTACTACTGTCTGATGCTGTGTGGTGCATCAGTACGCATCACTCTCTTTGGTGAATCAACTTCCTTCTAGCTTTAGTTACGTTCTGTATGCAACTTTATTGATTGTTGAACTGGTGTTCTTCCGAATGGGATTGGATTCTTTCCCAAAACTTTGTTGAGTTTCCTTGGATCTGGTAGGGAACCTAGGATAGAAACAACACATCTGGTGATAGTACTAGTCACTGATCCTTTCGGCTGAGTGTAAGCCTATCACCTTGCTTAATGATCTTTAGCTAACTAGAATTAGTCATAGAGCAGATTAGCTACCCACCTAGAGCCGAATCAGGCTATGACAAAGAAAAAATCAGCAAACAGAATGCGGAACCCCGCCCACCAGGGACACCTACGGGAAGATCCCAATTATCCCTCATTACTCAATTCTCAACTAGTAAAGCTTATCAGCACTTCACTAATCTATTCTAGCTAACAGAGCCACGTATCACTTCACTACTCTAGCTAGTTTCCACTAACAGTGCTAATCATCACACTATAGTTTAACAAGGCCACAGTCTATATTAATTATAACGAATATATATATAATAGGTTATACCTTACGGCACTGCAGTTTACACTAAATTACATCTAATGGTAGCCATACAGGCTCGTGTAAACTAAATCAAATATCTCCTTCACACGTTAGATGTTCTAACTGCTGCAGTGACAAGCATGTCTGCCTAGATCCACATTTTCAAGTTTCCCCAGTTGGTCCCAACTCGGGTTTTTATGGCAACTCCTAAAGTTGGCCACGTGACGTTATCCTTTATTCCCCCACACAGGTGGCACAGTGGCAGATCATCCCTTGTCAGGAAACTATTTTCCTGGCTTAAGTCCTGTCAAAGTTGTCAGTAATAGTTTAGATTCTCAAAACAAGCCAGCGAGTTTCTGTCGAGTTACAACAAAGAGTTGCAAATAACCCCGTCAATCCTCTCGATGTGCCGGAAACCAAGAATTGACAGATGCACTGTTTTCTCCCTAGTCGGGCACTTCCGACCTGTTGATAAACTGTCAATCTTCTGCTCCGTGGTGACAATCCCAGCAGCCATTTCCGTCTGATGTCCGGCAGTATAGATGACAAACGGAACTATTCCATATCCTAAGCCGACAATCATATGTGATTCTAACTGTTAATGAACTGCCAACTCGATGTATCCATTCCTTCTCACTCACCACCAAATGTGTTTATGGGCTGACACGATGTAACCTGTGCAGCTGTGTTTACTCTGTTAGTACGACTTTTGTGGCCTAGAAAATATACGCCACGCAAACGTCGGTATTATTAGCTGGTTAACTCATGGCGCTCGTGACACTTAAACAGATCATAAATGTCTTTGTTACTTCTTCTTTTCCACTCTCCACATTATGTATTCCTAATGGGTCCAAAGATGCGTCTTAAAACTTTGTTCTCAAAGGTTTGTAGCAAGGCTACGTCTCCTTTCGTTGTACTCCAGGTTTCAGAGCCATACAGCACAACTTGTCTGATCAGTGTTTTGTATATTGTGATCTTGGTGTTATGAGATAGCGCCTTTGATTTTAGTAGATGTTGTAGTGCATAGTATATCTTATTTCCAGAATTGATTCTAGTTTGTATTTCTCCCCTTATGATGTTGGAGCAGTTGAAGATTGTACCCAGGTATGTTTCCGTTCTTTTAATGGTTATATTATATATTTGTATGTGGCCAGAGATTTTAGCCATTCCTTCTATTGAAATTACCATATATTCTGTATTATCTTGGTTGATAACCAACCCCATCTGTCGGGCTTTTTCCTTTAAGTGAGTCAATATTTCCAATGTCTTTTGTTCATTTTCCCCTATAATATCTATATCATCTGCATAACCAAGCAGCTTGGATGTTCCTCCAATATCACATTCCTCCTTTACCCTCCTTACAACTTTTCTAGAGCCAGATTGAAGAGTAGCGGCGATAGTGCATCACCCAATGTTATTTGGAAAGGGTCTGATTTCCTGCCTTTATATGTTACTATATTATAAATATCTCCAATGCATAGTTGATCATGTTGATTAACTTCCTTGGTATTCCAAATTCCCGCTTAGCATTCCAGAGACTATTCCTATGGACACTATCATAAGCCTTTTTAAAATCCACAAAAATGTTATGGAGATCTCTTTTATATTCCCAATTTTCTTGGCTATTTGTCGTGAGATAAATATCTGATATATTGTCATCTGTTTTGTCAAATTCCCGCCTGGTAGTCACCTAATATGTATTCTGAATATGGATTTGGTCTATTTAGTAATACTGCGGAAAGTATCTTATAGCTTATGGACAGTAGTGATATTCCTCTATAATTGTCACACTGAAAATTGTCTCCTTTCTTAAAGATAGGTATCAATAATGACACTTTCCAGTCTTAGGGTAATTCTTCCGTGCTCCAGATTTTTGTTATTAGTTCGTATAACTTTAGATGTAATGCATGGCCACCCACCTTTATAAATTCAGCAGCAATTCCACCAGCCCCAGTTGCCTTATTGTTTTTAAGCCGTGTGATTACATATATGATTTCTTCAAATGCAGGTTCTTCAATTTGTGGTTCACACGTTAGAACCTCTTCCTGTGGGAAAGTGTTACTTGGAGCTTCACAATTTAGTAATTCAACAAAATATTCTTTCCATGTGTTGCACATTTCCTCATCATATTCCGATTGTTGTCTTTTAAACCATATGTGTTGTGTTAGTGCCCTCGTTTCAGTTCTTTAAAATACTTTCTGGATTCGTTTCTCTGGTGATTAGTTTCCATATCTTTGATTATATTACTCATATATTCTCGCTTCTGCTGTCGAACTATTTTTGTAGCCTTTTTACATTCATTTCTATATTGTTCTTCCTTTTGGATGTTGTTGATGTCATTTAACCATAAATATCTGACATTCTTTTTCCTAATGACTGCTTCTTCACATTTTGGATTGAACCATCTGTTCTTTCTATGCGTGGTTAACACACCGAGACATTCTTCTGTGGTAGATTGAATTGTAACAATACCCTTATATTTAGAAAATTTGTTTTACTCTTCCCTACTCTTTAATTTCTTGGTTGCAATATGTATCTGTGACTGAATTTCTAGTTCCTTCATCTTTATCTGTGTTTCAGATTCTAACCTCTTATTGCTAGCCTCAATTTCTAATTGCTTTTCTTTCAATTTGGTTTCTTCTGCCAGCTGTAGTTCTTTCAGTTTGGTACTTGCTTCTAATACTTCTTTTTTCTGTTGACGTTCTATTAATCTTTCCTCTCTATGTCTATCAGAATATTCTTTAAATTTCTTCTCTGCCCATTCTGCTAATCTATCACCACTATAACCTAGTTCTTTCCCATCTGCAATGCATTCTTTTAATGTTGAAATTTTCACAGTATTTTCTTATAACAATTTCAATGCACCTTAATTTACAACAAATGGGTAAATGTTAATAATTTACAATGTTACATGCAGCATTAAAAAAAAATAAATAAATAAAAAAAAAAAATAGAGTGCTCCTTTAATCTGCAATATATAAATAAAGTACTTATCTGGGATGGTGAATTTTCTTCAGTGCCACAACTTGTTTTGATGCTGTTAGGAGAAACACATTACTCAGCAATATGTCATCTGTAAATGACTGTACATCTTTCCTGTGGTGGAAACAAAAACTATTAGTATCGTGAAGAATAATGTCTGTCCAATGTCATATGATAGAAGAAAGATTATATGTTGAGTGCAACTATATTTTTTTTTTCGTCCGTCGTCTAGTTAATTGTCGTCGTATTTACTGCAATTACTATTTAACTGTCACTATCCAAATCCATCCTTTATTTAATTTGTGAAACTAATATCTTGGGATTAGGACGGAAGCTATCAAATGACTCCAACTAATCTTTATCTATTTAATTGGGTTCCAATTTATAGGACAAAAATATAAAAATACCCAAAATTGACTTATTTATTAACTTGGGTTCAAATCTAATGACTCACAATGACTCTCTTAATTAACTCCCGTTTGGGTTCACATCCAGAAGGACGATTTCCTCCCATAATGACTCGCCTGTCAACGTCTCATAAATACAGGTAACATTAGCTCATCGTCTTAATTCTGACAGTGAGTCTTCCACATGCACTCAGTAAGATAATGTCCCGTCGCATGTAGGATCGTCTTATTTATTCAGGCAAACGATACTATCGTGATATGAATACATGGTATCAAATATATATACACAACTAATATCACAATCTTCTATCTACAATAATGGCAAATCACACTCAGCCATCGCAGTCATCTGTGCGCTCTTAACACAATTCATTCTCATTCCTCTCACTGAATACTCGCTGCTATCTTCGCTCTGCAATGGCTAGCTTTCACACCGGCATTTAATACACTCTCCCGCCCAATCGCACACGTCTTGCCCCTATCGCGTCCAGTCTTAGTCTGCCCTTCGGGTATCAGTTTGATAGTCACGTGGTGCTTGACCGCGTGTTCCCTGTGATAGTCGTGTTGCGTTAGCTGTCTTGCTGTACTAGCTGTCCGGTCTGGTTTGTCTCAGGTCCTTCAGTGCAGGGTGATACTGTCGGTCAAGGACGTAGTCCCGTCTATGTCCCTGTGTCCTGTTTATAGCTGGATCGTGTTGTCTCGTCTATGTCCTGTCTATGAGATCTCAGTTGTCCTGTCTATGACATCTCTATTGTCCTGTCTATGACCTATCTATTGTCCTGTCTATGTCCTCATCGGCACTCCCCAACACGCTGACACTTGGTGATGTTATATACTAACTTGGTGATGTAATATACTAACTTGGTGATGTAATATATTAACTTGGTGATGTGATGTATTAACTTGGTGATGTAATACACTACTTGATGATGTAATATACTAACTTGGCAATGTAATATACTGACTTGATGATGTAATATACTAACTTGGTGATGTAATGTACTAACATGGTGATGTAATATACTAACTTGGTGATGTAATATACTAAATTGGTGATGCAATGTACTAACTTGGTGATGAAATGTACTAACTTGGTGATGTAATGTACTAACTTTGTGATGTAATATACTATCTTGGTTATGTAATATACTAACTTGGTGATGTAATATACTACCTTGGTGATGCAATATACTAACTTGGTGATGTAATATACTAACTTAGTGATGTAATATACTAAGTTGGTGATGTAATATACTAGCTTGGTGTTGTTATATACTAATGTTGTGATACTATATACTATGTGATGCTAATAATAACTTGGTGGTGTAATATACTAACTTGGTGATGTAAAATGCTAACTTGGTGATGTAATGTACTAACTTGTTGATGTGATATACTAACTTTGTGGTGCAATATACTTTCCTGGTGGTGTAATATATTAACTTAGTGATGTAATATACTAACTTGATGATGCAATATACGATATGGTGATGCATTATTCAACTCGGTGATGCTATACTCTAACGTGGTGACGCAATATACTAACTGAGTGATGTAATATACTTGTTGTATTTCCATCAAGAATGATGATGACCATTCATTTCATCAAGTGGGGTTGAAATTATGGAGCTGTGAGTTCTAAGATAGCATATACATCCTTTTTTGGCACGAAATGTCTTTGACAATGTGGGCAAAGAATGCTTGACGTTCCAGGAGGAGGATCTCCGGCAGTGGTTTTTTCCCCCAGCCATTTCTTCACAACTCTTGCAGTCCAAGTTGTTTCGCAAGTGACTGAGCCCTTGCGTAATGATGTACGCCACGAATTTCGGTCTTTGGCAGCAGTCTCCCAGGTGTCACGATGAATTCCAAAAGCTTTCGGTGATATTTTCATATTGTCTTTAAATCGTTTAACCTGGCCGCCTTGGGAGCCTTTACAACAACGCAGCTCTTCTTCTTGTTTTTCTTGTTCTTGTTCTTGATCTTCTTCTTGTTCTTCTTGTTCTTGTTCTTGTTCTTGTTCTTGTTCTTCTTCTTCTTCTTGTTCTTCTTCTTCTTCTTCTTCTTCTTCTTCTTCTTCTTCTTCTTCTTCTTCTTCTTCTTCTTCTTCTTCTTCTTCTTCTTCTTCTTCTTCTTCTTCTTCTTCTTCTTCTTCTTCTTCTTCTTCAGCGTTCCGAGCCATTGAGGTTCTTTGCTGCAGATACAAGCCGTCTCCATTCGTCTCTCCGGTGGACCTTCTCTTGCCAGTCGTTGATTCAAAGTGCTTGTACACCTGTATGTATATTATCTCTCCACCGTCTTCTTGGTCTACCTCGTGGTCTACGGTACAACGTAGCTCGCCGTAAAAAAAATCGTTTAGGGAGACTGTGATCTGGCATGCGAGTTAAGTGACCAGCCCAGCGAATCTGATTCTTCATTAGTAGAGTGTAGATACTGGGCATGGATGCTCTTTCTACAATTTCAGTGTCTGGGATCTTGTGATGACATTTAATATTTAATAGCTTCCAAGGAATACTGTGTGAAGTTGTTTAATTTCCTAGCGTGTCGCTGATAAACAGTTCAGGTTTCACAAACAATATATTGTGGATAATTACAGGAGAAATGACGTAAAGGAGAGTTGGGGAGAAAGTTGCGAACTAACGTCTACGAGAATCCAACGAGGTGACGTAAACAGTAGAAAACGTCAGAAAAGATTGTCAACAACAACAAACAGTCAGATCTTGGAGTTTGAAAGAGGAGGCAGCACGATTCGATTCTCAGCAAGAAGAGAACTTATGTACTGGCTGGACACTTACTCTGATGACTAACAAATATTGGAAAGAAGGACGAGACTATTAATGCAGGATGTATATCGGCCTGAAAGCCACGGACAAATGCGGCAATATTAGAATGGGACTCAGTAAGTCACAGCAAGCTGACAGATAGGCAAATTGGTGAAGGACAGAAGTACCGGGACATGATAGTTATAAATAATTAATATCTTCAACCGTTTACGATTCATATTTAATAATATTTCTTTACCGTCCCGCCTGGCCATAACAGGCCCGTTAACAATAAATCGTAACAGATAATTTGTAATGTAAATCTGTAACAAGTTGGACTTAGGCAAATAAATATTGCCTTAACAATTGTGTATGCCGGCTTCGAGTCCTTGATTAACGCTTATATTATGCTTCTGGACACTGTTAGATTGGTGAAATCCCTGGACCGTTGAACGTTTTGATGATGTTCGCAATATTTATTGCAAGGTACCGATGTTGGCATTATTTATTGCAAATCACCGTCTAGCAATAATACAACTGCTTTGTAGACTTTTAGCTTTGTATGCAGGCTTATTCCATTTCTGTCCCATACATTCTTGTACGGTCTGCCAAAGGCCGCGCTGGAAGTGGGGATTATTGCATTCACTTCGTCCTCAACTGTGGCAGCTTGTGACACAGTGCTGCCAAGATAGTCGAATTTGTCCACAACATTTAGTCTATGGCAATTCACCTTGATAAACGGCATGGTGGGATTATTCCTTGGAGCTGGCTGATACATAACTACAATCTTCTCCAAGTTGATATTGAGCCCAAAGTTGGCACAGGCATATTCTTCTTCTTCTTCTTCTTCTTCTTCTTCTTCTTCTTCTTCTTCTTCTTCTTCTTCTTCTTCTTCTTCTTCTTCTTCTTCTTCTTCTTCTTCTTCTTCTTCTTCTTCTTCTTCTTCTTCTTCTTCTTCTTCTTCTTCCTTGTGGTATAATAAAAACGTCCCTACCCTTTCCTATTTATGGACTCCCTTAAAAATAAACAAACCCTTACAATTACTGATTAAGTAACTTACTTAATGTAGGAGAAAATAAAACAGCGATAGACTGACCGTGGCACAGCTAAATTTAGTTTGGCTTGTTTTCTCTCCCGTATCTGGCCAATCCTGGCGAGGGGGAAAACAAAGACTGAAGCGGCCATTTCTAGTCAAGAGAACTGACAAGAAAGTCGACCTTTCCCTTCGGGGAGAAGGTAGTTTGTTTTAAAACCATGATTCTCTTCAAGCTATTGGTATGTTATCTACATTATTAAGATATATTTATGTATTACATTGACCAGTATGTTTAATTAAGAATTAGTTACAATTCTCTTAAACCAGGCTGGATGATGTTTACTAAGGAAACACAGGTGGGCGCCACGCTGTAATTTTTCCTATGTCTTCAAATCCCTATGTTAATATCTTTTATAGGCATTATGAACTTATATCTAACTAAATAGTGTTTATAACCTATGAATAGTATGTGTACTGTAGTACATAGAGTATCAACTCTCATGTCAGAAACTCTTTTCAATTTAGGAAAGACTCCTGATTCATACTTCAGAGAAGAAAACTCGTTGTGCCAATTTCATAGTCCTATGAAAAATAACTTCTATGCAATGGAACTATATATCCCTATCAAGGCTTAGAAATCTGCAAATAATTTATGTACTGTAGAGATTGGACTTTAAAGAAACATTTTCTCAATGTAGGAGCAGACTCTTGATTTCATACTGCACAAGTAGAGAACTGGTGTCTGCCACCTTCAAATATCCTATGTAGTGTAAATGCACTGGTAAGGATGTCTCTGAACTTGTTTTATCCATGCGGGGACATACAAATGATTACGCATATTCCTGACTCTTACTTAGTCAGGGGATAAAATATTTTGCCACATTATAATCTGTAACTTGGAAATATAGTGCTAAATTTTAGTACCATTATTTTGTTAACAGATTAGTAACCACTCCATATGAGGGTGAACATATAATCATTTCATAAAATAGTGTTAGGGACAGGCCATGGTTGAATATAAATTCATGAACAATTAAACGCGTGATGTAAGTGCATGTTCGGATAGGATTCACTCCGCATCGCCTCACCGTAGTAGAAACAGAAGCGAAGATTGATGTGAATAAATTGCTTGCAATATTCAGAAGACTGGACCATGCGGCATAAGTTATTCTTATAAATACCCTCCGAATAATAGCAGTCATTGGCAAAACATATCACAGCGATTACTATCCTCATGTGCTGTACGCAGTGGGGGAAAACAATGGATGTTTTAGTTCATGAAGATAATTCAAAAACCTAGGCTCCCTGCATCATCATTATGATTATTATGTATGATTATCATGTACTTAATATCAGAGAAATGTACATGTATGTTTTTTTTGGTATGAGAATTTTCTCTGTTCTGATTGTTACTTTTTACTGTGGGAAGATACATTTTAATGTTGCACCTTGGGATTAGAGGATGTTGATGTAAGAATCCATGTGTTTGTCAGTACTTTAAGAAGCCAAGGTTGAATAGTCTTGACCTAATGATGATTATAGTGCCGAGAGGAAGACGCGGAATTAGAAACCACAGGGATTCTGTATAGGCTATTCTCTTCAAGTAATGAGAGAGACAATATCAACATGTTGGATGGACAGAATGACTTCACCCATCTAATAGTCCCAGTAACAACAGAACAAAATATAAATGAGAAAATATCTTACTCACTATGAAGAGTCAGAATGGCTCAACTCAGCAATGAGGGACAGTGGAACATGGACACCCACTCCTTTCCCCTTCTCCCCTTGTTGTTTTGTATTTGTGTTTGTAATTGTGTTGTAAACCTTTTATCATAACACAGTAGGTTAATGCTAGTGTTGTATTCTTTGTCATCCCTTTTCTATAGAAGAGAAGCAGGTGGTGGTTGAATTTGGTGGGACTATATCACTAACACTGGATCCTGGGTCAACAGCCATAAAGTGAATGTCCAAACCATAGTCTGGATCTAGCAATACCTCAATGTTTACTGCGGCACTCAATAGCTCCATAGCGAGCAACAGATAAATTAGAAGACAACTGACTGGGTGAGTGATTAAGTCCTATTTTAGTAGGAATATCCAGGATGGACTTCAAGATCTAATAATCTACAAAGATGAAGATCATCAGAGTACTGACAACAGT